>VXAY01002814.1:895068-1201068 GCA_013399855.1 Oxyruncus cristatus | reverse complement strand
GAGGGGCGGGGGGGCGTTTGGCACATCCCTGGTGTACGGGGCTGCAGGGACTCGGGTCCTCCAGGCCCAGGAGGCAGGTGAAGCCCTCGGTTTGTGGGTTAGCGAAGGCAGGTAGCTCAGGAATGAGAGGTCACGCTTGTCTCAAGCGCCCGGAGAGAGGGCAGCCACCTGCCGCCCTGGGGACCTGGAGCAGTGGCCCGGGAGGTTGTGGTGAGTGGGGGCTGTAAATGCCGTTTTTAATAGTTTAAAGGGCTAAACGTTTGTAGTTGGTATGCTTGGTGAGTTTTTTGGGGGGCTGGCACTGTTCAGTCAATTTGTGGAGTAATGAGCTGCTGAGAGCTTCAAAGGCAGTTTGGGTGTCTGGGAGGAAATGGTTTCTCTTCCCTCATGGCAGCATGTGACACGACCATTTATTCTCAGCTTCCTGCCTCTCTCTCGAGTGTTGGTGGATTTTTGTACCTGTCCATAAACATGCTTTCTGTTGTCCAGTCTATATACGTACATTCTCATTCCACCCTAGTACTGAATGTTACATTAGGCTAATTGGACTCATGCAAAATGCTCTGTGGAAGCAATTACAGCTGTTTTTTTTTTTGTTTGAGTGTTTTTGTTTGTTTGTTTTTTTAAATCTGTGCAAACTCATATAAGCTGAGGCATTTTCAACAGATTCAACCTCATGCAAGGATCAGCAATTGTTCTGTTTATGCTACTGCATCTCTGTATGGATATAGGCCAATAGTAGTCTGTTTGCTCTAGAACTGCAGGTTAAACTTTGGAGGGTTTGATTGGTTTGTTTCAGTTTTTTTGAGGAAAAAGGGAATGGGAGAAGTAAACATTAAATTACCACTACTATTCCTAGCAAATTTGAACCATTTTAAGGGTGCATATACTTCCACTGTTGAGCAACAAACCTGACAATCTATGTACAAAGTACTATGCTGCAGTACAAAAGAAGTTTATGAACTTATGCACACAGTTTCATATGAAAGTAATACTAAGACAGTTCTACAGTAGCAATGCACATTTTTATTGAAATTACACTTTTTCACTGACTTAGACCTATGTAACTATTTGATGTAGTTCATAATCTTCCACATATGCAAATCTACATAAAGACTTAGTTCACATGAAGCCAGTGGCTTAACTTCTGTTCCATGTGGCCAGGCATCTACAGGCTCAGGATGTAAAATTACTTGCTGGTTGTCTAAAAGTCACTATTCTACAAAGAATACTATCCACTAAAATTTGTGCCAGCACAACTTCAGTGTCAGTGGTATGAAGTAGTCTTATTTTAGTGGTCATGTGTCAAAAGCCACGAAATGGCTTGTAGAGCATGGTGTGGTTTTGGGCACATTTCAGGAGAAGGTGATGGGTGTTGGTGGGGAAAGACAGACATTTATAGAGTAATTTCTCATTTTGAGCCTGATAGAATGATTCCAAACTGTATTTAAACTTCATTTGAACTGGTTTTGAGAATAGATGTTGAAGGATATAAAGAATTAATCCGAACTGATTGAGTTACAAGTGTCTTCGTACACTTGTCAGTGTGTATGTGGTCCATTACTACAGCTGATTTCCTGGCCTGCTCCCATTGCAAAGGACGAGAATCAATGTGCTTGCACACGTGTTTTATAAGATGTGGCCAGAGGGAAACACAGATTGTGCCCCAAAGAAAATTTGTGGATATATGAGTGGGTGTCAGCAAAATTAGTGAAGCTTGAGATTCTCTCTAAACACAGGCAGCTGACTTTGGTTCATGCTTAACCTAGTCTGCCTATTGAGTGTCGCCTAGAACATATTATTACCCCTCTCAAGACAAGGCCTGTAATCTTTTTTTTGTATTGCAAATGTTATTTATGCAACTTGGAAAGAAAAGTCCTAGATTCTTGGTGGAAGTGTAGTGGCACAGGAATCAAAAGAGAAACTGGTTAATAAAACAACATTGATTTAGCTGAATCTCTGATACTTAATCATTCTTCCTTCAGAGTCTGGAAAATACAAGGCAGCCTTGGACAACTGTAGCTCCAGATTTAAGTACTGTAACAGTGAATTACTGAGCAAGAGGGAACATTCTGAGTGAGTCCCAAAACAGAAGGCAGTTAAGTACGTAAGTCAAAGAATTTAGCATTATGTGGAATCCTGAGTTCAGCCCATGCCTTAAAATATCTGAATGCTGTTTCTTCACCCAGTATTATGTTAGCTCATTCCTGCAGTCAATTAGCATGCTAGAAAAGCAAACTGAATGAAAGGGATGCCAGTACAACTGGCTGAGGCCTTTAATTGTTCCTTTTCTTCAGGATGTGTTATTAAAGTCTTTGTCCCAAAGACCTGGAAAAGTGAATAGCTGAGACTTCAGTGTTCCTTGTGCAAAACACACCTTGTGAGCCCTTGAGCACAGTACAGGACTCAGGGAGGAATGTGCAGGGTACTGTAAGGAAAGTAGAGTATTAGAGTATTTTTTAGAATAGTTCTATGTAGTCCAGTATATCACCTAAGGAAGCACTTGCTTTCACTTGGTGATGCATATAGAAATGAGGACTGAGATGTGAAGAACACCAGATAGGAGTTAATTATATTATTATACTTACTACTGACGAAACTCTACCAGGAAAAAAGTAATTTTTTATTTAAGCTTCTGGTTAATCTTGCTTGTTTAAATTAGTGATGTAGGTCTAGAGGGACAACAATGTAGAGATGTGTTTGGGTATGGTCTAAATGAAACTCTTGGGAAGGAAGAAATCAGATACAATTCTGCGTGTACTGTTAGTAGATGAGTGGGGGCAGAGCAATTCTAGGCCAACCCACCACCTTTTTAGGCCCAGAACGAGCTCTAGGAGTTAGTGACCTTTTTAATGGGGTGTGGTAAAGGTTATTTAATTTTGCAAATAATATTGATACCTGTTAAAGGAAATCCTTGTCTCGCAAAGTAGTAATGCTAAAATTCACAGCTCAAGGCTGTTTTGGAATAGTATTTAAATTCTTTCACTTAGGAATAGAAAAAACTGTGTAAAAGAAGTGTAGCCCTAACATTAGTTTATGAAAAACCCAATACCACCACAACAGATTTTTAATAATGCAACCATTTGTTGTCCCTGACTTCTAGACATAGCAGTATTACTCTTGTAATACTGTACTCTTGTCTAGGTTGGGTCCTTTGAAAACCTTATGAAATCCTGCAACTATAGGGCACAGAAAAAGAGGTGGGAGACTGTATACATCTTTGCCTTCTTTGTTTGTTTGTTTACTTCAGCCTGGAGATGTTGAAAAAATAGTATATTAATGAAGAACAGTACTTTCCATCTTGCTTCTTAGTTTTGTAAAGCTTCCAATAATACATCTCACCATAGATTTAGAAATAAATATGTCTAGGTCATGTTAAACTTTGAGTTAAAAAATAAATTAATATAATAATCTTTTTTAGACCAACAACTTACTGGTGTTTATTAAAGAAAATGCCCAAAAGGAGAAAATAAAAAGATTGAAAAAAAAGTCAAAAGTGTGGATAATTTTTCTTTTTTGAAAACTCACTTCTTTCATAGTACTTCTAAGAAGTTAATTACCTGCCTTTTACTTAGATTTCTCCAAGGGAATTCCATGTAAGAAAAGGCTCCTGAGAGAGAGCATGAGAGCTCTTACTAATGTACCAGTGACAGTGACGAGCATACGTTGATGACATGTCATAAACAGAAAACTGAAATGACTACGTAAGTTTATTTAGCTCTCGTGGTGCTTGCAAATTTCGTGTATTCTTAAATTATTCCTTTATTACTCTTTTAATTACACAACTAATCTTACAACTTTTGAGTGGATTTCCGTGATGTAATCATAACCCTCCTAGCAATTGCTGCACACGTTCTACTTAAAATTTGTCTTCTATGTTTACATACTATTACCCAGGGCTAGGTGTAGGCATACAATCACCCAGCCAAGTAGGCAGATGTTACGAGGAGTGGAGTGTAACAAACTTTATCTTGCTATCTGTTTTATTAATTCTGGACCCTGGGAAGACTTGAAGTCAGTGAGAAAAGAGTGCTCCAGGAGAAGGATGTTCATTCCTGTTATTGCCTCGTTTTTCTTTTCCATCCTTGTCTTACAAGGAAAAATTGCCATATGCCAGTTAATGTCTCTGGAACCTTGTGGAGAGGAAAGCCCTACCTGTGCAGAACCAGCTGTGAGATCAGACCTCATTTCTCTAAAGAAGATCAACTTGGATTATTTGAAGTAATAACAACATACTTTATGTCTTTACATTAAGGCTATGAGCCTACAAGTGGATCAACATGATCGATCTATACACCTTTGCTAAGTCCCAGTGATTCTAATTAAACTTGATTATAGGATCCAGCTTATACTTGGTGGTGTTCTGCAATGAGCTGTACCCAGATGGACTCCTATGCTTTCATTGAATGCACTGAGTGAATAGGGCCCGGTGTAGCATTGGTAACATCATTTTCCAACGATGTAGATAAAAGATTTTTCCAAGCAAGGTAACTGTACCTTTGGATAGTTCCTAGTCTCATTGCTTTATTTCTGTCAATTGCAGATGCATTACTTCAGATGGTGACTAGTTGAAAGTACCTTAGCTTGTTACAAAACCAAGGCAAGATGCATTCAAGAGTGATTCGCAATATGTTCCGTTATGGAGAAGGGTGATTTTCTGAAGAAATGTAGGTGGCTGGGACCTGAAGTTGCTGTGAGTAGACGTTAGAAAATTTGGGCTCAGGTGATAATTGAAGGTTGTCTTATGCAGCATTAGGGTGTGCAACTTCCCATGATTCTAGGAAAATCAAATTCCTACAGAAGGCTTTTCAAATATAAAACAAAAAATTTCACAACATAACTGAAGTTCCGGCTGCATTTGGAGAAAAGGGAAATGTATTGCAAAGGATAAGTCAGACATGGGCATCCCCAGAGAATCTTTGCAAAGCAGGAAGTCTGTGCTTGAAAGGCTGCTGCAGGGATGTCTCTTGCACGCTTCTAAGGTGGGGTTTGACCTGCCTGTGGGCAGTGTGTCGCTGCCAGGAATACTGGACTGCAGATTTGTAGCAGCTCCCAGCAGGGTATGCAGAAGGCAGAAGTTTGTGTCTGTTCTCCTCTGTGTCGTGGTACTGACTGACTTGTCTCACCCTGTGTTGTGGAAGTTGACGTGTGTGACTTGTGAACTTTTGGTTGTCCTCAAACAATTTTAATTTGCTGTTTTGAAATCTACAGCAAAGACTGACAGAAACAGGAACTAGGTCCTTTGCATGAAAACATGTACAGCTGCAGTGACATGTCTGGTGATACAGTGTCTATATGTCAGCGTTTTCTTCAGCTCTAATATGTCCGTGGACACAATAAATGGCTATGTCAAATGGTCCTGAAACAAACTTCATCAGACACTCAGTCTTGGATGGTAATGATTTTTGGTCATGATTAACTTGATGGCTGTTTTTTGTCTCCATGTCTTTATCTCTTCTCAGAGACAGTAGCCTGCATATGTAACTCTGTCAGGGATTGAAGTCCTAAGTAGTTATTAACTTGTACTTAGTATGCAACGTCTCTGAATTAAAAGGGCAGATCTATCTTCATCTAATGAACACTTAGAAGAAGAGAGTTACCCGGCAGGTTTATAGCTAGCTCTAATTGCATTCTCCTTGCTCTGCTGGGACTAACATCCTCAGGAGAGAGGAGAGCTGAACAACTTTCAGAGAAAATGACAATTGCATCGAACAGTATCAAGAGAAAGACACATTCAAAAAAGTGCTGATACAAAATATGTTACTGCTTCCCCTTCTCTCTTCCCTGTCTTAACTCCATGTCTTCTCTGACCCTCAATTTTTTTATTCTCATGCTGTGGCGGACAAACTTGCTGTCGTGTAATTTACTGCAGCTTCACGTTGCTTTGATTCATGTTCTGCTGCTTATGAACCCTGTGGTTCAGAGATGGCTTGTTAAAGTGTATTCCACTTAATTAAGTGTTGTTTAAGCATAAGTGAGGAAGTAAGACGAGTATCTCTCTCTTTTTTTCCCTTCTTTTGTTTTTATTTACTTCTTTCTCCCCCACCCCTGGAGTGGGATGGTCATAATAGGAGTGAACAGGGAAATGAATCACACATACACCTTTTTAACTAGCTATAACTGAAATTTTCACACATTTCAGGTTCTTCAAAGGCATTTTCTTTTGTGTGAATGAATCTGCTGGCACTCTTATGTTGTCTGATAAAAACACAGTGTAGGAAGGCTTAGGTGAGATTTCTGTACTGGAAACTAGTTCCAGTGTTAATTGTGGAGTGAATCTTCTGACTGGAAAGTAAAATTATTAGGCATCTGAGAGATTAATTAAATTTTTATGCTTCTCTTAATTTTCTTAGATACAGAGAAGCCAGTGATTTTTTTAAAGTGTAATACATTTTCTTGTAAGCACTTAATGTTGTGGTTTTTATGTTGTGGGGCAAACACTGGATGTCTAAAGGATTAAGCTGAATCAGTTTGAGTTAAGTTGCTTCGAAGTACCTTGAAATGCATTCACTGAAATCGACATTGTCAGTCTGGCCTTGGATTTGAACCATTTATTATAATCACTTAATGAAATATTAGAAATATAAAACACTTTCAAGTTGATTCGTTGCCTAGCAGGTAGTTTGCAGTTAGTGAAATTGTTTCTTCTTTATAAGAAAAATGAGGCTAGAAGCTACTGAGGAACATGTGGAAAAATGCTTTGGAGCCTTGATCTACACTGTCGAGGAGCAGTCAGCCAGAGGCAAACACTGAGGTGGAGTTAATGGAGGAGGGGGATAAAGTATACTGGCTTGATATTTGAAACATGATAATCTGGGTTTTCTTTATGCTCATTAAGCTCTGCTTGCTGCAATGTTGACATGTTAGCTTTAATGGAGGCAGCTTTTACACAATTGCTAGAAATGTCTCCAGCTAATGGAGTGCTTTATTCAGCATGCTCTCATTCTTTTCCTCTCAACATGTTCTTTGCTTTCTTCTACCTGTTGCTTGCACACACACCCTCTTACTGGAACTAGTGCAGTGATGGAGCAAAGCATAAAAATGAAGTGTAATAATCTAAAACCAAAATAAAAAAATTTACCCTCCTCCTGTCCTATATTCTTTCTCTCCATTCTGAGATCAGTCTAGTCGGCCATTGCACTGCAATGTCCTTAATGACTATTTGATTGAGATAAGAGAGCTTAGATTAGTTGGACCTGTGCTGAATGTGGTCATGATAATGATGGACATGATGAGGATGTATCAACGATACGTCTTCACTATGTTTGGAACCGTGGCTGAATTCTGTAGCACAGAAGTGCACAATCACCTTAATAGTTGCATAACAGCCTAATGTTTGGGGTTTTTTTAATTAATTGTGATAGATAATAGTAACAGTTATTAGAAAAAAACACCATAACTAGACATTGAAAGCATGAAACCCATGGACCTAAACAAAATAGTAAATCCAGTTGTTATTTACACTTGCTATGCAGGTAGAAGTTGATTTAACATTAGAAAAGTGCAATAATAGGCAGAATAATAATAGGATAATAAAATCGTATACTGTATTATGAGGCTTTCAGACTTTAGATACAGCAGACAGTATATTATAGCTTGTTTTCATAACATTCAGATTATCTTATCAATCAAAAATATGAATATTTTATAAGTGTAGTATAACAGAAGTCATTGAAAAGGAAAAGGTGAAGCAGAGGCCAGTAGGGATTGCCATTTGCAGGCTGTCCTTAACTCTGTTTATTGCTTCCCCTTTTCCCAGCAAATCCAGTATTTAAGAAGGATTGTAAGACCCATGTAATCATTGAGGATTTACTTTGTTGGAACCTCAGAGCTGCCTTCAGCAACAACGCTGGTGTTTTGTCTTCTAAACATACACATAATCTTTACAAGGTACAGAGAGATATTATCAGAAAGTATTTTGAATGGTTACAACTGTAAATTTTTGCTTGAAATTAACATTTGAAATTTAAGTAGACATAGGTTCAACTTTTGGTCTTACACTGATAAAAGGCACTGTAGTTCTACAACCATCTTAGATACAACTGATGTGAATTGGGATTCAAGCTAATGAGGTCAAGTTTCTTTTGTGTCAGTACAAAATATTCTTCATTCTCAGTTTAATATAAAAGTACAGAAGAATTCTAAATATATAATAGGCTAAGGTTCAGGGTAGTGTAGAATAATCTCTACTGGCAAAAAGTTCTTCTGGTGTCTCTGGTGAATAGAGAGCATAGTATTCTGATAAACTGCTTAATATTTGTTAATGCTTAATGTTTCTGAAGATTAGTGGGTGTGGATTAGTTAAATTAAGAGTTTAACCAAAGTGCTTTAGAACTGCAGTTTACCTCACACTGTTTCCAGTCTTTGCTGCAATACAGGCAAAATATAGAAACATTAGTGTTTATTCATTTTTTATTTGTAACTTTCCTCTTACTTGCATAATATGCAAGCACACAGTATTTCCAAGTGTACTTAGCATAAAAAGGAAAAAAAATCTGTAATGGCAAAGGTGAATTAGTGAAAGATTCTTTATAAAGGGAAATTTTAATATTAAATTGCTCCATCTAGTGGCAATTTGCTATAACTGATTTTTTGCTGTAGCGATTATTATCCTTTAGCAGTGATTATGCCTCTTAAGAATTTAACATGGGAAGTCCTCTACCAAGGGAACTCCACATGTGACAAGGTAAAACCTCTAATTTTCCTTCCAGTTTCTTCTGAGGAATTTTACTGTTTACATCAGTGGAAGGAAGTCTCTGATTCTTTGTGGAAGAGTTAAAATACACTTGTGAATCATGTTCTGAATACAGCACACTGAGATACATCTCATGTTCTAACTTCCTTAATCAACTCAGTAAAGCAGAAAAATGGATGGAACCTGCTTTCCAAAACTATTTCCAGAGATAGTGGAAAGCACTCACTGGAGACTTTTGTTAATGTAAACTATAGAGTTGGCAGTCTTGGCCACTGTATTCCTCACTAGGATGGGAATACAAGCTTTTCCATTCCCGCCATAGCCACACCTTGTGTCACTGATGACTGAATGGGTAGATGCAAGGATAAAGGAAGTAGCTGAATTAATATGCTCATTTAATCTTCTTTTTAACTATTGAGATTTCAGCAATGCTGCCAATTAGAAAAATTGTAACTGTAGCTTTGCCATTCCTATGAATTAAATTTCATGAGTGAATCAAATTCTGTATAATGACATTCTTACAAGGCCTCCAATTCTGCTGGTTTTACTTGGTCAGAAGCCCTATAAGTCCCCATAAGAACTCTAGGATCGGCATTTAGTATTTGCCTCAGTTCAGTAATTGTTTTCTTTTATGCGACTTTAAGAGCGCTCTGACAAGCACGGAATGAACAGCTTATCTTATCAAGATTTATAGTCAATAGCTTCTGTAGTCTTGTGAAGAAGACATCTGCTGTGCAAATAGCAAGGTTAAAGTGATTGCACATGAAGTAAATACAAACTTCAGCTAGTATTTCATCCTGAAAACCAGTCTGAACAATACTTAGATAACTTCACGTAATGGAAGCCCTTTCATAATCTTGACCCGTATACAATTTTGTCAAATCCAAGGTCAGATAGGATTTAAAAAATAAGCTTTATTTGAACTTCTGTAACCGTTATTTCACAATTGTAAGCATGCTCTTTAATAAAAAAAGTACTAGTATTGTTAGGTGGATTTTTTTTTTTAAATTCTCATGTAAGTCTCAGAGTTTGATCAGTTATAATAGAAAAGAAAATATAATCTATTTGTTTAGGAAATATCTTCTAAACCGTTGGAGCTGCAGACAAAAGGAGTTCATTTCAGATTGATTAATGTGCTATAAGTATCTGGAATTGCTTGGTCTAGTCACTTTGTTGCTTTCTCATCTCTCTGAAAAATCAAATGAAGTATCTGAAGATTCCTGATTGATGCTGTCAGCTTTGTACTCATATTACAGTGCATTTCAGGAAATGTTCAAAGTGAGGCAATAATTTTCAATCTATTTTCAAGTATGCCGCAGTAAAGTTTTTCTATCAGATTATACAAAGTCCATTTCCCAAAGAACTGTGCATTTTTGTGTTGTGCATTTTTGGGTAGCTGCCTTTACACATAGACCTTTATAAATATGTATGAGAAAATGATGTATTGGTGATATTGCCTACTTCTGTTGTACCATGCCAAAGTGCATTTTTTTTCTTCATAACCCATACTGCATCTTTTTGTTATTTACAGACTTTAATAATTTTATTTTCTTGGAAGCCATGTGTAACTTGATTTAATTTCAAAATATATATACAAATTTTCCAAATCTTGCTTCAGAATTTTTCAGGACCAAATCCGGTAATTCATGGGTAAGAATGTTAAAGTACAGGAAACTGTAACAAAGAAGATTATTTTCCTCCTAAATAGGGAACTTGGATTAGATGGTATTATTAATTCCTATATTTGTTTTTCTCATCTTGCAAGAAAAGCAGGAATTACCTCAGATTTTCAATTCTGCAAAATTATACGTGGATGTGATTTGGCCAAAAGAAGTTCACGCACCTAAGCTGCATGAAGTTGTATAAAAATCTTACTGTTGATTTGGTTTCTTTATGGAAGCATTCAGTGAAAGAGGAGCATAGCCTTTGGTATCCATAAGCTGTACATGCAAACTCTGCAGGAGATCTTGGGTTGTAATAAAGGTGGAAATACAGAAAAATTGAAATTCTCTCAGGAACCCCCTCCAGTTCATAGCAGAATGGCTGGCTTCTCGCCATGCTGTCACTGGCTGCTGGCCAGCACCAGTACTCTGTGACCCCTCCTGACACAGCTCATAGAGCCTGAAGGATGAGTTAATGCTGCTTCAAGCACCATTAATGAATCAAATTTTAAATGTGGATTCTCACCCACAGTGGTGTGGGAAAGTCCATTGCTCTGAGAAGGAACCAGGAAAGAGGAACCTTCTCTTAAATTTAGATTTCGTGTAGCTGAATAAAAGGTTCATTTTTCTTCTGATCACTCCCAAAAACAACATTGTTGGTGTATTTTTTTACCACGTCATGAAAAAAGAAATAACCAAGTTTATTAGCATATTATATTGCCATTTTTTATATAGAATATCTTATGTATGCTGGAAACTGCCTGATATAGTTTTCAGTGTTTTTCTATCTTAGTCTAAAATACAAGAGAGTATCCTGAAACACACTTAAGCCTGTACTTAACGTCCGTTGGCTCTAATGAGGTTAAAATATACTTGTAAATTTTAATATGCTTAAGTATTCTCACTTAGAAAGTGCTTAGGAAAGATTATTTCAAAATATTAATTGTGAAAAATGGAATGCTGACACTCTTAAAAATTCATTGAACACATTTTGTAAAAAATATTCTGCTGTCTTTTGACAGCAAAGCAATTCTGTCTTGAAAATCTGGAAGTGAAGCACAAAAGCAATGAAACTAGTCCCAGTGATATAGACCTTAAATAAGGTCTCCTGATGATAATGGTTTACCAAAATTATTTATTTTAAGTAGCTGAAGCAGTAACACAAGTGAATATTCTTTTGCAGTATAAGATTGCTACATTGTGTTCAATTCAGTCTCTATTTATTTGCTTATTGCTGCAGTGAAATAGGCAAAGCAGTTACATAATCAAGTCTTATTGTATTGGTGTAATTTGCATGTTTTCTTTATTGTTTCAGAACCATCACAAATTATCATGAGAGAATTATTTTCATGCTGGATGGATGATTGAAACCGCTGAGTGAATTTTTCCATGATATTTTGGGTTTTCATGATAAAGAAGTATCCAAAGACACTCTAGTTTTGTCTTTTATATACCAAAGTATATTTTCCTGTTTTTTTAAGCTTCAGTATATGAAGCCTGATTCTTTTTTGCTGTGGTGATTTTTGTGCCACAAAAGCTATCAATAGGGCTGTATCCTGAACACCTTCCTTCCTATGAGCATTACTTGTACGAAATCGTCATTATGGGTATGAACAGTGCCATTGTTTTCAACTTGACTACATTTACAGGGATGTGCTCTCTGTAAACCTGGCCCAGTGAGACCAACTGCAATGTAAAAGGCAAATCCTTTTCTTGAATTCACTGCAAGTTGAACTAGGCTTATAGATGCACTGATTAAGTTCCACCATGCTGTTTGAAAATTTACTCTTCAAAAACAAAGGCATAATCAATAAAAATAAATGTTTGGGTTTTTTATTTTTCTATTTAGATGTGGAGGGATGTCAGTGCTTTGGTCATAAAGGTTGTTACTGACAAGAGCAGCTCTGGTCTTAGTCTGATCCTGTTCTGAGGCTTGAATATCAAGAGCTGTTCCACTGCCTTGTGCTAATCACAGATCAGTTGTGGCTCTGTGTTTTGTGTGTGTACAGTGCCCCACAACTCCTTCATCTCAAGTTCTCCTGTTGTCTGTGTGTGTCTAGGTGTTGTAAACATAGTTCCAAAAAAATTCTGCCTCCACTTTTAGGTGCTATTTTCTTACAGATTGTAGCAAAAGACAGTAATTTTCAGTGTTCAGGTGCTTGCAATTCTTCATTCAATCTTCATTTACAGAATGATGGAGAGTTTAGCTAAGGTGCTTTTTTTTTAGTGTAATGGTGTGTGGCACTGTTTTTCTTCCAGTTCTTGGGTCAGAATATGTTTCTTTTTCTGGGTTAAGGAGAATTAATTTCATCTAAAATTGTCTTCTTTTTCTGTTTTTTATTTAGGTATGGAAATATTTTGCTTGACATTGTAGCACTTCTTCCCCATTCTATTTTTATTTTGCAAAGTGACATGCTGGGTCTGTGCTTGTATTTTGTAGTGTTTGCCTTTGGTTGGCACTGTGTCAACACAAAGCTTTAAAAACAATAAAACACTGACTTTGGGTGAGAGGAAAGGCTGAAAGATTGGCTGTATATGTCTTTAATTTTAAAATTATAACAGTAGTCTCATATACAGTTTATATTAGCACCTCTATCAGCACTGAACCACCTTCTCCCAGAAAGTACATCTGCCAGATTTCCTGAGTAGATAAAATACTTTCCTTAAGAAAGCAGAGCAATTACTCCCTGTAGAGTCAGTGAACTTTGCCACCTCCTTGTCCTTCTCGAAGTGTCCTGTGCTTCTGGCCCTTTAATTTGATGTGAGGAGTTCTTGCGATCGGGCAGCAAGGAGACAGATTATGGCAAGGCTAGTCAGTATTATGAGAACATGTAATGAGCCGTACAGCCTGCAGAATTCTGGATGGCATAAAGGGGAGACACTTAAAGACAGTTTTCTCAAAGTAGTCTCATTAGCCTGGGAACCAGGGTTAAGAGATAAGAGAATTCTTGATCAGAGACTGGAACTTGCTTCTTGTGTTTATTGGAAGCTTGTTTTTCTAAAGGTTACATGGTGGGTTTTCAAGGAGTCTGATAGCCAAGCTGGAGTAACCTGACCTGTCTTGAGTTTCTATCATTGCTGCTTGCAGATTGTGAACTAAATCCCAGATGGTAGCTGTGACATAAGACAGTAGCTGTGAATATCTGGAGATAACCAGAATTTATAGTAAGTTTTGATTCTGGAATCCTTGCATAAGTAACCCTCTGAAACCAAATTGTTTTTACCCAGGTAGTTCAACCAGAACTGGGTAGGGAATCTCATTTTCCCTAAAAGCACTTCTCTTATGACTATTTTAAGATTAAATACAAAGACATGGCCCCTGGGTAATAATTATACTTTCTCTTTTGAAGGTATGTTTTGGAATTATAATTTATATTACTGTATAAGGATAGGAAATATAATTTTGTGACATTCCTTAAATAACTGGAAAAAGCTTTTGTTCTGAAAAAAAGGAAGTGTGTAGGTATGCAGGGGTGGGAGGGAGAGGGAAGGGTGCATAATAGGTCCTACCATAGTACAAACTATGCAGGAACAGATTATCAGCAAAGTGGAAAATAGAAATCAGCTTTGTTTCTAAGGAAAACAACTCCCAGGAGGAAGCAAAAGTCCATATGCAATACCATAACTGCTGATGTGCTGTCACTTCCTACAGCACAATGAAAGTTCAGCGTATTCTGTTTCTTAAAGTGGTACCCATGAAATTATGGAAATTCTCATGTATAAAATTTAGTACAGGGCATCTACTAATATAATGAGTCACCTGCTGCAATGTGTACTTTCCTGTGTTATTTATCTGCAGAGGAGGAGATGACAGCAAAAGAAATCTCTTGCAATATGGACTGAAGGGATATCATAGCATTCTCTCAAGCAGACCTCCTGCCCCAACACAGAGTTAGCTCAGCTTATGACATACCAGACAGAGAATTACCAGTATTGAAGAGGTTACAGTTTCTGAAGGCAATTTTTAGCCTTACTTCAGTGTCTAGCTACCCTTATCTAATCCATGCTTATAGACCTATATTTATCTTGTTTGTTGATTGTCCAACACTTTGAAATCTATGTCGCTTATTGTAGCCAGTTAAAAAGCACTGATGACTTATCTTGCCTACACTGAAGAGGCAGGAATAAATGTTCTGTTCTTGCAGAGCCTGGTGGGTGGACATTTGATGAAACTTCCTCTGACTTCCTTCCACCAAGGAAACTTAAGCAGCAAGGTGGAAGTGCTGGTGCCCTGGGGCGACATGTTACAGATGGTCAGGGAACCTAAGCCTTAATTGATATGAAGCTTTTGCCCCTATAAATACCCCAAATGTGATATTTCAAATATAATAGTTACGTTGGTAAGTATTTAAGGTTATGGTTATGCTAATTCTGTCACTTATAGGAAGTAGGAAAGCTGGGGTAATGTGAGATATGATCTCTGTCTGTTTTATGCCAGTAAAAGTTTTGTGTACATGAACTTATACTGGCAAAATTGTTGCTGCTGAAATTGGTTCTGTGCATTATGGCTTAATTGTATTGGTATCATGCACATCACTGTTACATTCGGAGTAGGAGAGCTTCAAGGGTATCCCTACATTAGAGTGCCTATAGTAAAGCTACAGCATGAGCAAATGGCAGGCATGTTTCTTGTGGGATACTAGTGCTTATTTACTCGTGTGACAACAACTTCACAGTGAAGTTTGAGGCCCTTGCATTTACAATAAGGGAGAAATTTAAAATCCAGCAATATCAGGGTTTTTGTCGTGCAGCTCTCACCAGGAGGCTGCTGTCACGGCTGCTGGGCACAGGTTGATATCTGAAGTGCAGCGATGGAAAATATGTTAGTTGAACGCCCCCTAGCTGAAATAATTTTCAGAACATGGCTAAGACAAAGGTTTTCAGGAGATTCCAATAAACAGCTGGGGGGAATTCCACATTCAGAGTTCCTTGTTTGTTGGTTCCAGGTCAGCCAAGCAGTTACTCTAAGGATGGATACATTTATGTTCATATACTTATCCTTTTAGAAAAGTATCTTGCATTAAAGAAGAAATCTTCATTCTTTGTTCCTTTTAATTAGGTTGGTACAAATTTGGAAATATGAGGCTGTGCTTGCAAAACTCATCTGAAAACTAGATTGCAAATCCATAGAAGTGTTCATGTTTCAGGGCCAAATTAAGCAGTCCTACATATACAAGTGTCATTGAGCTCAGTGCTTTCTCTGGTGTCATATATTGCACAGACACTTCTCAAAGCAACAGAATTCTGCCTTTTCTATTAGTGCAACTGACTGATCTTTGAATAAGCCAGTAACATTGGTTTTATCTTCATCAAACTGGACATTTCAATATAGGGAAAGAAAAGAAGGAAGACCTCTTTCTATGTAGTTAAGACTTTGTTCTATTATATACACACAATGGCATCGATTCTACCCCTTGCTTGATCAGGTTGATGGGCTGTCTTTTAAGGCCTCTGGTCTTTTTTGCACCTTTAGAAGAACCAAGACTAGGAGACACATGATAGAGTACCTGGAAGCATAGGGTAGTAGTTCATTTCCAACCATAGCTACCTAACAATTTAATGGTTTAAAGGTTTACTTCCAGTAAGTTCAGATTTTTTTAATGAAAATCAATGAGAACAAACTGGAAAATTTGAAACTTACTTTTGCACAGTTCTTCATGAAATGGAGATCAAAATATGGTCTATTGATAAGGCTACAATGACAAGGCATGACAATCATCTGAAAAAATTCTCTTCGCTTTCTCACAGGTTTTTTTTTTTTCTTTATTAATTATTCTTTATTTTAATTTGAAAAAGGACAAACTTATATTTTTTTTGTCCTCTGTCTCTTTCTTTCTTTCCTCCTCTCTGTTTCTTTCACTGGTTGGGAATGACACTGAAAATAGGCTGCTAAGTATAAAAGAATTAGTACATTTATCAGATTGTCCACTTTTTGCTCCAGACTTCAAAGCAGTTATCTAAGGCATGCTGCATATGAAAATCACCAACAACTACACTGGTATTTGTAGTTTTTGCATAAATGAAGTAGTGATGGGTGCCTCTTTATATATATATTTTAATTAGACGTTATCTTACATGTCTTGCAAGCCTTGAATGTGCCCAACTACAGTGATTATTATCAAACATTAAAGAATTACCTACCTGCACTAAAATTAAACAAAGATGGTCCAAACTGTGAATTACTATATTAACATTTCTGAACCATTATTAACTAATTTCACTACCACCTACTCAGTTACCGAGGCCCAAATTTAATACAATTGCTGTTTTGTGTCAAAGTATCAAACCATAACAAAGGAACAGAGGAGTTAAAGTTTAAGCTATATTAATTTAGCATATGTTTAAATAATTCTGCCAAATTACTTCCAGGTTTAGCTAAATAGATAACTCTAATCATGAAAACTCAGCAAAATAAATTGATTTAATACTTAAATGCTTAAAGTCATACCAGAATTTGAGTGCATACTCTGAGTCAGGATTTTGGCTTATCCCTGCAATTGATCTGAAGATATTTGTTTGGATCCTGATTCTTCAAAAAAATCTAGTTCTAGACCGTTCTGTAACAAAATACCAATATGACATCCTTCTGTTACAGCCCCTACAGAATGCTCCTATTGCGAACAGATGGGTTATCTAATACTCATTAGGGCCTCAGCCATGAGATTTTGTTGCCATTAGAGTGTAATCTATCAGGAGAGAGAACTGTTTGTTGCTTGTCTCATGCTTTAGTAATTCATTCTCTATAGATGTTCCTCATTAGAATGGAAAATTACGGCTGTAGGAATGTCTTAGTTTCCAGAAGCAGAAGCACCCTTTTCCTTTTCCCTATTTTCAGAATAAATGTTCCGTGGTTGTAGGTGAAGGACGTGGGCATTGGAAGCAAACTATCAAATGGCTGGTAACTTAGTCATCATGGTTTTAACCAGGGTGGAAGTTCTTTGCTCTATACAGCTGTGCTGGTTGCTGCTTTAAAACTAAGTTCTCTAAGCTCTACACTGGCACAGGAGAACAAACCAAGGCTGAGAATCAGTTGCTGTTTAAAGTAAAGACGTGATTTTATGAAAGGTCATAGGAACTGGGGCATTTCTTTCCTTCTGCAAACTATTTTGTGAAAAGGGAAAGAAAAACAGAAAAATTAGGAAATCTTGAAAAATCGAAAGTCAGAACTCATGGGGTTTCATAATATTATTTTCCTGCAGACAGCAAGTGAATTTGCCATGATTTTTTACCACTGACACATTATACATTATATAATGGATCCACAACTATTAAAATTTAGTGCAAATCTAACTCAACTCTGCAAATGTGAACAGAGTTTGCATGGTGGAAGAAATGTTAACAATAGTCCTCTTGTTACAGTATGTCTGTTCTCTAATGGAACCACTTGCTTAGTCTTCAGCATGGGCTGAAGAAGAAAGGGTGTGCAGGCAGAGTAGGTGTCTCACACCAGAGAGTTAATTATGACAGAATTAAATGAGAGTTTTATGTCTGTAAGGTGGCTGCTCTTTAGTTATTTTCCTGTAATCAAACTTTACACAGTAACCAAAGAATTGTACTTCCATGGTGCATCTCTTGGCTCTCCCTCTCACTGTAGTGGCCTATATTTCTAGTGGGAAATACAGATCACACAAAAAAGCTTCCATAGATTTGAAGCAAGTTCTCTTGCTTGACCAAGGAGTGTGAATGGCTGATAAGATGCCAATGTCAGGCCAGATCTATGCAGGCCAAATGCAATCTCTATGTGCAGCATCACTAAAACTGATGGAGGTGGTCCTGTTTGCATAGTGCATGCAGGAGTTTGAGCTCCACTGCTCCTGGCTGTCAGTCTGCTCCTTGCACCCTGAGACAAAGCTAGCAGAACGAGATATGTGAGTTTGCATCTTTGCTTATCTACTTTCCAGCCTGATGGATTAATGCAAACTTAGCTTCATTGTTCATGTAAATGAAGATGTCAGGTTTGGAGTGACTAGAGAGAGGTGTGGACTTTCACCTTTTTGCTGTCCTTGCTTGAGGGTACAACCTTTTGCAGGGATAGGCAACTGTTCAGGGCAGCAACGCTCATTTGCACTAATAAACTTGTGGAGCCTTCTCAATCCAAGCTGTGGAATTTTGTTCTTTCAGTATTAATGGACCTTCTACACATCTTCTCAAAATTAACAAGAGCAAATAATATTTTTCCAATATTCTCAAGGAACAGTTTTTTCAGGAAACTCCTGACTCTTAATGATTACTGGGATATCTGACCTCGTATTTATATCTAAATCTATTAGAAATTCGAGTGTCTTTAATTGCCACTTTAAATGATGGTCGGGTCATCATATCTTGAATATTTAGCAAATCTAGGTTTTGAGAAGCTGCTTGAGATTTTACCTTGTGTAAATGCTTTTTAAATTACATAGAATCATTTCATAAATCTGATTAGCATGTGATAAAATCACTTCAGCTCACCTCATTTGACACAAGTCCATTAAAGTAACCCATGAAGTTTTGTCTGTTGTTACATATTACTGTTGCTTCTATATGAATACCTTAAACAGAAATTATATACCAGTGTATACAGCAGTATTTACCTTGGCCAACAAACTGTCATGTGTCTCTTCGGAGTAAAAGTAAGCCATGCTCTGGAGGGAGCAAGAGAAAAAAAGTAATCTGTGCTATGCTTGTAGGAGACACCATTTAATCAGCTAGACCAGTTAATAACTCTTGGTGCCTTTTTTGTTTGTCAAGGGCTCAATATTTTTTCAATATGAGGTCTGCTTCAGCGTGCTTTAAATGGCAGTTTATAATTAATGGTACTTGAGCGTGTCTCTTATTTCAGAAATTCATACAACATTCTTGGTTACAATTTATACATGATTTTAAAGTATAATTAATGTTCAGCTTTACAAGATATATGCAAACAGATATGCAAATTTAGAAATAAATATGCAAACATATAAAATGTTGTTGAATTAAGTAGTCCTTAACATTTTTAATGAAATCAATATTTTATTCATATTTTGCACACAATTTTGAGTACTTAGTGATTTGGTAGTTCTCAGACTTTCGTGGACCATAGCTGCAGATTGATTCTCTTGTGGCTCATGTTGTCTTCCGGTCTCTTGAACCTCATACTTTCCTTATGGAAAACAGAAGCTAATCCAAACCCCTCTGAATTATCGGGAATTTTTAAAATTTTCTTTAAATTATGCTGTGTGGATATTTGAGATAGTAAATGTAACCTGTTACTGAAACTGTTAAAAATAATCTTTATAAAAACTTTCATATTGAATCACATTAAAGGTCTTACTAGCCCAGTATCCTATTCCTAGCAGTAGCAAAATAAACCCAAAAACCTGAAACAGAGAAAAATATGAAAATATACATCAAATATATCACCTCAGTGTTTTTCTAGCATACAGCCACTTGTGAGTCAAGAAATGCTTATGCAGTTTCTATGCAGTTAGTTACCCTCCTTTCTCTCTGTATATATTCTATCCCTGACTGTACTGGTGACACACCAGTTTACCAGTGTCTTATGATTGGCAGAGATCCCAAACCCAAATATAGTATTATAGATGTGGTCTATCAAGTGATGACTCTCCCTTCCCTCAGTCTGCTGATTATGCTGTTACTACAGTCCAGGAAGATGTGTGCTGTCCTCACCAGGCATGCTGCGAGCTCACTGCTGCACACAAAGACATTGCCTCACCTGCTCCAGCCCCAGGGAGTGACCCCTGGCAACCCCTGCAGCCCCAGACCTGGAGAATGGCATCCTCTCTCAGGAACTCATCTGAGTTAAGACCTCTGACGTGCTAGGGGTGGTTGCTCCAGTTGGTGCTGCTGTCTGCGTGGAAATCAGTCCATTTCTTCCTTCCATGAGACAGTGAGGGCTCTTTGAATATTCTGCCTTTACTATTCTCACCACTACCCCTAAACATGTGACTCAGTGGCCTGACATTTTCTTTCTCTGGATGCAGGAGACTATTTTCACTGCTACATAGTGCTGGTAGCCCTCACATGTATAATTTTATCAGTAAATTTGCCATGTGATTCTTGTCCCTGAATGCTTGCTCTTCCTCAGCTTTGGTTGGCCACAAACTTGATCCCTACCAAAGAATTGTTAACTCCAAAGGACATGTAGTTAAGATACCTAGACAATAAAGGTATAAAGATATGTGGAATTTTGTATTGAACTGCTAAGATAAAAAATCCTCAGGGACCCTGAGAGGAAATCAGGGTTCTGGATGTAGTTGCTGGTAGATATTAGTACTGGGAGACTGATAGATGCTTCACAATTGTAACACATACATATGTCACTGTAATGTAGCAATAGATTGAATTAGGAGGTCAAAAAATACTGGCAGTTCAAACTACACCCTTTGTAGTGTGGTAACATAACGCATAGGGGAGGCACAGGGAACAGTAGAAGGGTTTGATGTTATAAAGGCCAAAGGCTGAAGTAGCAGGCAGCGTGTAGAGGCAGGTTTCCATTCTGCCTCTCTTGCCATCCAAAGCATGCATTAAGTTTGCGCATTTTTGAACTACTGAAAGAATTTTTGCAACTGCAGAAATTGCTGAAACTAGCAGTTTCTTCAGACACTTGAAGTCTTCCATCTAGATTCTGGTGTTAGACAGGATGGCTTGGACAAGCATTGACTTAAACTAAAGAATTTGAATACCTGAGCATACAAATGGAGGGTGGAGGAGTGTGATGTAGAAAATAGCATTCAAGTCACAATGCACTATGGAATGTAGGAAATGTACCCTATTCAACTTTCAATCTCAGAACCTGAGCCAACATTACACTTTATACTTCATGTAATATAGATCCTCTGAGGTGACTATCAGTTGAAGAGTAAATGGGATTTCCTATCCTTGGTTTGCAAGATTACTAATCAAGATCTCACGCCTAGGCTTTAAGTCATTTAGGATTATTACATCGACTTCTTACATATGTAAAGAGCCACGCTGCAGTCTATGTTGTTGATTATTTAAGGCTTGTGCATTTTAATAAAGTTTGTAGGTTTGGTCACTTACATTTTTTTGATAAAATGGAGAATATGCTTCATTTAGTTTACATCGATGCATAAGTAATCAAAATCTTAATTATATTGCTAAAGAAACATCACTTAAAAAAGACATATAAATGCTGTTTTGATCATTGCAAACTGCTATTTGTGGTGCAGTGTTTTAGTTATGAGATGTGGAAAAATTTATCTGCCCTTGCAGGTGTGTACTCAAAATGCTATTTCAGGCCAAGTGGAGCTATAGTATTTTTCTGAGAGATATTGATTGATTTATTACTACAGGCATAGTGAGTAAAAATCCATACAGCTGCTTCCCTGTACATCTGTGGTAGTTTCAGAGTTTTTAGAAAATAATTGACTGAAAGAAGTAAGATCCTGATGTACTCAGCAAACCAGTGTTCAGAGCTATGCAACACCCTCTGCCTTCATACCAAATAGCCTTGGTCTTTAAAAGACTGTACCTGCGCACTTGCTCAGTTCTGTATGCTTTTTATTCTCCCAGCATATTTCAGTGCTGGGTTCTTGCAAGGTTGTGTTTCTGTAGGCTGCATTTGATTTCAGCTGATTGCCCAATCCTCTCTTCATTCTATTGTAATTGGTTTTTGAATTGTCTCAAATTCTCCAATGGATTTACGACAATCTGAAAATTAACAATGGCCCCTTAATTGCACAGGGCTATGTGATTCACAAAGTTCTTACTTGACCGGTACTTGTTTTCCCCTTACTTCTAGCCAGGCAATCTTCTGTACTTTTAAACTGGTGCAGAGGCAGTAAAATGTCTATACAATGAAACTTTCTCCTGCTGGCACTCCATCACTGGGAAAGCAATCTGAGGCTTTTCCATAGGCTGATGTGTTGGCAGTAACTTAAAAAAAACCCAAAATATAGAAACATGATTTTTGATTATGCTATAAATTGGGATTATTTCCTTCAGGCAGGCGGAAGGACATGCCAGATGGACTTTATATGTTGGCTGTTAGAAAGCTTTAGGAGCCAAAATTATAATTAGCTCACTCCTATTGAAGTATGTTCTCCCTAGCTGTATTTTTTTTTGCCAGAGCCTGATACAATTCTTGAAAGATGCAGTTCCCTTCAGCACAGGAAATATGCATCATTCTGTTGGCATTAACCAACCACCTATGCAGTGGCTGTTGCAGTGCTTGCACGAGGATTGCATCTGCTCCCTGGCACATTTCAGGTGTGTGCCTGTGCTGAGGGGACTGGTGCGGAGGGGATGCACTGGCTGGGACTGCTCAGTGCAGTAACTGCCGGGATCTACGCTCCAGGCAGATGGAGTATGAATTGATCAGAATTGCAGGAAATTCTTCCAAACACCAAATTTGAAGAAAAGCAGGACTAGTTCATCAACAAACCATCAGTGTAAGAAAGTAGCTTGTATTTGATCAGCACCTAGTTTTGTGTGTTGTACAGAGGTACTTAAGACTTCCCATGGAGATCCAGGTGCCTATACAGATCCTATACTATACAAAAGGACTGTAACTAAGTGGTGGGAGTGAAGGACTTGAAGGCACAGCTGAAAGAATCTTTATCAAGGAACTTCGACAGGAAACATGGACTACAGCAGAGGATGCAAAAATCTCCCAGACATTATGGGTGCTTACTGGGGCAACTGAAGCCTCACTAGGACAGTTGAGAAGGCCAGTGAGAGTAGTTCCCTAGTCTGGGAATGTTTTCACTTACCCCTTTCTGTCACTCTTGGATTTTAGCATAGATGTGTCCACTGTGAGACCTGGTCCATACCTTCTGTAGCTCACCAGAGCTGAGAATGTGAATGAAGAACATGGAGGCAGAGAGTGTAGCAAATGAGATCTCATAACAAGTCAGACACAGCCCTGCAAACAGGACCCAGATTCTCCTGTTTCACAGTTCAGTACCATCCAATGGTTCATTTTAATTTAAGCTGAAATTTTGACTAATTTTTCCCCCCAGTTTGGACTGTTTATTTGCAAGATGGCTATTTAATCTTATTAGAGGTGGTAAAATGCTTTCAGTGAAAGTTCTCTCAGGTTCCGTTTGGTTGATTCCTTTAACTTCCTTTTAGTTCCTTCTCTCTATGTTGTGCATGCTTACCAGTTAAGGAGGCATGAACCCATTCTTGAATTCCATGTTATTTTGTTTTTTATAAAAGACTCCTTTCCAACTCTCCATTTTACTGCTTTCTTCCCAAAGGAATATTAAACTTTCTTTAGGAAAATCTTTTATTTTGGGTAAAAGACTCAGATGCTAGAACTTTTTCAGACAAAGTGCTAGCACTGGGGAAAAATGAAGAGGGAGTGTTCCGAGTACCGGATGTTATGTCCCCGCGACAGCCGCACAGCTGTGGGTTACCGGCTCTTCCCGCTGGCGCGGGGTGTGCGGCAAGGGCTGCAGAGCGCCCTCCCCGCGCACCCTGCGGCACAGAACAGCGTTTTAAAGAGTACGGTTCTTTTATTTGTTATTTCAGTGTGAAACCCTATGCGTGTTCACGAATTAACTCATGAAATGGACAGCCTCTCTTCAGTTTGAGTTCCCTAGCTGATTTTGAAGCCGATTGTTTGAAACACATGGAGAATCATATTCTTGCAGCTACAAATCAATTTGGGTATTTTGGTAGACAAAAAGAAGAAAGTCAAAGCTAGAGTAGAAGAAAGAGCTAAAAATTAATGGACCACTTACTTCGAAGGCAAACTTTTAACCTTACTCTATGAGGCTGATAGTAAGTTTTACTATGTAAGTTACTATATATGTAAGTTTTACTATGAGGCTGATAGCAAGTTTTTTTTCCTGAATATTGGACCTGATGCAAGTTTCTTTTCTTAAAATGCTCTTTGTTTTATTTTTGTTTAAAGATTAGGGGAAAAACTTACAATTGTGCTTACAATGCTTAAATTGAAAACTTTCTAATATTAGTAATGTTCAAGGGGCAGTTTAATGCAGATTTGAGTTCTTAAGTAGCAGACATCCTGTATCTTAGTTTTGCTGAGATTCCTGAGTTCATCCTAATCTCAGTTACCATCTCTAACTTTGCTTTGCTTCACATAAGAAGAATGAATACTATAGAGTGTGCTACTACCAGGTAATACTGAGTCACTGAACAGAACAAAATGTTTGGAACTAGAACTCTAGAAAGTAAGCATCAAGTTGTATTACTTGATAATTATTGTAGTTTCCATGGTGAAAAATATAGAAGGATTGTAATACAGTTTGTAACTTCTTCAAAATGTTTTCTTTTGATGGGCCATTTTCTGTGTTTTGAAATCAATGAAATACAAATGAAGGGAATGTGGTAACAAATACGGATGGGATAAAACCCTGAAACTTTTACTGCTTGAAAAAGGGGATACTCAGGCTTTCATGCTTCATATTCTGGAAAGTACTAGTTGCTGAACTGTAAAATCTTACTTTTGCTGTAAGTTACACAGTGATGTACTTGCAAAGGTAGTATCTTTTCTTTCTCTTTAAAACTGGATTTGTATTATGAAAGCAATTGCTTTCCATACTTTTTATTGACTTATATCTTCTTAATTTAGCTAACTTTTTTTTGGAACTAGCTTTTCATTAAAATACACGATGCCACAGTAATTCTTTTGGTTGCTCATATTTTGATAGGACTGCATGTTGCCAAAGTAATTCTGATTATGCTTTTAAAAATCTCAAATATGCAGAACGTGGTGGTAGCAAATACCTGTTTTGTGCTTTTCTGGATGGACGAGGAAAGAGGAAATACATATGTTTGAGAAAAGGGAGACAAGTTTTTATGTGCTTCAGACCTGATTCCAGAACCTTTGTTTAGTATAATAGTACTGATAAGCACTGTTTTACGATGTCCTTATTAATTTGCTACAGAACAGCAAATGTAAAGAAAGGTTAGTAATCCCCCCAATGTAAGTGCAATGCTAGGCTTTGTTTGATTTCTACTTCTGGCTTTTATGTAGATAAGCCAAGATGTGCAAAGGAAATACATGTTTCGTTAGAGCCAGTTGATCTGAAGTGAGTTTTCTTTAAAATTATTTTTGCTTTTTGGAATTTGTCTGCTTTGCTGTCTTTTCCTAGAGAACCTATAGTCCCAAGGCTGCTTTGCCAGCTGAGGATATCTCTGCTGTAGCAGTTTATAAATGTTTTTCGATGCATGGATTACTTCTTGACAACAGACCTATCTTAATGACCTATTGTGGACCCACGGGCTTCAGGAGCCTCAAAGTAAAGAGCATTGTCCGACTCTAATATTTCAGCCAGATCATCTGCAAACTCTGGCTGATGGTGACCATGTCATAGGAGCCAGTAGAAGTCTGTTATATTTCCTTCAAATATTTAACCATTAGCAGTTATCTAAAATAGCATTATATGTACACATACAGTGAAAAAGCAGCGAGAAGTTTGTGTGGGAGAAAACAATGTAAGAGTGAAACTGTGACACAGGAATAGTAAAGCTACACACCCATACAGAAGTTCTCTGTATCATTTAATGGCTTTAGTACAGAGAAGTGGTGGTGTGGAATAACAAACTTGTTCCTCTGAACTTACCACTGAATAAAGATTCCTCAACACCGAAAAAATGAGACCCATGAATAAATGAATAAGAAATGAGGTGTCAGCTGAAAAGAATCAATGAAAAACTAGAAAGAGAGAAAAATGAAGAGCATTAGGTGCCAAAAAACAAGGTGCCAAAAAAATTAGGATCTGTCAGATTGGTACAAGCAATGATCCCTAGTTCCTCATTAGTTCAATATACAGTGCATGTTGCCAGACTTCTTTGATCCTACATTAATTTACAAAGTATTTTGATAAACACTTTATTCTTTCCCTAAGGTGTGCCAGTGGATGCAGGTAAAGGAGGAAGCCATGTCTAGGAGCAGTCATGTAATTAAGGCACAAAATGCAACCAGGGATTCTAAAAGTTTACTGAAATACGTTCCTTGTAGAATGCAATGATCAGACCAACAGTCATTACTGCTTCTAGGACTTCTATAGATCACTAAAGAACATAATTTTCTAAATTCTTTATTAATTAATATGTGATACTAATATAGTAAATGTACTTCATTGTTTTTATGCAGTGCAAGTGACAGTGAGGAAAACCTGTGCAATTATCCAGCTGTACTTACACCGTTAAGGGAGGTCGTTCTGGATTACAGGTAAGTCAGATAAATATTTTGGCTTTGCATATTTGGGTACAGAGCCTGTGGTCAGCACTTGGTATTTGGCATGCAACTGCCTACTTTATCCATTTTTATGCACTAACTAATTTCCTTGATGTAGGGATTTGGGGATGGCGAAATAATTTCATAAATTGTAAGCAAAAAAAATAATCTGTTTCATCTACTTCATTCTGGATAGCTGTTGCATAAAAACTGTCAAAAACATATTGCTTGGCTTCATCCCTGCTGCAGTTCCATTGATTACAGTGGAGTTAAATCAAAGATGAATCTGTCTGCTCAATTTAAATCTAATGATTGGTTAAAAAGTCGGGGGGAGACCCCTGTCTAAATCCAGGGCTGTTTTATCCTTGTGTCAGCATTTAATTCCATTTGCATATAAGCCTATTTCCCTTCTCTAAATTTAATTTGTTAGAGCTTGGCCCTCAGCAACAGCAGCAACAACAAAGTAATTGCATGCACTATTGGGCAATGGTGCCAATACAGCATGTGCTATAAAAATGTCTCACACAAATTTGTGAAATGTAGTCATTAGTGACATTCTGCCTGGCAACAGCAGTTTCTGGATATTTGAAAAAAAAAACCCCAACCTTGAGCTACCTCATGAACATGCGACACCTAATAATACACATATGAAGAAGCTTTTTAAAAATCAATTATTAACTGTGGCCATTTCACCAAAGGAAATGAGATATCCATATCTTATATGACCAATTGGAACATCCTAGAGTTTCACTGAGAGAAGATAAAACTGGCTGAGGCTCAGTTCTTAGGCTGTGCTAGATGTCATCTGTGACTTTTCACAAGTTACTTTCGCAGTGTGACTTAACAGGCTTGTTTTAAACTGGGGGGAAGTGGTTGGCATTGTCACATGGTGACACCTGGTTTCTTTAGCTGCTACACTCCACTGCAGTACTATTCACTATGTTCTCATATCACCTACCCTAAATTTTCAGCTCAGTCTTCATTTAGATCTTTCAGCTGGACATTTTACAATAAAAAGACTTTTATTGTTAAACTTGATGTGATCAATGGTCATTCTAATTCAGTTGTTCTTCCAAAGGTAGTGCTACTGCCTCAAGTTTATAGCATCCTTTATTCTCCTTTTCCCTATCCTGAATTGATTGTGCACAAGGCAAAACCACCAAAATCAAAACATTTGTTAGGATGTAATTTTTCTTTCTGCTTCAAAAACTAGATTTTTCACCATACATTCTGATGCATTAAAACTAATCATGGTCATAAATTCTTATGCCTTGTCAATTTTGCACAACTTTACGATCTATTTAGAAGAGGTCACTTTGGTTTCACCGTTTGTGGGAAGAAGACACTGGTGCCAAGGGGTAAGTACAGCGTCCTGGGGCACTGTGCAATATTGTACAGATAACAGAGCCTGGAAGAGAAGCCAGATTTTCTGAATTAGAGCTGCATGGTGTGGGCCCAAGGCCATGCTATACATTTAATATAATATAAGCTCACAGAGAGTGGAAAATAAACACACATCTTCCTACTTTCTGATCTCTGTGTTTAGATAAATCACGTTATTTCCTAACGTATCAGATCTTTTTTGTTGCCCATTGTTCCTCATATGGACAGGAAAGCCCACTATTACCCCTGTTACTTGTTCCCATTACCTCTTGATGCACTTGCATCCTCTCCTCAGGAGGATTAGAGGGCACTCAGGACCTTTCAGGAGGCACTTACCACTTTACAGGATTAGGATAAGCCTGCCTTTGATGTTTTTGTGATCACACCCATCTGTCTTAACTGAACATGGTGAATTAGGCTTTATTTTTATTTAATGTTCTAATTATGTTTAAAGGTCAAATCTAAAAATATTTTTTCTAACTGTCTGCTTTTCTTTAAAAAATCAGTGGGGATATGTGGTTTTTTGATACATATGCTACTGTTGAAAACTGAAAAAAATCCACAGTTAGAATCAACAAATAAAGATGAGGTTTCACTTGATTTTAAGGTTTAGCAATTGTACTCCATGTCACACTCCTTCCTCTTCTTCCATCCATATATTCATTACAAATGTCAGATAAGGCTAATCCTTCATGTGACATTACTACAGATGGTTGCACAGGGGACTTAAACCAGATGCTGATAGTCTGGATAATCTGGATAAAAGCTGGTAACCTAAACCAAATCCATTTTGTGTATTACTCATGCTAACAGTTAAGACATGTATAAAATTTTTATTACCCTTTAACACTTTACATAACTTTTGTTTTCCTCTTTCTATACTTCGAAGGTTTTTATTTTGGAGAGGGGTTTTCTGCATCTCCCACTGTCCTTCTACCTCAGCAAATCATGCATGTATGTATGTAATAAACAAGATTTGGGGAGGGGAGAGATACTTTCTAGATGAGAATGAATACTAAGTGTAGCTTCTGTTTGGAAATTCCCATTGGGTTGAAAATTGGCACTTTTCAACTGCCACTTCTGAAAAGCAACTTTAATTTACTTTTATATGAAGAGGTTTAATGAAAGTATAAGCAGAAAAAAGTAACTTCATTTCGTACTTTTGAAGAGTCTTTGAACCTCAGTGGTTAAGATGGGAGCTGATAGGGGTATCTGCTGTTGAGTGGCCTAGACCTCTGACCAGACTTGAGTGTTTGGAACCCATTTTTCTGTCTACTCAAGAATAAAAATATCCTATCTTAAATGGGATTTACTTTGACTATTATGTATACTTTTATTCTTTCATTTAGTAATGGTGTTGGTATTCTGAACTGTGGGATTCATGGAGTCTAGTTAGTCTAAGAAGAACTCTGTAACTTTGTGTATGTGTGCATGTGCATGTGTGTGTGTTGAGCAGTTATTTACATGAGAAATTCTGTGACATGAACATGCTTAACCACAGTGATGTAGACAACACTCAGAATATGTGTTGTATTGTGCCACACATTATTCCGTATTCTTGTGAAACAGGATTCCAAGATATAATAGATTTAACTGAAAAATCCACTGGCTGTTTAAATCTGAGAATGGGAAACAGCAAGTTTAAACCAAAGTAGTGAAGTGTGGTTCTGACAGGGGCAAAAATACCACGATGGTTAGAGGCTGGGATTTCAGTTTGAAGTGTCTGTGTCAAAGATTCTGATACCATTCTGATACCATTCCTCTTCACTTCCTTTTTCACCTCCCAGGGCTTTTGTGCTTGTGTTTGAGATGAAGTAGGAATGTGAATTTTTATTATATTCCTGGTTGAAAGACTCCAGCAGAGGAAAAGGGTGAGAGGAAGGAAATGTGCAGTGTTGCATCTAGTGATCCTTCCTTGCCTCTTGTCACTGAATGCTGCCTATGGCCAGAGGAATTGGAGAGGAAAATAGTGGGTTATTTTTTGCTGCTTAATATAGTGCTATTTTGGCTTCTTTCGGCTGTAATTTTTTTTAAATTTTATTAAGAGGTTGTGCCTCTAAGTTGGTCACTAGTCTGGAAGTATAGGAAAGTAAGTTTACCAAGAACCTGAGCTATGCAACTACTGTGTATCTTTTCATCTATTGCCTATCACTTGAGATGTAGATTAAGGTAAGCAACTTGAGCAGGTTCCCATACAGTAAATGAGCTATGGTCTAATCTGATCTCCCTGTAATCCAGTGAGCTCTGAGGGCAGTGGTCTGGAGTATGGTTTATGGAGCACTGTTTCTGTGATTCTCTTCTTAACTTGTTTTGCCCCTAGTGGGTACTACAGGAACACGTAAAGAAGTCAAGGTCCCTGGTCAGCCTAAGCATGTCAAGTGCTGAAGTTTGAATACTGGGATTTACTACAGCCTTCTGTTGCCAGTCAAAGCTCTCAGGTGCACAATCCTCACAGTCTTCAGCAGGACATCTGGTAGTAGTTAGTAATGTCTATTTCTCAGAGTCCTTACTGTTTCACTGATTCTAGAAGTGTACAGATCACACCACTGGCCCAAGTTAACACAGTTCTACTGAAATCAGCAGAATCCAGATGCCTTAAACCAGTAGAAAACCTTGATCCTTTGCTTCCTGTATAGAATGATACAGCAGTGACATATGCTGCTCCTTGTGGGTCAAATAATTCTCAGCAAATTACTGAAAATGTTTGGAAGAGTAGTCTGTCATGACAGAGCATACTGCAAGGATATCTGCTGCAAACCTTCTGCAGGGAGATGAATAAAGACATATTGTCCAGATATTTTCTGTTGTTAATATACTGTGATCAAATACTGTCATAATTGTTGTTCATTTTGGGATCATAAACCTTTATAGTGAAAGAGAGGGTGAATACTTTGGTCTGAAAGGTTAGCTGAAGGAAGATAAATTATTGCAACAGATGCGGAAAGGTGAAAGAGGTAATTACATGAAATGTTATGACAAGGAATGAAACTTTTACAATTATGTGTTTTATGGCAAATGAGGTTTTGGTAGGTTGATACACATTCCACTAAATGTTATGAATCATAGTGATAATGTTATCTTAATGTTTGTGGTAATCAAAGAGTGGAAGCAATAACTGGATCTAATTGATAAGAACGTTTGACTAACCCTCGACGATTACTTTTTTAAATGTAAATTTTTGGACTGTGATTTTAAACAGTAGCAGTTCCTTGATGATTTATATTAGAGGTTTACAAAAAGTATGAAAATAGAGTAACATTCTATTATTGACCATATAGTTGTGGTTGAAAGACCTTTGCATGGGGCTGCCATCTGTTCCGTGTTAGAGGAAATGCCCAGTTCAGCAGAAATATTTCTTTGCATGTTGTAGGCCTGGAAATGCCATTTCAGCACCATGAAATCTGATACATCAAGACTGAAACGTCACTTCCAGAAATACTGTTTAGCGGAGCATGTATGTATGGAAATGATGTCCTGGTATAGAGAGGGTCCTGGGTTATGGGTATTTTATGAGCCACATATCTCTAATTCATTTTTGCTTTTGAAACATAACACATGTTCTAGCTGCACTGATACGGGTTCTTGCTTATTATAGTTAATGGATTATTCATCCTCTTTGTCCTTGACATAATCCTAAGTATGTGCATAAAACTCAGATCATGTTGCCCATAAAAACCAATCAGCCCAGAGTTCTTCTGCAAGGTGTTGAACAGTCACCCAGAGCAGATGGTAAAGATAATGTTTAATAAAGAGTTAGAGGATTAGTTGGAACAGAAATAAGCTAAGAGAAAGGGATAATTTCATTTCATATGAAACTCCATGACATTTCATGCACCCAAGGACTGATTAAAATTATGCCAAAAGCTGCTCTTTTCGACCAGTTTGTCCTAATACTGACCCTGCTTATGTTATCAGCTGCTATATCTGCATGTGTTATTCTACCACTTGGTGAATAACTCAAAAGAAAGCTCTTCTGATTCTCCTGTGGCTGGCAAAAGTAATTTTTAATTAAATAGGAACAGAAGAGATGATAGGTTCTGGTAAATGTGATGAATATATTTAAGCAATCGATACCTCAACTGAGGTGTAGAAGAAAAGTTTTATAGGTCATTTTAAACATAAATAAATTTTAAATGGTAGTTTTCATACTGTGTGGAGTTAAGCTTTGGTTTACCTTGAATATTTAGATGCTGATTAGAAAACAGACCAGGGGATAGCTCATAAATAATTTTTAGTTTTCTTTTAGGAAAATTTATTTTTGCCATCAAAAAAGTATTGGACTAACAAAACCTACAGATTTTACATGTTGCATAACATTTGTAATGAAGGCCCAGGTGTCCTGTAATAAGGCTTAATCAAGAAAATTGAATAAAACCAAGCAGAAGCAAGTATTTTACAGTTATAGTATTTCTGGGCCCATAGTCATCTGCTATAAATTTAAGATTTATGAATCAGAAGGTCTGACAGAGCATGTCAAGTATGGGTGCTGCAGAAGCAATGTAAGTGGAATCTACTTGTAAATGCAGTGTCCTTTGTTCTGAACTCAAAATTTAAACTACTTGAAGCTGTTCTCATAAATACATGTTCTTTTGAGAAGACATTTTAGAATGGTTGGTGGGAGACAGAATACAAATATGTTTTTAATAGTTATGGCATAAGAGTAGAACAGGATCGAAATCCAAACTAGTAACTTCCTTTTCTGAGACTCAGTGGTCACTGAAGTATAAAACCAGATGTGAGCATCTCTGGACTTTGAGCTGAAGCTCAAAGCTGTAATCAGTCTTTAATGGTGGAGCATTGTTAGCTCATTCTGTAATGCAGGAAGACAAAAGTGTTCTAGAATCAACATAATGGCTTTTGCACTGAAGTGGGCCAAAGCTAAACCTTTGAAGGCCTCTTGAAGTTTGATGGCTTGGGTAATATCACTGCCTTGTAGTTCCAGAATTCAGCTGAAGTCTTCTCAAAACCTGCTCTGCATTTTCTAGCCATCTCCTGCGCCTAAAACAGTGTTTGACTCCCTAAAATAAAGGCCCTAAAGCCTTCTTTTCTGCTGCAGATTTTTTCTGCCTTGACTGGTACTACTGTTGTTTCTCCGATTAGTCATTTGTGAAAATATAGGGCACTTCAAACAACAGAATCTATTTAAAATAGTGTGGAATAACATATAAATAACAAGTCACTGTTAAGAATTAACTGGAAATTAATGAAACCTTAATTTCACTTACAATAATTGTACTTATTTTGCTACAGGAAGCAGGTTTAGCTAACTCTTGTGTTTGAAAACTACTAATTGTTATGAAATAGATTACTGTAAAACTGTCCAGCAAAATTATTTCCAAATTTCCTTTGGTCTGCTAAATATTTGTCCGTACTTCATCGTTTGAAATCACAGTGGCAAGAACAAAGCTCGAGACGTCTATCAGCTGATACACAGTATCAGAATCAGATAGTGCAACTCAGCAAGAGGAGAGGGTCGTATTGCACAGCTGAGATGAGACATAGATAAGTCTAAAGCAAGTTATGGCTTTATCTCAGCTTAACCTTGAACCAGCTGCCCTTTCCAAACCCCTCCACCCCCACCCCGTCCCCCACAGTGTTCCTATTGCATTACAGTTGTGCTGTAACACACGGCTAGAAACAACAACGTTGGAGATGGGAGAAAAGCAGCTTTAGAAAGGATATTTTTCATTCAAAACATGTTTCTTAAAATGTACAGATAGAAATAAATTGATTGACTAGTTGAATTTTGAAAAAGAACAAGAAATTCAGGTAAAAAAGGATCTTTTCTCTTTAGGACTTGATGTTAATTGAATAATAATGCCAATGAAATGTATTATGAAACAAAGTATTCTTTTTACTTTTTTTCATGTTTTTAATTTAAGAAATACTCCCACCACAATAAACCCCAGAAATTATGATCACGGAGGAAGGGGTAGGCGTTCTTATTCTTTCCGAGATTGTGAACGATTAACATACAAGTAATTTCTCCCGGCACTCAGAATGTTGTTCACCTTGTAAGTCCCTGGAGTTACTCACTCCACAGCCTGCCAATTAGTGTGTTCACATCATCCTCAGATAATGCGCTTTTTCTTTTTCCTATCTGTATTTTTTTGGTCTTGGCAGGGAAATGTTAGAAAACAAGCTTTGTTTTGATTTCTTCCCCTTTGTTTTTCTCAACTGGTACCTTTTCAAAAGTTTTCAGAAATCAAATGTGCACTGCTGCTTTTTTATTCCTATTTTATCTGTAGTGGTATGTAACTTGCATCCTCCAGCTCTAATATCTCCTTTAATGGGGTCTCAGTGCTGCTTTTCTCAGAAGGTGAACACTTTCTCCGTTTTTGCATCTGAAAGATACAGTTGTACTTCATTAAGAGACTTCTAATTTTTGGTAGCTTTGGGATAAGTAAGATCCTGCCACTAAACATACCACATTTTGGATGCATTTCTTACGTGCACAGTTATTGCTCTTGACTTGGATTAATAATAAATCTCCTTTTTTCTCTAAAGCTCTTCTATTTAAATGCATAATTTCTTCCTTCATTTTTAGATGCTTGTCCAAAGGAAGGTTAGAGTTATACTTGAATATCATGACACACTAATTTTTTAACAGAAACCCCACAAACTATTGATTGGCACTCTCTGGAGCACACCCTTGTGATGATAATAACTGTGATGATATTTGCTTTTCTGTAGCAATAGTTTTATTGGCAAATGTAATGTTTTGCTTCCTAGTTACATCAATGGGTTTTAATAAACAGATATCGTGCAGCTACAGCAAACTGTCTAATGATATTTCACAAACTACTTTTCCCAACAGGAAAGAAAGCCAGTCGCAGGAATACTTGTCGCTGCAGTTCATTACAAATATTCTTAATTTTTGTCTCATTTTAGGCTAGGGGATCTTCAAAATAATACAGTGTACACACATGTCCAAAACTCAGAGTACAGCTAAATTTTCTCTTCCTCTCTAACTTCTTACAGGGTCTGATGTAAGTTCATACCCGAGACAGATCTCAGTTTTTAGCGCAGTACTGTATCCAAAAGAATAACCACAATGACTTAGTTCCTGCTGCTAGATTATTACTGCACCTGTGACTTCTTAAATTAGCCACAGCTGGCCTAGCTGGGACCTACTAGCTACCGTGGGGAGCAGCAGTCTGCCTCTGCTTCAGGAACACTCACAACTTCTCCATCATGTGCTGTTGAACTGAAAACCAGCACTCAGGCAGGAGAGGGGCAGTGGCAAACTCACGTTCTCTTTCCTGTCACAGGAAATAACCTTTCTCAGTTCTAGCTGAGTCAAAGCCATGTTCTAACACCCGCTTTCCAGATAACTGCTTACATTTCTGCATACTGCAAAAATACAATAGACAAAATTCCTTCTTGATTTGGAAGATCTCCCCATCACCTGGAAGTAAACTATAATTTTTAGTACTTGTGGCATCTACTTTCTCGAGATATGCCAAAAAAAACAAACAACCCAAAACCAAACCTGGTGTAGAAGAGGAACTGGGAAAATCCCATTTTAAAAAAAAGATTTAGAAGGCCTGCTGGGTTTTTTCCATCCGGTAGATAATGGGTTCTTTAAAAACAAAAAGCATAACAGAAGGGAAGAGTCACCCTTCTGCTATGGCGTTCCTTATATATATATTATATACATATATATATTTTATATATATATATATATATCCTCTTCTGGAAAACCTATAAAAGAGGAATGAATTATATGCTTTAAGGATGCCTTTCTTTAGTATAATTAGAGAAGCAATAATGTCTTCTGCTTTCTTATTGGTGTGGCTTGCCTGTGCAAGTCACACTAAACTGGCTGCAACTTTGGTCAGTGAGAATATGGAGAAGCTGGATACAGGAAAGATTGGATCACCACATTTTCTAGTAAAATGCTGTCTATCAACCTCATTTCTTTAAAAAAATATACAACTTACTCCAGGTTTTCGGTGAAGAGTGGTAAGATGCAAAATACATTCCTATTCCCCAGAGGTTAAATTAGTGGGTAGAAGTGTTGTCTGATGCCTTGCTTGTTTGTAATTGCCAATTAAGGAAAATGAAAGAAATCCTCCTGTTTTGTTTTGAACAACTCTGTCCCCTTTTGAATGTGGGCAGATGTAAATGGAAATAAATCCAAGTATATCACTTTTAATCTGTAGCGTATAAGTATTTACTGGGGACCCAGATTCATTCTATTTCCTGAGCTGTGCTCTTGTTGATATAATGGAACTGTTTGTGACATTAATTGTGGTGGATTTGATTTTGCTTCAGGTTGACATTTCATGGCACTAAATGTGAAAAATCACATCCTCAACAAAGCCTTCCTTGTTGGAGTTCTTGGAGACAAGCATTAAGACCTTCTCAGGCTAATTAGAGCCTATATGATGGCTGAGTGGTTGCTTCACTCTTCTGTTTGGGTCTTTGACACTTACCTTGTTCCCATCAGATGGTACAGATAAGATGGAAGAGTGACAAATGTACAGGAGAACCACAATGAGTACATACTGTTTTGGTGTACATTTAAGTGGCATTATTTAAGCAGGTCAGTTCACTTGGAAATCAAATGAAAATCAAGTGAATGGAGGATGGCCAGAATAGGTTTATCTATCATTGCTAATCCGCACTAGGCTTTTCTCTCTGTAGAAGCTACAGGATATAATGTAAATAGGGAGTAGTTTTATGTTTTCAAAATGTATATATTCACATACATACATGTATAATTGCCAAGCATGGTGGAAGTTTGTGGAGACTGATTACCTTGTGAATCAGTAACAATGAAGCCTTGTCATTGCAAAATTGAGAGCTTTGGATTACAAATCAAAGTAAGTGGGGGAAACCAAGAGTTAATGTATGGCAAGGTTGCTTAGGATTAAGAGTGCAGTCTGTCTTTTAAAGGAATACTGATCCCGTTACTGAGGCGGAGTTTGGTGATACCAACACATGGCACTGCCATGCAGAGAAAAGATAAATTTAGATTGAATGATTTCTCAGTTAAACAGAGACCAACAGAGAGTTTATAATAAAACAATTTACACTCACTTTGGAATATGACAATGGCAATTTTTCTTGTGCTGAAAACAAACCATTACTGATGTATGTTTGTGACCCAGCAGGAAGTTTTCTAATGCAGACTCCTTCCACATCTATTCAGTAGCAGATGTAATTTGTCCAAAGTGTCTAGCAGTATATAATACCATGTATTATTACTACTGTCACATTTTCCTATGATGCGAAAATCGTGGTGAAAATTTTAGATTTGTTTGTAGTCCCCCAGAAGTGGCATATGACCTTCAGCCTTGAAAGTTTACCTCTTAATGAATTAGAGGCTTAAATTTGCTTCTCTATTTTCAGACTTCATTGAAAATATTTTTGGTATAATCTCTGATTCTGAAAAAATTTATCAGGTAACATTTTGGCATATATAATAGCAATTTTTCATTCGTATAAGGTAATGTAAAGCAGGAGGGGGTTCCTTTGTCAGTGCAGTACATCAGGATGAAAGAACTGACTTCCTTTTTATTGGAAATTTTATTTACATTTAGAATGCCTGATACTAGAAGTATTCATGTTACTTGTGGTTTATTTTAGCTGTGCAACAGCAGGAAAGGTTGTTAGTATTTCTTAAGTCTGATGTCTCGAGTTTCTGTCTTCTTCAAGATGGATCCAACACATCCCATATAAGACTGGTACAGTCAGGAGAGCAGGGGGATAGAGAATTGCTTGTAAGATTAACTGAACTCTCAGGTGATGTTCAGGATCACTTCAGGTCAGGTGGAACTATCAGTTCTCCCCAGCATCAGGGATAGTAATTTCTAAGTCTTCCTTGCTGAATAAGATGATACTGACGCAGCTGGTTCTGTATGAGAGAAACAGCTGGCATTTATAAACAAAAGAAAAATTTTGGTTCTTCAGTATTGGTGTTCACCCAATATGCTGGGTGCTTTTATGGGATAAAGGATACCAGAAATTAATTGGAAAGTATTGATAATTGCACTGAGATTTCTGTGCAGATCCAGTGAGAACACATTCTTGTAATTTCTAGATTCCCTTAATGGGAGATTTGTATAGACTTTAAAATATTTTAAGTATTTTCTCCTTTAGAAGAAGAATCCAATTTCTTAAGTTCTTTCCTTCTTTCTTTTTTTTTTCTTTTCTACTTCTGAGGAAATATTTAAGGAAAAGGAAATGCTGATTGATGCTGTTTTCCATTTATAGTGGCAGTTGGCTTCTCTTGTTCATCATGGGCAACTGTTTTGGTAGTGGTGTAGAAATACTTTGGACTATGTTAGTAATACTGTTCTTTACTAATTTCTTCATTATACTTTTTGATTAACTCTCCCCAGGTTTGCTGAGGGAAGAGAAAGCCTAAAACAATAACAAGCAAAGATCTTTAGTTAGATCTGATTGGCCGTGGGAGGAAGCGTAGGACATAGCCAAAAAACTTGGAATACCATAACTCAGCTGTGAAGCTGAATGACTGCCAAAAGCATTAGTAAATGACAATTCTCTTTGTAACTTTAAAATCTCAAAATTTCTGTGTGATCATTAGATATTGCTACATATATGACAGCTGAATTAAAACATAATTTGAAGGTTAATAAAAATGTAAACCTTTAACTTATCTAATTAAAATATAAGTACGTATAGAGAAGTATTTGCAGATGCAAGCCATGCACATCATCAGTCTAAAACAAAAGTTGTTTAGATCAGTCCAATAATTAAAATTTAATGCAATCATTTTGGAGCCAGACTGTTCCCGCTCATTCAGAAATGAAGAAAACTGCTTGGGTCTCCAAGAAAGAAACGATTCACCTGTTGCTGGATCCAGTGTAACTGAAGGACTTGTTCTCTCCTGAGCATGGGAAAACGCTCTTACTCAGCAGTACTTGTTAGGTTGTTTTTTGGGTAGGAGAACGGAAATGAGAAAATTACCAACTCTCAGAACTGCCCAAGTCAGTAGACTTGGCAAGAAGAGAACATGTTTCTTCCTTTCCTAGTGACCTGGGAAGTCCTGGGGATCTCTGTGCAACACTGTGTCACCGTGGCTGTGGGAGTTTGAAGGGCATCCAGGCGGTAGATGAAAATCCATTTTTTTAATGTCACAAATGAGCTTGCGGTTCTGTGAGTAAGATTTAACACAGGAGATACTCTCTGGCACATGGCACTGCCTTGGAATCTATTTAGAAACACCTTCTAGCCATTCATATCTGAAGAACTCCCATTACAGTAAGAAAATTGAGAAGAAATTTTTCCAAATTTCTCTATATTAGATGGTATTTACATCTCCTACTGTGAGAGAGAATTTCATCAAATGTAGGAGTCTTTGAACCCTCTGTGGCACTTTTGTGTGTCAGAGACAGTTCTGCTACATCTGACATCTTCCTTAGGAGGGTACAGTATTTTATTAAACAAAGACTGACTGAGCTGGCTAGCAGTAAAAGGAGTCCAAATGGATATCATAAGGCCTTTCTACAATTGAAATCAAACAAAATGATCTAGTATAACCGATTCAGGCTTACAGATTTGTATAATTTTGTCAGATCCCAGCTATCACAAAATAAGAATACTATACTGTAGACAGATTGCTTTACTGGATAGATCAGATATCTTTCCTTTCAAAATATTCCACCCTTCACTTATAAAATTGCTTCTAGAAACAAATTGCTAAATACATCTCCTAGTAGGTGGTCATAGTAGGGTCTGTATTTTCCCTCTGTTCATGAGCCACTGCAGAGCAGCATCTTCCCTGTACTCCAGGCCGGTAGGTGACAATGGGCTGATCCAGTGGTGAGCTCAAATCATATTCAAATATAGCAACATCTTGATGCTATTATGGTGATTATCACTTTGCAATTGGTATGTCTGAACTCAGTACAGGAACATAACATTCCTAATGAGATAGAGCAATAATTTACCTGTCACTAAATGATCTTTTCCCCCCTAAGTGACAGTGTCTAACCATTACGAACATGTCCCCATTGACTAAAGCAGTAATGAATACAGCTCTAGCATTATCATATTAGATATTTATGCCAGTTGATAAAGTGAAGAACTTGATCTGGGTCAAAACTATGCATATGGTGCATGAATCCTGGCGGTAGCTAAAGCAGAGAGGGTATCTTTTCTCTTGTTTTGCCTGGCACACAGGAGCCTTGAACTACTCAGGAAATAACTGGAGCAAAGGAAGAGATTTTTCAAAGGAGACTACAAGAGTTAGGCATTGCAGTCTAAATGTAAGTTTTTGTAAGCAATTCCTTTTAGAATCTGTGAGTCATTGTTCCTGTAAGGCTCAGTTTTGTACTCACTCTTTAGGCTTTAAGCCCACAAATTTATATGAGATTAATTTTAAGCATGTGGTCCTGTGGACTTCAGTAGGGCTACTAAAGCCTTAAGTTTGGCATATGTATAGGCATGTTCAGAAACAGAACTGTAGGAGAGATTCCCATTTATTTTGATGGGAGTTTTGCCTAAATGCAGGTTGAGCCCATGTGTTACAAAAGTCATTCTTGGATGCTCCAGCTGGACTGTTTTAACAAGGAGAAGTTAATTCATATAAATGTCTGTTGAAAGTTCAGCCACACTCATCAGAGGAAAATGTTTTCTTACAGAAAACCTGATCCATTTTTACTGAAATACGCAGAGAATCTTCAAAATGCTAAAACAAGGCTATGTTCCAAAATCGTCCGTTATTAATATTGAGTAAATACGTACAAAAAACCACACAGAAGGTACATAATATAAGGCAGATGCAAAATATTTCTTTAGTAATACTACTTGTGCATTTTCTGTTACATGACCATGTTTGTGTTTGCTTTATAAGCAAACCGTTTTACGAAAGAAAATCACAACTCATTACATAATTTCTGGTACAGCAGAATGAACATGCATTTAAAATGGTATGTGAAAATAATTTCTTTACATCACCCCAACAGGTAACTTAGATAGTTGAAGAAGGTGAGGAAGAAAAATTAAATGCAAAACTGCGTCAGTGACCTGAAAGTTTGCTGTATTTTGGTACATCAACTGATTCTGATACTACAGGCATGTTGATCCAATCCACAGACTAGTAACTACCATGTAAAAATGAACCATCTCTGAAGTATGTAACATTTAAGCATAAGCATAAATGTCAGAGTTAATTAGCAAAATAGGTGCAGCAACAATTTTACATCTATGATAGCTGAAATAATTTAATTTTTTAATGATGTAATGATGTATACTAAAGCTCCCGAGAGTTTGAAAGTGCCTATTGAAATAACTATTGACAAGTTCCTTTATGTAGTCAGTGCACTACTCGCTCAGCAGTACGCTGTCATTTTAGAGTAATTGCCCAGCAAACTTTTAAAATGCTGTCACAAAAAATTGCTTAAACAGAGGTAGCTCTTTAATTTGTCTGCCACTTCTTCTGTCACTCCTACTGCACTTTATGTTGAGTGCAAGGTTTAGCTGTCGCGTTTGAAGTTCTTCCACATATTTTCACAGACTGGGTTGAGGCCATGTTGCCAATTTGTCCTACAATGTTAAGGAAAATTTTAAATAAAAATATTTTTTTCACACTCCTTTTACTTGTACACTTTGATATAGAAGATTGGAAATTATTCCTCCTATAGTTGGAAGAAACTATTTTGGATCTGTAAAATAGAATGAATTTCACCAGAGATGATGATTTGTCGAAATCCCTCTGTTTCATAGGAGTATGTGTATGTGTATATATGTGTGTATATATATATATATAATACAGCTGCTTAAGAATGGTCAGTAGTTGTTGTCCTGTCCAGGTACAGGTTCACAAAATGAAAATTTTTTGTTTATGTAAGATGAAAAGGATTCAGCGGGAAGTTTGAGAATGACTTACCTCAAACTTCAAGTGGCCAGGATGCTCAGCTGGGATGTGAGAGAATACTAAAGAAAGAACTAGGACATACCTCTGTATATTGTATTTTTGTAGTGCCCACTGATTTGTTCAGATATGAAACAGTAAATCATCTGAAAGTTTTGAATTTTCATGAGATGGGAAAACTTTCCTTCACAGTTCTAGATCCAGGAAGTTTCTTGTGCATTAGCTACTGTTGTGTGATGCTGGAGGCAAGAAGGCAAAAATATAATTCAATTTTTTTGTACCTCTTCTAAAAGACTTTATTTTCTGCTTGCTTTCTTAGGGAAGCCATTCCAAGCAATAAAATTCCATGTTATCATTCTCCCAAGGCAGAGTGGAGGTATAAAGCAGCTATGTCAGTCAGCAACTTCCGTGCCAAGAAATGGGGAAGAGTTGCTTTAAGGCCACGAGATTGTTATGCGGTCATCAGACTTCCATGTGGTTAGTATTGATCTTTTTTGGATATTCTGAGATCAAAAGAAGTAGGGGGAATTGTCTGAGTCTGTTATCCTTCTTACAAAAGAAACTTAACTATGGCATGTATTTCAGACTCTACAATTGAAATTGAATGTAAAATTCTGAATTATAGCAACTTGATCAGCTAAATCCTCTTACTGCTAGAAAATGGTTTCTGCTGTCTGAATCCCATCAAAATTGGGAACTGTATTAGGAGAAAACAGCTGAAGTTTATTATCACAATGGATCATTTTTCATTTTCTCATTCCTTAAACAGAATTTTCATATTTAGCTTTCATACTTTTGAGGGTAAAATGGGAAAGAAAAAATTACTGTTTATATGGTTACTTTTCCATTTCAGTGAAAGAAAAATTGCATTTTGATTTTCAACATCATTTAATTCTCTCAAGTAAATAGTTATAAAAGTAAAAATGTGAAGAGCCAAGTATATGTATATTTAAATGATGGAAGAAAACCTTCTTTTAATGTACTGAGTTACTAACAGTTTACACGTTTGACTGTAGGGGGAGTGAATATTCATAATAGGAGGAATTTCACAATATGAAATGACAGTAGTTACTGACAATCTGTAGATATCAAAGAATGAGCACTGGCACATTAATAAGGAACTTAAAAGCAGATCCACAGTCTAACATCTTAGTAACTATAAAACTACAACTTCTACATGAGTCATATGTTTGAACTCCAAACTATCTTATAAAATTTAGCTAGAACACATTTTTCTTGACACAAATGAGTATATTAATTTCCATAAGATATTATCTCTTACCATATATTTAATTCAGATTCTCTTTCTACTCCCTCTGAAATAATTGCTTACAATATACTGACTTGATTTTATATGGCTAATTAGAGCAGTGCATGGAAAAAAATAGGTTTGCAGGTAATACTGAAATTAAATATGTTAATCTGTAGCTCAGTGCACACATTTTGTATGAGCTTTAATTTGCTATATAAATTATAGTTCTGCGTTTATAAAATGCCCTTGAAAGAATGTCCTATTTTTTGAATACTAATACCACAGGGAAACAAATATACAAAGCTTTTAGCTATAGGCTATATTTGCATAAATTAAGACAAGTAGTCAGTGTGAATATCCAACTGCAGATATACTTTTAAAAGAGAGTCTACATAGAGTTGCTAGGACTTTGCGTATTTAAGATTTACATTTTATTAACCATGTAGCAGCCTTTCATGATAGGCAAGTGAATTTTGAACAATGAGGCATAAATAATGTAATAAATAGGCTGTGGTTTATCAACTAGAGCACAGAACAAATAATTCAAAAGGCTCTGAACTCATTTCTGTATGAGGTAATAGAAAATATCTCCAGTACCAGTCTGCTTTACATGTTTATTCTAGAAAAATCTGGTCTGTCTCTCTCAGTGTAGCTGCCCAGTCCAGTGTATGTATTTTGTGACATGACTGCAGTGACACGTGCAATTCCCACATAGATTCCAGTAACCTCAGCTAGAAGACTGATCCTCATTGTTTAGAAAACTCTCCTTCCATGTGAATTCAGTTAATATTCACTAATGATAGGGAGAAGGCAATTACAAAATCTATAATGCAGAGTATTTCTGAAATTCTGCTTAAAGTTTGTTATTAGGAAGGGCAAAGGGATATGTGTGCCCAATACACTTACGCTGTTTTCATAGGCAGAGCGATCAAAACCTTCTCTCCTGTTTAGGCAATGGTAGTAAATCCAGTATAGAGATCAAATCCTTAAACATGTACAGGAACCTAAATCCTTTCCATTTCTGGCCCAGGAACAGTATCTCTGCTGCAGGTACATAGCCATGTGTTGTGGAACGCATAGGAAACATCCCTGAAAATGTTTATTTTGAAACAGTGTCTTAATTCATTTTTATTTCCCATGGCTCTGTATTAGTAATCAAGATCTTGTATGCTCTTGACAGAACCAAGTATCACTGGTCAGAAAGTTTTTGATGAATCTATAACTTAGACTTTCAATAGTGTTAAGAGTATTATCACTTGGGCTATATGTTATCACTTCCTTTACTACCTTAAGAGGCAGCAGTATGCTCTGAGTCTTCCCACTAGCTTCACAGTAGAAGAGCAGAAAACTCAGAGTTAATTTAACCTTCAGACTGTCAAAGTAAAATAAACAGTATTTTAAATGAAAATAGCTAGTCGGGGAATAGTTCACAAAGAAGAACTTCATTTTTTATTCATTCTCTTCATACAAGGTGAAGATCATACAAGTGAATGTCTAATATTGTTCCTCTGAGGGAGTGTCATTGAAAGTATCACCTAGAATTAATGGTTTGATGATGCTGAACAAACCAGAGAAAATTGTCCAAGAATGTTTTTTAGTGACACTACTATTTTTGGGTGAAGATTTCCCGCTCTGGATTTTATTCATTTTATATAATGCTGTTTGCACGATTAAATCATGAATTTAACTTTTTGGCAAAATAACCCTTCAACATCAGCTTTCCAATGAGATTATGTTGATTGTCCATTGCTACTTGCTCTTATATGGAATTTAGTATAGCGTGACAATAAATCTCCTCATTTACTAGAAGAAAAAAGCGCATTGCATAAGCAAATGGCATCAGCTCTGCCTAAGATCATGACAGTATGAGCCAAAGCCCCAGTTATGAGAAGTGGTAGAAGAAATACAATCTCTAGTGATACTTCTATCAATCTTTAAGCCGTGGTCAGAAGTTTATGTGACACCTTTTTATGTCTTCTCCTAGTAACAGCTACTAGGCTATCAATTAAAAAGAAAAAGGAACATTTAAAATATGAAAATTGCCACAAAACTCAACTTTGACAATGTAATGATGTAAGGTTTGAGGAGAAATCTTCCCCAGGAAGAAATCTATCCCCAGAAGTATGATAGAAGTACTGTCAGTCAATTTTTAATTTTTCTCTTTTTGAAATATGGCAGAACACAGAGCTGAAGTTTACAGGGGGCCAGTTAGCATGGAAGACTATCATATACAATTTCAAGATACAATGAAAAAAAAACCAGCTGGAGTGGTCAAAGAAATCCTGTTTCTTAATAAGCACATTGACAAGTCAACTATGACTATAATAGAGGGAAACATGGCAGCTGAATGATAAGGAGGGTATGAAAAGATCTAACACAACTTCCCAGATTGACTTAGCCTAAGAAGACATTGGCTGGATTTACTGAGAGGCTCTGCAGATAAAACCCACAAACTCCACTTAGGGATGGTAAAAATCAGGGGTGAAGGAAGAATGAGCCTTAATCCTTTCCTCTCATTGCAATGAGAGCTCATACAATCTGTACTGAGAGCAATGCAATTTGCTTCTGCCTGAAAACTGTCAGCTAAGATCAAGTGAAACTTCAAATGGAACAATTTCCTGCAAGAGGTGCTAAATTCTGTCAGTCTTTCTTTGGAATGCTGGGGGACAAAACAGGGATATACTGCAGATCTGTATTTTGGGATGCTCTCTGGGTGGTGTCTGTGTAGATGCAATACTGGAATGTGTGGTGGAACAGAACATGGAATATATAAGCATTCTAGGAATGGGAAAACAGAGGATAGGGAGAAAGGAAGGAAAAAAAATAGATGTTAATGATAACTGTTCCAGCCTTTTTAAGTCACAGGTTTATCCAGGTACTACATAGTCTCAGTATCTCTGAGTCAGTTTCTCACTGAGATGAGAACTTACTAATTAATTTATAAACAATATTTTGGATGGAAAGACAAAGAATTAACAACACACTTGTCCATCTTCAAAGATGAAGAATACCTGAAGTAAACCATGTGGAGAATAGCAAACTAGAATATTTTTTCTGCCTAAGACTACTGTAGGGTGTTAAAAACAATCACAACACTTGTATCTGATACAGGATCCTTTTAATTAATTAGTCAACAAAGGTCAGGTCTTAAGTCAATGCACCAGAGTCATTGGACTGGACTGAACTGGACTAAATCTAATTATTCCCAGTTCCTATTGTCAGACAAAGATGTTTTGATAATGACTATTAACAGAGTAACAATGATAGTGCTCAAAAAGAGGAGGAAATAAAAGATGATTCTTCAAAATAAAACCAGTTTTATATCAACATATGTATCTAAGAACTGCAAGTACTATTTCTTAAATCAATCAAACATCTGCTTTTTGATTTTTAAAATCTGTGACTACTATCCCACTGAACTTCTTCATTTGCTCTTATTGTAAGGGCTATTGTTGAAGCCTGTTGATATAGTTTTCAAACTTTACACATTACAAGGAAGGTCACTGCATTTAGCCTCTGCTACACTCCTATTTCACACACACTGACACTCACTCACTTGTACTATTGGACAGACTTTACACACAATAATGAATCGTGAATACAGAAGTTATTTTGAATTTGTCACACATTGCATCCCACCTTTGGGCCTTGGCTGAAAGAGAAGTCCGTCTGGCAGTGGGAAAAGACAATGGAGAGAATCTTGCCTTTAATTCACTAATTCATTTGACCCTTTTTTCATACAAATTGTCATGGTTTTTGCCTTTTCTTCAAAAGCTCACACTCTGCTCTTCCAGATTTAAGGTTCACATGTAATGAGGTTTTTTTGGTATCACTTGTTTTTGAAAAATACAATAAACCCCTAAGTTTCTAAAAGAGGTTCTAAAACATTTGGGAAATCTATCAGTTAAAACAACTGGAAATATTTTTAAAAAAACACAACAAACCAAACCCCATACTAATTATGTTTAGTATGTCAATATGATGAGATACATGCAGATTCTTCAGCTGTGGCTGTGGTACAGAAATTCCGGAGTATGTGATGTTTGAATCTTCAACATGATTTAGCTGCTAGAAAATGTGTATATTTAATATCAAAGTTTTGTTGTCTAAGCACATTTTGCAAGCCATCAAACTTAATTTTTTCTTACAATTGTTTAAGTTAAAAATGAACTAAACTTTTCTCAAAAACTGATCTAAAAAAGTAATTACATTTCTATTTGAGTCTTTATGTGCCAAGTTACAGCCTAATATCAAAGTGTAACTATTTATCTATTAAGAATTCCAGTAAATCCTCTTTACCACTCTTGGATCAAAACAGGAAATGTTTAAAACTCTTTCCTTTTGACTTCAATTCTTCCATCTTTCTATGATTATGAAGTGATATACCTGTATGTCTGGATTCTGTGCAAAGCAGAATTGTTCAGTGGAATTACTATTTTTGCCTAGATATTTTATTGTGAATATGCCTATGAGTAATCCCAATGAAGTAATTTCTTCCTAAATGATTATTTTGAAATGCTTTAAAAGAGCGTAGTAGCTGTCTTATGAAAAGATATTGCTTTTTGGAATACTTGCCTGCTTCCAATGCACAGCGTCCACTGCCAGCCTACGCATCAGCTTTAGAAAGCAGCGTCACTGTTTTCTCAAATTTTTTTTTTTCAATCTGTGAAAAATCCCAGTCTTGTAAAAAGCACTAATTAATGCCACTGAAATCTGTGGAGCTGGACCCTCGTGGGAGTAGCTAAATCAGGGTAAACTGAGTAATATGTTTGAAAGTACTGTTATATGGCTACCAGCACTTGAGCCAGATGACAATCTGGCCATCAGTTCATACTTGTGGCATTTATTCATCTGCGCAGAGCAGAGGCTGACATGTGAGGTGTCGGGCCGTGCATCCTGCCATGAGGAGCTCCATCAGTGTAAAGGTTGGATGGCTGTACATACGGCAAGCCTTATTCTTAGGCATAAAGGAGTGTTGGTGGGACTGACAGGCTGCGCTGAAACTGCGGATGCTGAGCGGCCCGAGTTTGACCTTCTCCACCCTTGAAGGGCCCTGTCAGTAGGCAACGACGCATCGGGACCGTGTCCCCTCACCGGGGCAGCCGGCCACGGCGTTCGCCAGGAGAGGGCTTGGGCTTGCGGGAAGGTGGCAGAGCAGGACGCCGTGGTTTGCTCGGGGCAGCCCGAACGGCAGAGCTTTGTGCCAGCCCCCGCGGTGGGCAGAGCGTGCGGCACTGGCACTGCAGCCTGCGGCCCCCGGCTGTTCCCAGCTCGCCTCCGCCCCGGGCCCGCGCGGATGGGAAGCCCCCGGAGCTGTGCCGCAGCCGGGCCGTGCCCCCGGGGCGCCCCCGGCTGCCGGCGGCCACACGCCGGGGGTGGCTCCCGGACCGGGGCTGGAACAGGACAGGGACTCGGACAGGGACTGGGGCATGGACAGGAAAAGGGGCAGGGATAGGGCAGGGGCTGGGGCAGCAACAGGACAGGGACAGGGGCAGGGGTAGGGCAGGGGCTGGGGCAGGGACAGGTTGCCGCCTGCTGCCGGCCGCCGCGCGGGTAATCACACGTCCCCCCTCACTGCTGATTTGCAAGAGCAGATTAATCAGAGCGCGCGGCTTGATGAAATTTGCTGTTATTGTGCCCATTTTTAGCAACATCTTTTATTATCTTCATTATTCATTTACAGGGGACCGGCATCAATTATGCAAATGAGTTCACAGACTTTGCAGATTACTTCATTTGCCGCTATTGTTTGTGGAAATTTAATTATTAAATATTATTAAGCTTGCGTTTTCTTCAATTTTCCGAGGCTTAGTTTCATTTGATTTTTCCTCCAGCTGCTCTCGTTTCCTTTCAGTGCCAAAACAGCTCCTCATCAAAGCGGCTCTGGCATGTGAAGACCAAATAAAATCTCCTCAATTTAATAATTTTGATGTTAGTCCCTTGTTCTCAGCTGCTTGCTCAAAGCAATGCAGAGAGAAACGCAGAGCACATTCAATTTAATGAGTAGAAATTGAATTCAAGTTTGTTCGGAATTGACTTCAATTAAGCAGAGTCTTAATGATAAATTAATCTCTTTTCTTTATTCCCTAGAATTTGTTTTTCAAAGTAGGAAATTGGACTACATTGAAAGACCAAATAAAGAATACCAATTTTAACTAGATTATGGAACCGATAGCAAAATTTAATTCTTTATAGTAACGTACTTGGACAAATAGCATTCACTCTATGGCATGTATTATAATTTATATTCATTGTTACCACTCACACTTTCATGGCATGGATAAAATGGCAGTTGAATTAAATATGGGCCTGTAATAGACTTCAGAGTTTTAATCTTTATTAAGAAACTCTAATTGAATGCATAATTAGCTTTTCAGGGTCTAGGAAACTAGGTTTAATATCTATGTGGGCTGAAAACATAGATCAGGCATTTTTTTAAGAACATTTTTTAGGAGTTTATTTTTTAGGAGAGATTATCTTGTAACATGGCTTGTCTAAAAAGCCACATTTTAACTTCATTGCAAGAAGCTACATATGGAGGAGCAGTAACAAGCTTTCTTTGTGCACCTTTGAATGCCCAAACACAGCCCTTCCAGCATTCTGGGTCAATGGTGGGTAGCTAACCTTCTTTCGTTAGAACACGTCAACATACCTTGTGCCTGTCCCCATTGAAACACATAGACAATGGGATCCAAAATAAGTCAATGCTTATAAATAACTGAAACAGTGCAATGGGACTGCGCCCTTTTCTTCTGTATTACAGTTCTACCACACCTGCTCACCTTGGTACCTTTGTTATTGCCCTCTATGTTATTCTTGCGGTATGACCACCAAAAGCTCTGTATTTTGCTATTTCAGAGAGCAAGGTATTTTTTCAGGAGTGGAGAGTCATTTGAGCGCCTGTTCTAGGTTTTCAAAGGTGATCAGGCATCTTTATAATATCTTAAGCTGGTCATCTCATGCCATTGATAGTTTTTGAAACTTTGATTCTTTAACCCTCTACTCAGTGGAAAAAAAATCTATGTTGCTGTTTATGACTGAATCTATAAGACACTCATTGGATGAGGGATACTTCAAGCCATACTCTGTCTCATATGTAGTTATATTTATGTTTAAAATTAATAGAATATCCACCCATAGTACTAGCATTTTAGAACCATTATGCAAATATTCTGTCCACTGATGTGTCAGGTATGGATAGAATCTTTACTAAGATTATTCCAGATTCAAGGAGGATGTCAAATTTTGTGCTTTGGCATTTCAGTGAAGAGAGTGGGTAAGTTTGGCCGCTGAGGATCATTCAGTCTTCTGCTTTACCTGTACGTAAATTCTTTGGTTCTCAGGTACTGAGCAAAGGTATATATTGCTTTTTAAGTAAGAAGTAATACATTGAACAATTTCCTTTAGACATCTTTTACGATCTGCACTGGACTTGTGAGCACCTCCCACTGTGTGTCCAGCACTGGTCTGTTTCTGTTTCCCTGGAGTTTCCTATTATGGTTTCTTGGTGTAAAGGATCAAGAGCCTGCCAACAGACTCTTTGCATGGCACACAATTGAAAATATTTATTAAGGCAATATTTTTATTTTTATAGATCTGGGAAATTAAGTTTCTTGCTTTAAGGATACCATGTTCTGAAGTGTATGAGGCTCCAAAGATTTGTTTCAATTTTCTGAGTGAATTTTTCTGTAAATATTCTTATCTACTTGGAAATGGGATCCAAGTTTTTCTAGAAGTGATAGAGACAGGTTTGTTAATCTGAACTTTATGTTTAGTTTGGAGGTATCGTTTAGTGCTGAACATTGTGGAGCTAGGTTGGACTCAATGATCTTAGAGGTCTTTTCCAACCTTAATGATTTTGTGATTCTATGATTCTGTATTTCAGATCTGCAGTTATTTAGAATAAGATGGAGTAAATGTTTTTTTTACAAGAAAATGCAGTTGCAGTTCATACATAGTTGTGTTGTTTCATGTAGAAATCAGTCACTGTGTTCCAATAGACATAGACCACACTTATAAAAACAGTAAGGTGCTCACAGTCACAGAAAGCCTTGTAGAGGTGAGAAATGTCAACGCTGCATCAGTCTTTGACGCCTACACGTCTGATTGAACCTTTTTTTAGGGAGGACACTGTAGGTGACACACACACACGAGTTTCGACAATCGCTTACATTATAAAACATCTACGAAGAAGTCATTAAGGTAGTGGTCCTGTTAGAAATACCTATACTGTAATAGCACTGTGGTACTCCATATTCCCTAGTATATCACTGATTCTCTTATCAGCTTCTTCAGTGCACAAGCATTAAAGGCTTTTATTGCATATAGATCTCACAAGTTCACTTTAAGGTCTGACCATTAAACCAAGCTGTTTCCATCTATTTGTCATCATTTGCAGTAATGGTTTTGTAATTCAGTGCCTGGCTTCTGCAGTCCCAGTGTTGTCTGATTAGACTCTTGTTGACACCTGAGCAGATCATATTGCCATCTTTTCCTTTCATCTGAAAAAGCTCTACAGGGTCCTATATATGGTTCAGTGAAACAGTTTCCTGAAGTTACTTGTCTTATGTACAAAGGAAGACCGTATGTCAAAACAGCCTTTTGAGAAAAAAACTTAAACTGACTTTCCCCCTTTCAGAACTGGATCTGATCTCACTGAGCTTGTCCTTTCTTTTGCCTTCTACATTTTCCCAGGAGGTTTGGCTTTTTTGAATCTCTATCAGGCAGAAATGGGATGACTCCATAAGGAGAATTCAGCCAAGGCAGTAACTTTCTTGGAGAGGAAAGGAGCCACAAGAACAATTTCATTTATAAGTATATTCTATGCCTGAGCCACAGAAATACTGTGCATGTATTAATATGCCTTTTAAAAGAGAAAACGGAATGTTTTTACAAGGGACATTTGTGTCAATTTTGGCTATGCTAATGAGTATAGTAACTAGTAAATTATGTAGCCTGGCTGGAATCTCAAGCTCTCTACTTCTCAGAGAAGGGTGAGGCAAAATATTGGAAAGGGAAAGAATTTGTTTCATCAAAAAAGATGTAAGGGGGAAAAAATTGCCTTCCTTAAATTATCCTTTACCAATACGGAAGAACTCTAGTTTGTTAGTATTTATGCATCTACACTGCAAATAACGCCTCACTTCTGACGGTACTATAGTTATTACATATTCTGAGTTTATTTTCTGGAGATTTCAAAATAATAAATTTCCTACCATCAAGATTGTACAGCTTTCTGTAATGTACAGCTTTCTGTAATCTTTTCTTACTAGACAGTATTGTTTTCAGTGCTGCTCTTTTCTACTCCATTGTTTTTGTTCACACTCCTTCAACAGCCCTGATGGTAAATGCATGAGGCAAGAGTAAGGTTAAGTATTCAAAAGGTAAGAAATGTTGCACTTACACAATCCCTCTAAGAGGCAACTCTCGACTACATTGTCAGCTACTGTTTCTGAAGTACAATTATTACATCACTTCAGATAATGTTGCATTTTGTGCTGTTGAACGCTTGGTATGTGCCAGAAAATCTGGCAAACCAGTTATTTGTCTCAGCTTGTCAATGTGCATGAGCCGAATTTGCATTCATAACTACAGCAATCTCTAACCACAGGTCTCTATTCTGTTCTCATGGTCGGGGCAAAGCGTGGATTTGCTTATCTTCCTAGTGAATAATTCTGGAAGTCACAACCACTCTGCAGGTTTATTCTACATTGCAGGTATGATCATCCATATTTCAAGCATGGCTGATATTCTGGGTAGATATATTTAATTAACTTTCTAGGACAGAACAAAGCTCTATTCTGGATGTATTTTTAATTTTCCAGGATTTGAGAAAAAAAATTCTAGAATTTTTTTTTTTAGCTAAATATCCAGTGTTATTTGTTGGTTATTTGTTGGTTATTTGGGCTGGCCACTGTTGTTGCATAGTTTGGCTACTTGTCAGATTCATAAACAAGCTTAAGAACACTGTGAGATGTGACTTGCTTTTGTAGGATACCTGTACACACAGGTAAGTTAGCTTCAAAGTGAAATCTCATTTCAAAACTGAACTGAAGGCAGCTTAAAAACCCCAAGTCTATAGTATATGACTGCTGACTAAAATCATAAAATATTTACTGAAGAAAGATGAGAATTTAATCACACAGAAGTCTGTGGTAAAGACATACTGGGCCATTATAGCAATTTAAATATATGATTTTACATGTGTCTCTGTGGGAGAAAAAGTATAATATTGACAGGTAAGTGATTATGTATTTAGACTGTACTCTGAAGTGCACACAGAAGGTGTAGAGCTAAAAAGATTTAGGGTTTCTGGGCTGTCATGTGACATTCGAAACACAGTTTCTTGAAAAATCTCCAAGTTGAATATCTTTTACTATACAAACAAAAATTATTAAAAAACAAAGTTCCATTATGTGGAGTTAGTCTCATCACTGCTAGAAGGCTTGATTTAATGGACTTCAAGGAGAACTTTCCCTTTTCTTTAAAATTTGATGCAGGTTTTATTGCAAAAACCTGTGCTTTTTGTGGACGCTCATTTCAAACTCTTCAGTAAGGACCTTCCTTTATTCAGGGTCTTCTCTTGGAAGATGTGGAAGAGAGCTGTTAAGAAAGTATCCACTGAAGGAGAACCAGTTTCTCTCTTCTCAGTTTTTGCGCGGAATGAAGCCTTGCCTAGAGATGGGAACTTAAATCAGGCCTTTCAACCCTAGTGAAATACTATACTTGAGATGGAGTGAGAGAAGTGGGGCTTCTGCAGCTGTGACATTGTGAGGGCTTTCTCTGTACACAGACCTTTGGATTACTGTAATTCTGTTGTTGATTGAGATCATTCCCCTCTGTATGGTTCACAGACTGCGGACATTTGTCTTAAGGTGCACAGTGGCTGAATTCTGCTTTCCATTATCCCCTGCTAAACCAAAAGTGCTACAATTAGTTTTACTACTGATTTCAGCTAGCATAAGCAAAAGCACTTCCCCTGAATAAAAATTTGTGGCCCACTTGGAAGCACTTCTTCAAAAGCACTATATAGAACAAATCACATTTTTCTCTGCGCCCATAGCTATGTCCTGAGAAATAAGTTTAGTTGTAGCCCAAGCTGGAGTATCGCTGTTGTTTCTAGAGTCACTGGAACGAAAATTTGCATAACAGAAGCATCCCTTGTTCTTTAAAGTGATTACTTATTGTCGGTTTTTTTCATCTCTGTTCTTATGGTAGTTGTGCTTAAAATCACTGTTTTCATTGTTTGTGTCAGATGTCCACATTGCAAGCTGGGTTTCTTTCACCTTGCCCTGGAGCATCTTGCCTTCAGGAGATAGGATGTGAGACTAAATGGCCTGTGGTTCTGTTCATGTATGGCAATTCCTGTAATCCTAAGTTTGTGTACTGTATTGGAGCTTAGAAACTCTTCCATTAGATGGGATGCGGTTGTATTGCCCCAGGGATGCAGAGCTGAAGTACCAAAGGAACAAATTAACAGGATGTCACATTAAAATAATTTTTCAACTGTAATTTAGGTAACTACATTAATGTGAATTAATTTAGGAATACTTAAATGTAACATAATCACACCTAAATGATGTACAATATCAACAATAATTAAGGTAGAAAAATCAAATTTATGTAAAAAGGAGTCTAGACTTGCAGTGTTTGTACACCTCAAATACCTCTGTTGAAAGAAAGTGGAGTCAGAAGGGAATGCTTTTAATTCCAAACCATCTAGTAAATGTATTACCAGGACTGGTCAAGCCTTTCTGTCCACTTGAGAAAACTGTTGAATTTCTGGTAAGCACTAAGCAGTGTGACCACAATCTGTAATTATTCCTGAAAATATGTATATTTTCAGTGGTTTTTTAATACATGTGCTCTGGTTCTATTTTATAAAATGTTTAGCAAATGGCACTGTACCTTTTGGCGTGGATGTTTTAACTGCAAAGCAAGTTTCAAGGGTGAAATGCAGAGAAGTGCCAGAAGAAAAAGAACATTTGAAGCTGATGATGTAACTGAAATTGACTAAATGTATATTAATAATGTGGAAAAACTAATTTTCAAATGGTTTGTTGAAAAGCAAGGAATTACATTTACTGTAATAGGTCAGGTTACCCTGGGAGTGTTAGCACTATTAATTCAGCCTGGAGAAACAGCAAAAATATCTATTTTCATTTTCCCTGTGAACAGATTTCTTCCACTTGTTAATTTCCTTATAAAGAAAAAATCCTGTTTGTCCATCCAGGAACAAAATTCCTTAGGAGGGTGTCAATGGTCAGTACTCTGTACTGTTTCATCTTACTGCAAAATAATTTTAAAAGTTATTATTTAATTAATGATTTTGGTGACTGTTAAATCGTTTTTATCATGAAGACCTAAAGTGACAACTCCAAATCAAACTTGGTAGGTTTTGATGCTGCATGAAAAATCAAAAATCACCCATAGACTGATGACAACTTGCTGTTTGAACAAATGAACAATTTCTTAAATTTTAGGACTGAAGGCTATAGGTAGTGATTGCACTCCATTGTACAGCGTCCTGGAAGTTTACCTAATTTCAGCAGTTCCATAATATTGCATAGAATAGTCTCAAGCAGTGTCCTGTCTGCAAACTTTCTCCCTGTAACTGAGCAATCAGTTGCCTGAAATACAAGCTATTGGCACATAAGAGGAACAGACAGGTGTTTAATCAAGACTCTGCTTAGGTGACAAATGAACCACTGCAGAATATAACTTACTACTCTGTGTAGTGAATCTTAATAGAGAAAATTCAGCTCTGTGCCAAAATTTTCATCGTGAACTTTTGGATTCAGAGCTTTTCCAAAACTCTGCTTAATTGGTGAGAGAAATTCAACACTATGCATGAACATCAGAATGATTTATAGCCTATTCAACACTACTAGCATGGTAGTTTTGCAAAGGATGAGATCATAAGCAAGCAGAGAATTTGTCCTAATTAAACTATAGATGTATACTGTGCCTAATATGAAAAAAACCCAGAAGTAAACTAAGAGAAGTAATTATTAGGTTCTGTTCCACTGAAGCTCATTTTGTTTGCTGCTAATGTTCATCTTATGAATGTTGAGAGATCTACCCTTAAAATACCTGCTAAATAAAAAGAGGAAAGAAATTATTACTTGAATTTTCTTAGACCTCAGCCACAAGCTCTTTTAAAGAAAATGGAATGAAATGAGGAAAACTAAGACAGTGAGTGAAGAAAACATGAGTCAGATTAAACAGGATAGAATAAGTTGGAAAATGTCAACAGTGGTGACTTCTGCTGAAGCTGCCACTCCTATTTACATTCATGGAAGTGTGTTGGGGTTTAAGCCAGTAGGCAACTAAGCCCCATAGAGCCGCTTACCCACTCCCCCACTAGCAGGATGGGGGAGAAAATCAGAAAAGTCAGAAAACTCATGGGTTGAGATAAAGACAGTCTAACAAGTAAAGCAAAAACTGTGCACACAAGCAAATCAAACCAAGGAATTCATTCACCACTTCCCATGGGCAGGCAAGTATTCAGCCATCTCCAGGAAAGCAGATCTCCATCAGGCGTAATGGTTACTTGGGAAGACAAAAAGCCATAACTCCAAACATTCCCCCCTTCCTTTTTCTTTCCCTGATTTATATGCTGAGCATAATGCTGTATGGTCTGGAATAGGCCTGTGATCGGTTGGGATCAGCTGTCCCAGCTGTGTCCCTTCCCAACTTCTTGTGCATCCCTGGTCTATTCCCTGGTGAGGTGGGGTGAGAAGCTGAAATAGCCTTGATGCTCTGTGAGCCCTGCTAAGCAATAACTAAAACATTCCTGAATTATCAGCACTATTTCCAGCACAAATCCAAAACGCAGCCCCACAGCAGCTACTATGAAGAAGAATAACTCTACTCCAGCACAAACCAGTACAAAGTGTCGGTTTGCTGTGACCATGTGATGATGTGTATAGAGAGCAATAAGGTTGTCCTGAAGTGCATTTCCCACATAACTGATAAAATATAAGTCTTGCTAAGGAAAGGAAGTGACAATCCATGAACTTTTGCAGTGCTCTAGTGCAGTATGTTTTCTCCTGTCAGGTCACAAATAGAAGTATGTGCATGTCTAGGGACAGTAGTGTCTCTGAGGTGAGCCATCTCAAAAGAGAACAGCTGGTGGAAGTGCTGCATTCCTCTCCTCAAAGGAGGAAGCACTAATTGGTGCTGAGTATCTCTAGTTAGTTAACAGGAAACTCGTTCAGAAGACCTCTGAGTCAGCTATCTTTTAAGCTTGTTTCTTAAATGGATTATCCTATGCCTATCCTAGAGAGAGGCTGTCCAGGAGAAGGTTTGTGTATGATACCAGCTGCTTCAGCTGTGGGTGAATTAAGTTGGTTTTGCTCCATCAGAACAGCAACTTTCATCAGCATTCAGTTCTTAGGAAGTAAAAAGATTTAGACTGAGGTGGTGCCTGTTACCCACAACTTCTGTAGCATTAACCTTTGTTATTAACTCTGGCAAAATGTATTTTTCACTTTAGCTTCTCAGTAGTAAGTATATTATTCAAGACCAGGACTTGAGATACATAAAATAACTGGCAGTATCATACCCATTAAGCTGTCAGATTTCAGCAGGGCACTCGTGATATTACCTATGGCTTCCTGACTCCCTCCAACAATCTTCTCTCCATCAGCTGCCTCTCTTATGCCCCAGAACCTGCTGTCAGTGTCCTGGTGGGTGGCTCATTTGACATGTCTGTCATATTGTGAAGCATGTGTAGGAGCTGGATTAAATGAAGGGAAAGCTGGCTCATCTCACTGCCTACCAAGGAGCTTCAGGTTGGGGAAAGCTTTCTCCACATTAGAACTGCAGTAATTGGAAGAGGAGTAGAAGGAAAGGACAGCTTTGCAGGAAGGTAGGGAGAGGGAGGCAGCAGAGACTGGATGGAGATGGCTGAAATATGTACGATGCTGTTGAAGTCTTCAGTACCATATCGGAGTCTTTGAGAACTTTTAAGGAAATCATTTGCTCTCAGCTTTTTCAGCCTTAGATTTTTAGCTCACAGGCTTCTCCTACTGCTTGCCAGCATAAGCTCTTCCTGAGAAAACAGAAGTAGCAGGGATGAATTCTGTCTGCCTGTGGATAAAAAGAGTGAGGCACCTTTCCCTCCCCTCCCAAGCCGGAGTCTTTTGTTGAGCTTGCAATGAGTTACAGAAAATTCTTCTGAATAATTCTGCACTCTCTGGATGTCAGCTGCTTTTTTCAATAGATTTGCTCTCAGATACAGTGGTGATACAATTGCAAGGTGAGCTGTGAAAATTTCTGACACATTTTTAAGTAAAATGAGAGTGGGAGCAGCACTTAAAATTGCATTAATGAAAAAGCATCCCTGGAAAATAGTGGAGAGAGTTATTTTTATGCAAGTGTAGATTTTTGATGCCAAGACAATAAAGAGAAACCACAGTTTGTTCCATTAAGCTTGTATCATATTGTCAGCACTTGCCCATATGGAAAACATATAAATTGTCATGAAAATATGAAAATGGGACAATTTAGTAATGTTTTGAGTAGGCTTTATAAATATCATATGTATTTTTAAATACATAAGTGATGCAGTTTTGAACACAAAAGACCCACAGTTGTGGCAGCCAGATTTTGCTCTGTTCCCAAAGCAGCAAAATTAGCAGAGCTGCAAATGTAGTTATTCAAAAGTTGAAAATTTGGAGTATGTCAGAAGAAATATTAAGAGATCTGGTGGGAAACCAGTATAAGCTAAAAGTGGCACAAATATACATTCTTTTTTCTCACCGGAGGTTGGAACCTATGTGTGTGCTTCTAGATTTAACTCAGCTTTTGTACAAAGACTCAGTCATTAAGCCTGACAACTAACTTGGTGGCTGGAGCTCACGGGTGGCTGAAGTAGTGGTATGGATGGGCAAAGGGTAGAAATGTGGGCAGTTCTATGACCTTTCACCACATTATGTGCTTGGATGGGTTTGGAAAGTGCTGAGGCTGGGTTTACAGGTTTAACAGCCCTGCTGGTAAATGCAGCAGTTGTACAGATTGTCAGAGCTCAGTAGGTACGAATGGAAAAATGAGGCTGTGCATTAGCTGAGAATCTGGCTCACTATGCTGAGAGGAGGAATCAAAGGCATCTTTGCAGGCTTTTTTCTCTTAGCTTTTCCCACTGACTGTCTTTCCCTTAGGTTTTGTGTTGAATTTGTGATGGTCTCAGTTTCAGGAAAAATAACTTCACTAACACCAGCACTGTTGAGTATTATGGAATGTGTCTTCCAGTAATTGATGCAGACCAGAGACTAGGAGGTGTTTGGCAAGGGGAAGTGTTATTTTGGGATCCAGTGTGCCTGGGATTCCTTCACATGGTAATCATCCAGTAGCTCTCTGCCAAAATCCTTTCTGACTTGATTCTCTGTTTGTAGAGTCAGTAACATTCCTTTCTTTCTCACCTTGTGTAAGCCCTTCCTTACGGAGTTTAAAGTCTCCAGAGCACGTGCCTAGCTGACGTCTGCTCCAATGTACTTCCTAATGTATTAAATTGTCATTCAGTGGTGCTCTGGGTCTTGAAAACAATGTCACCTGATTGTACTGGCTTACCCTGAGTGTCTCCTGAGGCACCATCTGAATGTGAACAGCCTACTTTTCTTCTCCACAAATGCCAACTTGTGTACAAACCCCACCTCTTGTCTCTCCCTGTGGATTTGTGACCTACTGAAGGGGGTATTCCATCACTGGGGAAGCTGTGTTTCCTTCTGTGGGTTTTTCTCTGTTTTTCACCCTGGTGCTAAGAGAATTTCCTTCTAAAGCTACAGAAATCTAACTCAGAATGCCAGTACTTTTAAAATATATTGTAGAGGGATTCTGTGTTGGACCCTCCTGAGAGGGAGGAAAGAGAACATGCAATTAAAAAGTAGTAATTCTTGTTAGTGACACGACAATAATAATAATGTCTGTCTTTTAAAAAAGTTCCAAGGAAGTCCTACTGATTCATATTTATATAGAAACCAATATTGAAACATTTATTTCATAGCTAGTGGCCAAGGGTTAAGATAAAATTCCGGTGCTGTATTTATATTGTGTTTTGCAGACATATCTAATCTTCAGTGGCATGAGAAATGTTGTAGGAAAGTATGTCATCAGAAATTGCTGCAGCATCATACTTAAAAATCTGTCCTCTAGAAATCAGGTCAGCTTTCACTGTAGCTTATGGTAATGCATATATGCACTACAGAGTATTTTATATCTTATAATGGAGATACTATAGATAATAATATACTTTCATCTATTACTTTTATCAGATCATCTTATCTCCTTTGTGGCATCAAAAGCATGTATTCAGAATAGATTGAGGCAGAAGTGTCTGCTTTATTTAATACACACATGAAGGGCCTGATTCTGTTTACACTGAACTCAGTGGAAATTTCTGTCCTTGATGGGAGCAGAAACAACTGCCTGAATTATTCTCACAGCATTTTGTTAGTGTTCTTTATGGTATGCACATGGGGAATGGAGACTGACCTCTCAAATCATGAAAATATTGTTATAATTGAAAATATATTAGGGCTGTAACTTTGTCAGCAATTAACAAACCTGTCAGGTCTGTTCTGACAAGGTGCCTGCACGACCTCTCAGTGTTACAATATCTGAGTTCAGGCGGCAAAATGAACTCAAAGTATTGTACATATACACTCTCTTTGTCTTACGAATCATTAGAAAAAAGCTGCAGTATTTTTCAGGGTCGCAAAAAGATGTTTGTCCTGTTGGAGAAGAAGTGATAGTGTGGGGCATTAGTGATTGTAACTTTTGTCCCAATTTTCAGTTCTCTTGAGTGTGGATTAGGAGGTTTTGCTTATCCCAGACAGGGGTGTTGTAGAGTGATTTGGAAGAAGGTATTGTTTATGTCTCCTGCAATTGTCCTAATTCACTACGTGACACTGATTTTTCAGTCAATATGTTAGCAATTTTTTTAAAGTCTTTTTTATGTTTTGAAGAATTTCAGGAAGAGAATTTGTGAATAATTTGGCAATGCAGTGGACAAGAGACTCTGCATTTGGTTTGAGAGGAAAAAATTTGAATAATTTCATAACATTTTCTTTCATCCAACAGCTTCTTTTGACTTTATGGTAGCAGCAATTGGCTAAAATAACTGTCTTTTTGTAAGGTCTTTAATACAGAATAGTTTTTTCCCTGCCCACCATGTTGCATATTTTTAGTTTTCTCTAGGGAGGAATGTTCCTGAGAACATTGTTTGGTTCATCCCAATTGTTTGCCCTCCTTCATCTCCCAAGGAGGTTGAAGACCAGCTATAAGTGACAGTCTGAGATCTTTTTTCTGCTTCCAGGATTAACTGCTTGTGTACTGCTTAACTGTAAAAAAGAAGTTAAATGGGCAGTATAATTCTCAAGCCAGTCTTAGGCACCTGTGAGATCAGACCAGATGTGATTCACTTCTCAGAAAGGTTTTAGAAGCTCAGCTCACATAAGCGTCAAATTATCAGGATAGTTCTTTCAATTTTATTGATTTCCTAAAACTGTCCTACCAGTAGGCTTGTGAATCCACCCTTCATATTGTATTTAGATTTGGTTTTTTTGCAAGACCCAGGCAGAGTAAGAAACTGTAAAATTCTTCTATAAAATGGTTGAAATTTTATCTAAATGCATAAACCGTCTATTTATCTCAATCAAAAGGTTTGTATTTTATTCAATCATACTTTTGTTTGTCTTTAAAATTTGGGGAGCACAATGACAAGATTCTTCTTTTCTTTTTGGAGACACTAATAAAGGTTGTGAATTTAAAGATAACACTTTTGAAAATGCTTATTGAATTCAAGATCTAGTTAGATCTCTTTAAACCTTTGGTGAGATTTCTGTGCTTTCATTGATGGGGTTATAGAGAAAATATTTTCCTAGTTTTCTGTTGCTTTAACAAACAGAGGACATCTGTGGTGAGTCATGGAGGAGTTTAGCTGTGATACATTACTAAAATACATTTTGGCAGCGGATGGAGAAGTAACTACTCAATCTGTTGTGAAGCAAGAGAGCCTTTCAACCCATTTATCAAAGTGCTCATAGTTCCCATTTGAAGGCAAGTCAAACAATAAAAGTAGTGAGCAAAGAAAATTAATGTGTATCTGGAATACTTTAATTAAAAATAATAATTATAATGGACCCATAGTGCTCACGAAGTCCTATTTTCTTCTTATTGTTGATTGATTCTGCTAAATTTTACCCTCACAGCAAATTATGTTGCTGTTCTGTTACATTTTGTATTCGGTTACTGAGAGATAGTGAGGCAGTTTAAATGGGACTTCTAGGAAAAAATTAGAGTCCTTGTTTTGAATTGAAACAGTATCCTTTAAAATAAAGGTAGTTGTTTTAGTACAGTGATTATTTATAATGAAATACTTTGCAATAAAGTTCCCAAGCAAGAATTAAGTACAAGAATTAAATAGTCAGAGGACTCTCTTGAAACCATGAAGCAAATTATAACTTACAGGAAATTAAAATACGGCCTTGGTAAAGACAGAGTTTAAGCAGAGTGATTATGGGAAACAATGAAATTATTTCTCATACAGGCTTTCCTTCTAACCATAAGTTCCCTGCTTTGTCCTTTTTCCTGGAATATTGTGTTTCTTCTGAGCATGCTGTCAGTTCTACCCCAAGAACCCCCTTTCTGTTGGTAACATCAGCTTGTTGGTGTATAGGCTGTTTCAGTCTGGAAGCCTGCTCTTCATTTTCTGCCAATAAAGTTAAATTGCACATAGTTTTGTTACTAGATGCACATCCTGTAAGACAGGACAGATCTTTCTTCTCTGAATCTGTGACTTTAGTTCAAACTGTAATTTTACCTTAATTTGAAGTGATTTATGTATTTCACACTATGGTCCAGAATGATATAGGGATTCTGGCAAGAATGACTTTCAAACTGTCTTTACCAAGAAACCTTAAAAGTAAAGTATGACGCTGCAGATACTAAGGTTTGAGAGTGATAGAGGTTGCTATCAGAGCAGCAGTCTTTTAAAAGAGGATTGTGGTTTGATTGTCACAGCTTACTGAAAACAAAGATAAAGCAGTGGTTTATTTAAGAACACTGTCTTTTTGTTATGTGTTCAGTAAGACAGAGAAAGTGACTCGGAGTAAATCTGATCTAATTCTGAGTCTTTTCCTCCAAAACTTGAAGAGAATCCAAAGAAAGTGGTGGGCCTCAAGTAACATGATGATGTTTCCTTTTTTGTGTGTGTTTTCTAACTTCTCTGTGCAAGAAAATTTTGTGCAAGAGAGCAGATTTGGAAGTCCCTATTGAATAAACATGTTGACATTTCTGAATTTTGCACTTGATTCTTGAGGCTGGACATCAATGGACTCAAGTATTTGACTAAATTTATACATGTTTTAAAGGTATTCCTTAAAGTGACATATGTGAAAAGATGTTTAGAATTTGAGCCTCATTTTCTTCATTCAGAGGGAGAGGTGGCAACAGTATGCAGGACTGCTCACATTTCTTCAGCTGGTTCTGTTATGGGGTAGAGCAAGAGTTAGTGGAAAATGAGCCAGTTTTGCATATTTGAGCAAAAACTAAAGAAGAATCACAGGCTTCTGTGGGGAAAAGGCATAGCCATGTCATTCCACTGCTACACCTGTGAGCAAAACATATCCACTTCATACAGACACTGGCAAAATGAGAAGAACAAAGGTAATGCTACTCTACATTAGAATATAAAGTGAGAGTTGATTCAGCATCTGAAGAAGAGCGAAACAGAAAACAAGTCTTAAACCACAAGGTGTATGCAGAATTGGAAGGTTTTATGATAAGACATTGTTTATCCAAACTATTTATTCTTGTGTAATTTTCCAATATTCATGTTACCTCATGAGAGACTCAATCTCTTCTCAGTGTATTTTTTGAATTTCTTGTTTTCTGACCAAGATAGACTTCATGGGGTCAGACTGTCATATTTTGAATATGAGATATATCTACATTTTGGTAGAAATGACATGTACAGAGCAGTCACAGAATCGAACAATAGTCATGGAATCAAAGAGGCAAAATTAAAGAAGTAGATGTATCTCTTTTGTGGTTTCTCATTTTGTTTTGCCTGAAACAAACAAGGGGAGTCTGCACATACCTAATTGTGTTCAAATATTGTAAGAATTCGAACCACGTAAAAACACTCCATCATATGTGGAGAAAGAACTTAGGAAAGGTGTTATTCTCTGATTATGTTTTTTAAAATAACCTATTAGAAGAAAAAAAGTTATTAAAAAACTTTCATAGTTATTTAGAACTCAAAATAGACTTTAATTCATTTGAGTTTTATAGACTAGTAGTCTTTAATCTTCCTTGCAGAATCTGAAGTGTACCTGTTACGTACTGGTAAATTAGTTGTCAATCCCTCGGGCAGTATATTTTAATATCAGTATTATATGGTAGATGATATAAATCTTGTGTACGGTATTATTAGCTTAGGCAGCTGCTGACTTAAAAAGGCCAGTTTAACAAGTCACCACTGTATTATGTTTAATTAGGTACAGTTTATATAATGAGGTGTTCAGTTCTAATGGAAAGACATGCTGTGAGCAGCACATCTGCAGGAATAACTATTACAATCAGCATTGCAGAGACCCATGGAACTGCAAATTAGACTTACTTATCTAGAAATAAATTACATCCCAATGCCTTCATAAAGCTCATTAATTAATTCCACTGGCATAAAGGTCTTTTTCTTAATTTCATGTTCCATTAGCATAATAAACACAATTTGAGTTACAACAGTATGATCAGTTTAATGGATGCTATTTATTTTAGTTTTTTATTTAAAGTCCCGGTAACATAGAATTAACATCAATATGCTGTTTGGTCCTTTATTAAAAATTCCCATAGGATAACCAGCACAGATGTTCAATACAACATCATATATTTGCTGCATTTTATGACTTCACTAATTGGCCATATGGAAAGGTGTTGCTTGGATTTAATTTTTTTTTAAATCTGATAAATTATATGGATTGTAATAGTCACAATTGGTTACTATGTGAAGTTGGACAGGTTAATATACACTGCATGCTGGGAGTAAAACAAGAGTAAGCAAAGTTTTTATGTATGTGGATTCATAGTAAATAGTAACAATATACTTCCCAGTGTTTGACAATCAGCTTCATTTAAATGTGGTTCCTGACATAATTATAATTCTTTAATTTATGCAGACACTGTCTAATCAGAAGGAAATGTTACCAGTTATTTGTTTAGTCACAGTTAGGTTATAGACAACCTAATTGTTCCATTCAGCTTTTCTTGAGTCCCACTTTTCATGATAAACTACACTGTTAGGAACATTTATGGTAAGATGTTGTGTTACTAGAACAAGAGGTTTCATTATTCATCCAGCTAATACTGGTTACTTTAGATGAAATCCTTATCTGTGATTTTGTTAATTTGTAGTGTACTAGAAAAATGACTTAGACATTTTTGGGTTATATTATCAATCTTATGCTAAAGCCGAACTTTAATATAGCCAAGCTTATTTTGTCATCAGTTTGGTGCATGTATTTTATAAGACCTGTCTCTTATATTGTTTTTGCATTTCCTTGTCTTATTTCTCCTCTCTGCATTTAGTGTCACTGACTATCTCTGCAAATATCTTCTTCAGCCTATAATGCAGTCACCTTCTAAAGTTACAGAGTGATTTTGGTTAATACTCGTGTCATATAAATCCATCATCTGAATTTTCAAATAAAAACTGATTTCTGTCATTACACTGTAATTCACCTTTCTATTTCTCCCATGCTTTCCAAAATTATCTGAACCTGAGTCATCTATCTCAGCTAGTGCGATTTCCTTCTATTACATGACCTCAATTACGGTATCAGAAAGAGCTGCACCAGAGCAGATGAGGGCAAGTTGGCCTAATTTCAGTGCCTATGTCTGTATGGGCATACACATACACAGGTATATAGTTCTCAGGGGTTTAAAGCATTTTGCTTTAAAAAATGCTCTGCAGCTCATTGCATTTTTTAATACCTCCAGCCCGGCACATGCACATACCCTTGGGGTTTTTGGTTTGAGCTTGTTTTTTTTTTTTAACAATTCCTTTTAATATGTTTAATGGCTGGAGTTTTTTAGGCATTTTAACCTGGAACTAATCTTAAGAATGAAATGCCTTTTACCTTGAAATTTAGGTTTATATTGTAATTAGAAATGATCTGGCATCATGCAGAAAAAGAAGTTGCCTTTGGTATAATCCCTTGTGGGTGACTCTGAGCTGTAGGAAACACAAAGCAGTGAAGGCTGCATAAAGCGGTGAAGTTGTATGATCAGAATAATGTCTCTTTCTTTGTAAATTCTGTTTAGTGCAGATGTTCAAATGAAATTTTTAAAATGAATCACTATTTTCAGATGTCTCGGTATTATGGGTCCTAAGACACACATGTCAGCAAAAAATGATTTTGCACTGAAGGACAAAGCTAACATTATTACACAGCTGCATTGTCTGTGAATATAATAAAGTATTTTCATATACTATATAGTCACACCATGTAAAGATGAAAAAGAGGTGGCAATAGGGGATTGATTGTACCCCACATTTAACAAACAGTGACTTGAAAAGCTTGTGCATTTTCAGATTCTTACATGGACAGTTGTTATATAGTTCAAGCTGGAAATATTCATTAGAGGGTTTTCACTATAACAAACAAGCTGGATGATAGTGCCGAGTGGTGGCCTTTGGCAGGTGGTTTGGCTGGTTGTGGTTATGTAGACAATCATGTAAACTTTTCTTTAGCAGTCAAAAATGAGCAGTCCCAATTACATGAGCGTGTGTAAGCTAGACCTTGCTCAGCTGGCAGCAGGCTGCTGGAGGAGATGGACTGAATGCATTTGGGGCAGAGGGAGAAAGTACCCTTGGAAAGCAGAGTATCAGAATGATTCAGGTGATGATAGCTCTTGCTATATTGCTATGAAGTAGGAGTGAAATAGCAAGCAGTGCAGTAAGTACCCATGGGGACTCTGCAGCTACCTATAGGGCTTCGTGTTGATTCTTTTTTCCTTGCTATACCTTGCTGTGAGAGCTTAAACTTACCTCCTGCTGTTAGCCTGTGTGATTAGCTTTTGTTACAAGTGCAAACATACTCTGGAAAATTTTATCCTCAGGAAGAAGATAAAACCTCATTGCTTTATAGATGGTTTTAAAGGGCTATTTCTGTAGTTATTTTGATATCTCAGTCTGTAATTCCAATTCACCTACGAAATTATATTTATAATGACAAATAACTGGCATAGAAGATCTTGGAGAATCTTCTACATCCCATGGCCCTGATATCAGAGCACCTGAGATATCAGCCTATATGAAGTTGAGTATTTTGAGTTGCCTGGCAGTACATTGGGCATGTGACAGTTTGTCCTTTGTCACAGACAACACTATCCTATCCCCACTTCAACCACCACCTTTGCACTTTGCAGCTGAACAGACAGGAGCTGGCTTTGTGGGATTCAGTGCAGGGTTGAAAGCCTGAAATGCATGCAGCAATTTTCTTTGATCTGTAGATTCAGATTAACAGAGAAGTCCTGGGATCAGAGAGAACAGGTCCTTGCTGTTCATACTTACTGATCTGATTTCTTACTCATCTCTGTCCCAACTATGACTGTGTTTTCTTAAAATCTGAGTGGATGGATAAAGAAAGGATGGCACTCAGGGAATAAGTCCTAAGGCACACATGTTGGAAGGAAATGATTGTTCATTGAAGGGCAAAGCTATCATTATACTGCTGCTCTGCAGGGAGGAGTTCTGACAAAGGGCTAACAAGAATAGGGAGAAAATCTATCACAACACAGAAGTTTCTACATATAGGTTTAGTTAGTCTTCTTTTGAAATAAGGCATCTTTTGAATATTGCTTGTTGTCTGGTAGAGAAGTAGTGCAGAATCATTCTGTTTCAAGTGCAGCAAGTTTGTGGTTTGAGACTGATGGGTATTTAAATGCACACCATATGAAATGTTTTAGTGCCGTAATGAAAGGTGCCTCTTCTGCTTTGGATTTAGTGGTATGACCGGATAGTTCAGATCAGTGAAATACTTATTATTTGTGAGCAAAGTTTGGTTTATTCATTGTCCTGCAGGTTCACTCACCTGAAGTGAGGTCTTTGATGTTTTTAGGCCAGGATGTCGTCTAGTTTAGAACATTGCTGTCTCATTACTGCTGGTCTGGCCCAGGGTAAGAAACCAAAGAAGGTGGCTCACATACATTTAGAAGTATCAGGTGGTACAAACCAATGTGTCCAAAATACCCAATGCAAAATTCAGCTTCAGGTAGAAGATAAACATGCCTCCTTTATTTTTAGTCTCTGTGTATGTGCCCAAGGCTTAGGATAGAACACTGTGTCACTAACATACAAAAGCATGGCTCAAGTGTTATTTCACAGAAGTGGCTAGTCCTGGGAAAATTTGGCTAGGGAATAGGCAAATTACTGTTAACTTCCACAAGAGCCCAATCACACAAAATACAACTGAGTCAGAAAAAAACACCTCTGGCACATAGACCTAAATGTCACCTAAATTCAAATGGAACCTTACTGTGTTGTATGGCTATGGAAGCTCCAACAAGAATAGTTCTTGAGAAGCCGAGAGCTTCTCAAACTCCTCAGCAATACCTAGAGACTTCCTATCTCATTATTGTCCCATTAAAGAGAACTGGGAGATTTCTTGTTTCTTTGAAACAGTATGAGGAATAAAAATGAAATTGAAATGCTTCGTAATGCAGACTTAATACAGACATTGACCAGATGTCAGGTTGGTACAACTGAATAAAATTTTAATACAGTCAAATGTTTCTAAAAGCCATCCAATGCATGTTATTTTCACAGGATGTTACAGATGCTTTTATTTGCATCTTGGTGATAAATATTTTAAGAGCAGTAATATTATTTAAAAACCTTGTAGGACTACAGGTGTCACTTTTCCTAATAGAATCTCTTTCCCCTAGTAGTTTGGATCAGTGATCCTGTAAGTACCCATGGAAATGTATGCATTATTTTCTGCTAATAAGTGCTCTCTGTAGTCTGTTTTTTGCGTGGTCTTCAGGAAGCAATATCAAGTACCATACCAAGGCCTTAAACTTCAGACCACCAACTGTAGCTTTCTGGTTGTTGCTTTTTTTCCACAGTACTTGCTTTAAAAAAAGTAGATAACTTGTAGAAAAAAAAATCACACAGAAATGGATGGAGAAACTGAACAGTAACACTAATGTTGAATCCACAAGCCTTATGACCTTTTTATTTGTTTGAGCAGCCACTTTTAATTAGTCACAGATACTGTTGCACTCAGATAAACATTAGTGGTAATTGAAAACAGCACCTAATAAGCAAAGGATTTGTAGAAATTCAATACATATAGCTGAAATCAACTTCAAGAAGTGGCTTTGTTCTTGTCGTAATGCTTGAAGTTAATGGACAACTGAAATAGAATGGCTGTATGTGTCATACACTGAGTGAAGGGGACTGACTAAAAGCCATTAGTGTCCAGAAAAGAAAGACAAAGGTAGAAATTATATTGCTTCCAGATGAATCCTAACTATTCCCCTAATTCTATGTTAGTATGACAGACAGGAGGCAGGGCCATTAATCGGAAGGCCAGATAGAGCAAGATTTTCTTGATTGAAAAGGCACCAGAAAATTCTCTAGAATGTTACAGAATCTACAAAATACTTTTTAAAAACTGCTTTAATGGCTTGATGGTCTAAGTGACAATTCTACCTGTCATACTAAAAGGGGAAGATAGCTTTCAACACTGCATATGGTAGAAGTGCTAGAAGAGCTTAGTTATGCTGCAGTCTGAAAAAAACCTATTCAATTATTTTTTTGTTTATTCAGAATTCTCTAATGCAGTTAAAGCATAAACCTTAAAACTCCCTTGCATTACTCCTGTTCTCAAATTGATTTAATGTCAACCCTTGTAGTTCTTATTCCTGAAGAATTATTTTGTTAATAGAACTTTATCAGCATTTTCTCCTTAACAGTTTAAAAAATAATAATTTAGGAGTTAGCTCCCCCACATCCTAAATATAGTTTTTTAGTAAGTATCATCAATCATATGTACTATTAATATAATTAAGGTACATTTCAGAACAGTCCACTATCAACATCAAATACTGAATACAAAACAGGTATAGGAATATATGAAACATGGAAAATTCCACTGTAGACCATTTTTATGTTTCTGAGAAAAACATGTCTCTAACCCTTCCCTTTGATTATTAGGTATGTTAGCTAGAGCTTTTAGTACTGGAAACTGTACTCGACCTGTTGGTTTTTGACTGTTGATTCTTCCCACTTCTCAGTCACTGAACAGAGTGTATTTGCTGGGCGTCTCTATAAAGTCGGTAGGAGGCTTGCCTGTCTACTTCGGTTTACCAGTCTTGAAATTCTGAAGTTAGACTAGTACTTAGGATGGAGAAAGAGGAAAAATCTTAAAATCTTCTTTTGCTAACCTATAAAAGTTGCTCAGCCAAAAAGGCTCTCGTATTTATGGCCTCGTGATTAACATAAGGCAACATTTGCTCTCTGGCCTTTTTTCAGCTTTGTTCTCCTGTCACTACTTTTCATTCCTTACTCTTCTCCTGTCAGTAAATCCACATGAACAATAACTGAAGGATCGTTCTGTTAATATAATAAATACTGTAATGCATCATTGCTTGGGCTGACTTATCTGCTGCTTGAAGCTTGAATGAATGTCCACAAGTTGCGGTAAATCTGTTTCTCTGTAATGGAGCAAACCCCAAATACTGCATAGCAAGAATCATTGAGCTAGAGCCACCACAGCTCTAATTCTTGTATCCTTGGGCTCTCAGTAGATGTTGGATACCACTTGCAGTTTTGGATGAGAAATTAGACAGGTTACAATAAAAAGTGGTCTAGTTAGTGCTGGCTGCAATATAACTGCTTGTACCAAACAGATGGTGTTTTCTGTAAGAAGGGGAAATGCTACTGTTTTAGATTAAAACCTTTCATTTTCCCATTGTGCACATATTTTTCTGTACACTATGAAAGTACAGTTCTGAAGAAGGTGGAGCAGATGTGCAGTCAGACAGTAGTATTTTGTCATTTGGCTTAGTGTAAGGAGAACCATGTGACATTTTAAGGTTTGTGTTGTGTAAGAGGTCAAATAAAATCATCTAATGATGCTTTTTAGCCTTGAAAATTAATCAACCTGTACTCTGTGTTTTTTTTAATGGATGAGCTTTCTGAGACTTCTTTCCCATTTCATTGTATTAGAATGTAAACAGTCTTTGTTAGTAATACCTAATTAGTCTGGTGTGTAGAGATGTTGACACATTCGGGACCAAAATAGGAAAAAAATGCTAGTGTCATGTTTATTGAAGTATTCCTGCTAAATTTTCTTACATATAGTGATGTCAGGCAGTTGGATGAGTTGTGTTCATAGTATGTACCAACACCCTTTTTGAAGCAAGAGAACAAACCTTTCTGCCACTGTAAATAATGTAGATTTTTTTTATTTTTACTTTGCATTAAAGACATGTGACTTCACTGTTCATACAGCTTGTCATGAAAAATATCCATGTTAACTGTTCCCTTTATACCTAGATATTATGCAACTGTCAAAGAAAAAAATTGGATTCTTCCTTTCCCTTAATATTTACCAACTTAAGAGATTTTTGTTGTCTGTCGAGCAATCTCAGAAGGAAATAGATAACTACATAGTATGGAACTTCCAACTGAAAGACTCATTGTCTTCCTTTTTATTTCTTAGGTGATTTTCCATCACTGCAATGATATGAAAGAGTGCTAGTGCCCAATGTGTTGGAAGCTACACTGGTTTTCAGGTCTGTTTTGCTTTTTACCTTTTGCTCTTATTTATTCTAAATAGAATTGTGACTTTTCCTGAGGCATTTATCAGTCAAATGTGACATTGTAATCGATTTTATGAGTTTTTAAGCTGGAGTGAATGTCAAATTGCAGTTGAGGACACTCAGCACCGTACAGGATGGGGCCCATGGTTAAAGCTGATGCTTGAAAAGTTAATATTGTGTCATAGTTTTAAAATTGCTAGATTTCATTGTGGATTTTTATTTAAACTGGTGGAAAATTGTCACGGATGGAGTCATGCACTTCACTTGCAAGAGGGGAGAAACAATGTATTTTGTGTTTATGGGATTGTGAGTCAACAAAGTTCTACTGTAAATGTTACTGCTTTAACAAGAAGTGTGATAAGGTACATTTGAATATTTACTGCCTGGAGAACTGGGCCAGACAGAACTGTTTGAGACCCTCCTGTTGAGTGATGAGGTTCAGAAAGGACCCCCTTGCATTGTGAACTCCTCAGAGGGGAGTTAAGGTGTGTCTGGGTCCAGATTTAGTCTCAGACTTGGTCAATGATTTGTGTCTAAAGGTTATATATGCACGATCATTCCTTTATATCACTTAGGTAAGGTTTCAAAGTTTTGGTGTGCTTATTCCCAATTCACTTACCAAGTATTTGACACGATAAGGATTATTTTAGCACGCTCAAGGACTGATCCTGATGTGCAGCCCACTGCAGTGCAGGAGAGCTCAATGGAGCCTGGGCTGTCCACTGTTTATGGATTAAGATGATTGACTCACAGACATGTTTGCCTACCAACCACAGCTGTTAGTTTCTTCCAGAGGTGGCTTGAGTAGGACATTGCCCAGCACTGCAGTTAAGGAGAGTACATTGCTCAAATTAGCCCTTGGCTACTGTGTCTGGCTCCCCTGAATCCACTTTAAGCTGGATGCAGCCATCACAACCAGCCCATCCATTAGGATCACCAGTGGTGGTTATCATTGAGCAGGTTTATGGGAAATAAAGGTCAGAGTGAGACAGAGAAGGAGAAGCACACTGTCACAAAAAGCATGGCAACAGGACAGGATGTACATAAGGATGTATCCTATTTTCATAGAATAGGATTCCTGCACTGGGCAAATAATATACTGTATTTCCTGATTTTAGATAATGCTTTAATGAGAGCTTATAATTTGGAAAACACTCCAAGCCCATATATATATTGCATCCAGAAAACAAGCTTGCAGGTTTCAGTGTGTTTTTCATTTTTACTCTCACGTGACATCTTAACTTGTTACTACTTGATTATAATTAGGTACTTGATTTTCATCAACAATAATTTCTAAGTGAAGTACTTTATGTTTTTTTAAGTAGGCCTTGCTTAATACTGTGTGATTTCAGGTAAGAACATGAATTTCTGTGCCTCAGTTTATGTTTTCGTACTAAGAGTAATTTACCTAACTCAAATATGATATCAAGCATCAAAAAATGTCTACGTAGCATTTCAAGCTCCTACTGATATTAGCAATAAATTGAACTTATCCCCCATACTAAGATACATTGATTTCTGAAAGCCTAACTGAAACTGACGTTTCAGGCCTTGAAAAAGCCCACTGTGTCTTTTGTAACATCTTCTCTTTTCTCTTATTAGCATAGCGTTCATCTGTTTTAATTTTGTTGAACAGTTCTAATTTCAAAGTCATATGTTTGGCTGAGTTTCTAACCTCCAAAGAGCTATCCAGGGTTAATCAAAGCTTAGTCTGTGGAGAGAGGATCTTTTGGTTGTCTTCCTTCTGCTGGCTTTAACAGGATATCCTCTGTGTAAGCAAAATCCATGGTAAATGCTTGCTAGAAATGTCTGGAAGTTAACATAAAAGGTTCTGTCACACAAATGATGGTCTTGGAGAAACTTGAAAACTGCTTCCATTTACTTCAGGGTTTGCTCAGAGTGCTGCAGCCTGGCAGGGCAGCCTGGCAGCCCCTGGACAAGTGCACACAGGGCTGAGGTTCACTAAACCATTTTTTATGCAGAGTAAAGGTAATCAAAAGAAATTGTGAACAGTAAAGTATTACTGGAAAATTATTAGTGAAAAATTACTTGCAAAATCTGTGTATGTGAAATATATGAATCGTGATTGGTTTTTCATTTATGTGCTGGAGACGATTTGAGTGTCTTTATGTGTGAACACACATGCATGGGTGTATATCTATATGGGTATGTTTATGTGTGAGACACTTCTACTCTCCCAAAAAGAACTGTATATGGAAATCTTGTAAAAACCTCCATGTTTTCTGGCTTTGCTATTGCATGTGAATGAGTTAATTAAAAACTGGGGAAGACATGGGTGTATGGAAAGTCAGTGGATATGCTGGAGGGAAGTCTGGTAGTCTAACACGGATCTTGATGATGTGAGCATCAATTCTGAGTGGTGCTACTCTTGGAGGGAAAGGGACAGGGAGATGAAAACTGCTCAAGAAGTGTGACACAGTACAGAAGAGGGACAGATAGTGAGCCTTTTCTCAGAAACTTGTATTCTGAAATGCAAACCACAAGAAAAGAGTCTAGGGAGTGTTTGGCAAGCGGTGCTCTGTGTATTTCTAAATATTATGGGTTTTGAAAGAGTTGAGAGTGGAAAGATTTGCTTTGAGTGACCAGTAGATACTGATTGCCTGTGATGTATGAGGTTTTTTGAGCCACTTTTTCTGTGAGGGATTCTAATTGGACACTAACTTAATTCTCTAGCAATAACCTTCTGTGGATATGGCTATTTTGTATTTTTCACAGAAGTGCCTGCTTGTTACACACACACCATTTTGCTTTTCTCAGAAACCCTTGTGATACACTTATGTAGAATTTTGTTTATGTCTTTTCAAATTCAGAGAGCTGAGCCTGCATTCCAGCATGGAGGAGAACAGATGTTTCTATTTCACAAGAAAAATCAACGCGCAGTCGTGATAGGGACTTTATTCTAAACATTCTGTCTTACCCCAGCAGCAGTGCTGGAACCCATAAAGTAACTTCTTACCTTTCCTGGCAGCTTAATCAGCACTGTACCTGTTTTAAGACCAGACATATTCTTTTGGGTTATTGAAGGGCTATCTTCCAAGTTGTGAAAACATGAACAATGTTATGGAATGGATATGTATGTAAGCTTAAAATATATGCTTTCTGAAAGCACAAAGTGGGTGAAATAGATTTGTGTACTGTTCTTCGTGGATTTTTTTGTTTTGGTTTGGTTTTGTTTTTTCCAAGTGGGAGAAATTCATACAGATAGAAATCCCGTGAGTACTTGAAATCTTCATTTCAACGGTTGTGCCTGTGTGTGCATTCATATGTGTATTTTGGCAGAAAGGAAGAAAAGTCGAGAAACACTGTGTACATGGGTACTTGAACAATGACCAAGGTGGCAGAGTTTGAAGCTCAGATTTCTAAAATTGCTCGGGGTTCATCTGACTGATGCTGAAACCTGTTAGCAGTTCCCACTGACTTCAGTGAGGGCAGAATTAAATAAATACTGAAAGCTTTTGAAAATTAAACAAATTCTTTGCTTTACTGTGATTGAATAGCCTGACCTGGTTCTGATATGTTACTGTTGAAAATCTAACGTAAGCACAATTTTCTTAATCTCCAAAATTTGTTGAACACTTCCGTATTCTTTTGTCTCCTTTTGAAACTCCTGCTGCCTGCTGGTGGGAAGCTGTACCTGCTTGTGCTGTTTAGAATGAGATGATTCCAGTAATATGCTTTTCTTACTGGAATGACTATGGAAAACAGCCAAACTGCTGTTGAAGATGGTCAGCTGCCATGCTACTGAAAATCTAACTGCGTCTTAGATGTATTTCTTTAATATCTCTGCCAGCATCTGAGAAATGAAGAATTTTAAGAAGTACAAATTACAATTACTATGTAGTAAATTATTCTTTTACATCAAAAACTTCCAATTCAAATAGCTTTTCAAGAATCATAGATGTTTCAACAACCTGAAGCGTATTTTTGCAAAAATACACAATTACATTCGTCCTTTTCCTCAGTGGCTTTCTTGGAACTGTCCTTACTTAGGATACCATGTTCAGAAATATTAAAGATTTCTAAAATAAGCATTTAGATTCTTAATTAGCTTGAATATAAAGCGGAGAAGAGTGACTCTGGGTAACAAATACAGCTGCTTCTTGGGCTGACTGGTTGATTTCAGCAGCTCTGGTTTCAGTAGTTGTCAGTAAATTCTGCCACATTTAAAGTGCTGTGTTTTCTTTAGATAAGACATGTCTTTGGTGAATTGCTGAGATTGAGGTTTCAGGGCCTTTTATAGTGTACTTGTGGTTCATCTAGTTTGGCTGTTTTCACAACAGGTTAAAAGTATTGTAATCAACGTGAAAAGCATGAACTCATAGAGCTTGGTTTGGGAAACAGCTCTCTAATCCAGAAAAGTGCATGAGAGTTGATTGCATTGGTACATCTTATCTTTCTGAGACCTGATTCTTGCAGATTCTTACGTACCCTCATAAAATGTTCATACTCCCATTGACATGGCAAAGTAGGTGTCACTTTGCAGGATCTAGAACTTCTTGTAGCTATGGAAGTTATCCTTCTGTGGCTAAATATTCCATTTGTTTCTTTATGGCTAGCAGACTCTCAACCTAGCTGACTACAGGCAGAAAGAAGTTGCACAAGGTTTTTATTTAAAATCCTGTTTTGTGGTTTTAAAACTCCTGTCTTTGTAATTTTTCCTTAGTATGGCTCAGGCTGTTTGTTATGTGGAGAGGTCCCTACAAGAACTTAGTATAAATAATATTGGGATTAAGAAGTTGCACTCCTAAAGATTCAAATCTGTGATCAGTATTATATTCTACAGTGGAGTTCTCCAGCTGTGTTAGTGAAGTTTTTGTGTTAATCATGTCTGCTCTGCCTGAGCTGACCTGAGCCTGGATACACTGTGGCTGAGTTTCTACAGTTCTGTGTTCTATGAGTTTGCTTGGTTTGCTTGGGCTGGATTTGGGATCCATGTATTTCAGTGTTGCTAACTTTTCTCCTTCCCATCAAACCTTCACTTTCTATTTCATAATGTCTGTGATTTTGCTTTATCTGGGCTATCTTGTCTCACTGTTTCCTTGGATAATAAAGGGGTGAACTGGATAATGAACGAGTATTTGCAGTATTGTTCCCTCTTCCTTTCTCAGCATAGCAGGATACCTTACTTACTTTTGTGGTGACTGACAAACAGATGTGCTGAGCAGCCCATGATGAAGCCCCTCAGTGTGCAGGCTGATCTGATCCTTCTGCCTCATGATACTTTATTCATCCCTGTAATATTTTAAGTGATTCAGCACTGCATTTTAGATTCAATAAGTATACTTAGATCCTTCCATCAGTTCCTCAAAAGCATCTTATAATGTGACAGCTACTGGTGCACGTGTTCATTCATATATAATTTCACTTACAGATCAATAGCTATCTTAGAGCTATGATAGATTTCCTTGGAAAATTGCATTTGCCAGTGCAGTGCAGTGGGGTCTATAGAAGGATATGAAGTAGATAGCTTTTAATATAGAATTTTCTTTTAATAGCGAAATGATGTGTTATTTAATTCTGTAATAAGATGGGTGGGGAAACAAGTAACTATGTCTGTAAAGCACAAACATGAACTGACAGCACTGCAGTGTGAACTGCAGGCTTGATTGCTCTTAACTCGTGGTAAATATAAGATAACATGCTCCTTAGTAATGTGGTAACAATGGGGGAATTAGCACCGAGAAGCTGTAGTGTGCAGTATCCCACTCCAGATTACTGCATCCATGTGTTTACTTGTCCATATTGTAATTGCTCTCTATACCTAATTTTTTTCCCTTGGTTTGTGATTAGATAATTTCTGTAATAGCTCATTGTTATTGGGGAAAAGCTGCACAACAGCCTTTGTATTTCATGTTGCTTCTGAAGCATTTGTTTGCATCACATTCTTTTTCTAAGAAAATAAATAATGTGTGTTAACAGTGGAATAAAAGTGATTTTGTTGTAGTGGGCTTATGTGGGTATGGTTTTAGGAAGAGGGTTAAGGGGACCCAGAGGGTGGTTGGGCACTGAACAGGCTCCCCAGGGCAGTGGTCACAGCACCAAGGCTGCCAGAGCTCAAGGAGCGTTTGGACAATGCTCTCAGGCACGTGGTGTGACTCTTGGGGCTGTCCTGTGCAGGGCCAGCAGTTGGACTTGATCCTGATGGGCCCCTTCCAGCTCAGCATATTCTGTGATTCTGTCCTGCCCTCCACATGTCTTGGAGCACATGTGATCACACCCAGCATGGCACATGGGACAGAGACACTCTTTTCCTTCCCCCATCCAGATCGTATCTGTGTTGACCTGGCCTTCTGCTCCTGACTTCTCTCATGGAGGATGTGTGTTCCTATTGACAGTCCATGCTTTTATGCCTTTAAGAAGGTGGTTCTCCCTTGGTTTTTGAACCAGACTATAAATATGGGATAGATGCATGAGGAAGCCTGGATGTTCTTTTTGTAAATTAAAGAACACTAATCTAGCGTGGGGTTATGCCCTCTAATTCTGAGATACGCATTGATGTAGAGAGGGAGGAACAGATTTCATTCTGCCTCCAAACTTTGCATTTGTTTTTGTGGGGGCTTTCTATGTCTGCCCTCTAAAAATATACAAGCTTCCTCAATTTGGATCCTTGCCCCAAATTATTCTGGGCATTTTTCAGGTGTAGAGTTGTGGGCATACAAATTACACATGCAACATGTGAGATTTTGTGAATCAGGTGTTCATAAATCTTAGGCAGTATTGCAGGTGTGTGTGTAGATTGTATAGATTTTGAATACAAGTGATACACAAATTGCCAGTGAATAGGTTGCAGAACTTCCTATCATTTATTTTTATAGCTAATGGCTTTTTTTATATTCCATATTTTCATTAAGCAGTGCATGTGAAGTGCTTCATCTTGACTTTGATGCACACTCAGTATGAGAAGGAAAGATCAGGCCTTTTATCTCTAAACTACAGATCAATTACCTTTCTAAACACTTACCTCATAATTTTCCTTTAAATAAAAAAAAAAAAGGTACTACAATCAACTGTATTAAAAAAAATGAAAGTGGTTAGAAAAAATGGAAGCATCACCGAAGATCAGGTACAAGGCACCATGGACCTACCATTATAGGATTAGATACCAGTGCACAATTATCACATAGAGTGTAAAAGAGAAAATGATAACTTACATTTGGAAGTAAAAAAATCCTTAATGTCTTGAAGCAGGTAGCTGGCTTGCTAATGAATTAAATATGTGACAACTTTTCAGTGAAGCACAGCTGCTGAGTTGTCAGAGCAGGTGACTTTATCATCAGCAGATTTTGGTGGTATTATGCTTAGGATGAAATAACCACTTGTTTCAAAAAACAGTCTCTAGTATCATATCTGAAGGTCGGTCTCATAGATTTCATTCCTTAATATTCTAGCTGACATTCCAATTTTCTGAAGTATGAGTCTTTAGATACATAAGTCTTGGATATTGTAGTATCAAGAAGGCTACTATGTGCAGCATTGCAATTAGGTAGAGAAAATGTTCTTACTATGGTACATATGTGACCAGTAAACCAAAAGTTCCAATTTTTTTTCCTGTTGTTTATACATTTTTCCTAGGACTCTCATAATAGTACAGTCAGGTTCTAAATATGAGTGCTTTTCGATTCAGCAGTATAAGACTTTAAAAAAAGTCATTCAATAGAAATAGCACTGCAGTTCAATGTAGATAATAAAATACTAACATCCTCTTACACAGCTCTTGGCTGTGTAGGTTCAACTTATGAGGTATCTTTCTTTTCTCTTGAAATGACATGACATTGAGTTATTACTTCAGAAAGGAAAAAGAGAGACTGTTATTTTATTCATTTATATTCCAACTATATTAAACATGCTACTTTAAAAACACAAGACTCCCCCTCTTTGAAACTAACAAAATAGTCAAATGCAGAAGAAGCTATTCAAAATTGTCTTTTAATAAAAGTTTAAAGTCTTCAAAATATATTTGCCCCTGGAGCAAACTTTTTTCATTTAATATTGTGTCTGTTAATTAGTGCTTCAAATTTGCAAATTCTTTATTGGTTTATATCAATGTAATACCCAAAGCTCATCTCATTGCCAGTTTTGAATGAAATATGATCCTGTTTATTCTATTAAAACGAAGGCTTGAAATTGTTACCCAAATGCCACAGGAATTCTTGCCATTTTTCTCATCAAATTCCTCATCAGATTTTTTGTTAAAGTCACATTGTTTTAGATTTTGAGCCTTGGCATTTAAATGAAATTCAATGTGCCCCACTGGAGAAAACATCTGCAGGGACATATTATGTACAATATCCATTCCAATCAAGCAGGAGTGCTCTGTGTGACTGAATGAGAAGCTTATTCTTACTCCACTTAGGTTTACCCTGATGTGGCTATTGAGTCAGTCTGTGAGAAGAAATGTTTAGAAAATTAAACCAGCAGAACAGCAAAGATTTTTTTAATACTCAGAGCAAATACTTCCAGTTGCACAATATTAATTTGAGAATGACATTTTAAAAAAGAACCTGGAGGAGTTTGTAGCCAAATTACCTTAGGAATCCAATGGAACTTGGGAATTGGAGCCTCCAGGTTGCCTCGGTAACTCTCTCTGGGTGATTAGTATTAAGGGTTTTCTTTGAATATAAACCCATGATCTACAGAAAGTGAAGGGAGTAGAGAGATGTTGGGGGAGAACGAAAAGAAAGAATAAAAAAATCAGTTTTGTAATACTGGAACTTATATTAAAAAGTTGCAGAAATTCTAGAAGCATGAGGTTAGCTGTCTTTAAAGATGACCTGGAAGAGGCCTTTTTCTTTTTGAAGTAGCTGCCTTACACACTAAGCTTGTCCCCACCAGTTGGTGAGCAAAAAAAGGAGTGTGGAGGAGCAAGACCTTCTACAGCAGCAGTGGGTGTTTGTGGAACTTGCTCCTTTTCCTGAGGAGGAATTCTGACCAAAAAAACCTAAAAAAGTCTCCTTAAAACGTATTCATGGTGACAGAGTCCTCTGGCATCCTTTGAAAGACTTTTACAGGCAGAGCACCTGCCTGTAACACTTCTTCTGCTGCAGAGCTGTGAACAAGAGCGGTTGTTACAAGCTTTTCAGCTACTTCAAATAAAGACTAAAAGAGACGTGGCAGTGGAGGTGAGGGGATCACTCCAGAGAATTACTATAATTTATCTGTCTTTAGCACTATAGGCCATGAAGACCACATCAAGAATACCAGGTCAAATTTTTGTGCCCCGTAATACAGGAAGGACCTTGATCAAGGGACAAGTTCAGCAGAGGTCTAAGCAGGATGGAGCCAGGCTGTTGACAGTGGGGCATGGGGAGAGGAGGAGAAACAACAGCCATAAATTGGGAGTGAAAAAATAGAGATTCTGACTGGATGTGACAGAAAACTGTTTTCTCTTGAGGACAGGCAGGCATTGGAATAGAGTTCCAGATGCAGAAAGGCTATGCAGTCTCCATCCATGGAAGTTTTTAACATCAAGTTAGATGAAGCTCTGTTTAATCTGATCTGATGTCAAAGCTGGCCCTGCTGTGAGCTTGAGTTTGGGCTAGAGACATCCTGAAGTCTCTTTCTACCTGCATTTTCCTATGATACAATTCAATTTATAGAGGGATTTTCACATTTCTATTTAAAATCTTCCCCACTCCTTTCTTGTCTTTATCCTACCTGTTTCTCTCAATTCATTATTTAGACTTACATCAATGGATCTTTCAGTGGTGTGTAGTTCCTTTCAAGAGCACTTCTGGAAGAACTGATTAGTAATGAAAAAGAAAACAACCAACCAAATGAAAAGCACAACAAACCAACAAATGCAGTCAGAAAAAGTTGTCCAATAAGGTTACCAGACAGAGGGAATTCAATTTGTAGGGAGAAAAAAGAATAATGATAATGAAACAGTAAAATTATGGTGCAGTTCTAATTCTGTGTGTAACTTTGTTTATAAAATATGCCTGTCTGACAAAAGCAGGCACATTAAAGCTTATAAACATATGATTAACCCAAGCAGTTCAGTTCTAAACTTTTCAGGTTCACGTCTGCTTCCTTCAAGTTTGAGGAGACAAGAGAGTTGTGCGCTGAATTTGAAATTCAGTAAAGCAGTACACCAAACAGAAGGGGTGTTACAGAAAATAGTCTGGTTGAAATCTCTTCCATTTGACACCCAGAAAGTGTTCATGTAATGTGAACAGCTGATCCTAGCTGCCAGAGGAGCTGTGCAGTAAACAAGCACTTTCTTACTATTTACATAGATCAGATAGGAATTGGGTAGATCCAAGTCCACTACAGTGAGTACTCTGTGCTAATAGAAAATAACTCTAGTACACCTTATAGCTAACTGCATGAAAAAAGGTAATTTTAAGCACAAATTGTAATACATTGTCTTAAGAAGAATACTTACATGCTTTTGTTTCTGATTTGAAAGGATTTAGAAACTCTGACTGCTTAAACCTTATAGTGCAAGTGAGATTTTTTTACCAACTATAGGTCCCTACCTTACCACAAAAAGGCAAATTTGTTTTCTTTGATATTTTACATGTAGCTGTATTGAGTAGAAATGGATGATGAAAAGGGAGTTATTCTAGCATCTCACAAGTAAGACAAGTTGTTTGGGGCTTTTTGTGGCCATGAAAGGATAGAAAAAGCTGTTCAGAAGCAATCTTCCATTCTTGTCCTGCCTGACCATCAAGGGGAAATCATGCTCCGTGGAGGGTGCAGTGCAAGTGGGTAAAGAGAACTGTGAAACATAGTGAAGTAGGTCTCAATATTTTGGTCATAGTAGGACTAACGGGTGGAGAAGCATAAACTAAAACATCACCATGCTTGTTCAACAATTCTGCTCACTTCTGCTGGCAGAAGGGAAGTTGGCTGATGACACGATAAGTGAATAAGTATGTACAGCAAGGCTAGATTGTTTCTGTTTTTCATAATGTTTCAGCCTTTGCTGTATACTTCAACAGTAATATGAAAAATGTAGTGCTAAAATAGGAGCGGATTCTTTGTTTATTTCTGTCAGTGATTCCCTATTGCATTTGCAGAGATGACATGTCAGAGATGAATTTCTGAGCTGCTTCTTCAGCAGTCTCTGATGGTCTCTGAATTTCAGGCTCAGATGCTTTCTGGCTCGAGCATAATTATCAGGAATAAAAGTTGCAGTAGGTCTAACTGCTTTCAGCTATAGCAAGGTAATCTCCTTATCTTTTGTAAGCAGAATACAGGAAATTCTTTTCCTTGTTGAATGATTCAATTTTGGGTTTGCATTTATGTTATAAAACTAATTCTTCATACTGCATGTGTTGAATTTGTCTTGCTTTCCTTTAGTCACTGTCTCTGCAATGCTAGCATGAGTAAAAATAGTATGTTAAGGGTTATTTATTTATTTTTATTTGTTCACTACTTAATAGGTACAATTCTTCTGAAGATATGAATTCTTATGTGAGGAGCAGACTGATTAAGTAAGCAGTCACTGTTTTTGCAGGCAGAGTTCATGTTCAAAACAGAAAGCTGCTAATACCACAGAGATAAAAGGATCATTTGCACTAATTTATGAAGCTAATTAATCAAATGAACTGAGTATATTAACCAGTTGATGCTATTCTGCTGAGCAGGAACTGAAACAGTTAGAAACTTCTTCAGTCTTATTTTCCTTATTACTATGACATACTTTGACTTATATTGCAAGTTTCCTACAATGATAACCCTTTCATAAACACTGACATCTTAAGCAGTTCAATGAACAACTGTGAATACTCACGATGTCCAGGCGGATTCCTCTTTGTATCATAACCTTTTCTTAATGAATTACTGAGAATGAAAGACATAGTATGTAAAGACCCCTCTGGATGTAAATATTAGGGGTATGAAAAAATTTTAAATATTTACTACGTTTATTAATAATAGTAGGGATTTATCTGGATATATGACGAGTTTTAAAAAATATTCAAGTTCTGTGTAGCTTCAGAAGATTCTGCACTGAAAAGATGTTGTTTTTACTAAAATTTCATAAATAAAAATACCAAAGAATGGTCGTTTTATATTGCCTAGAGTCTGTATGAGGTGCAGAGGCAATGTATTTCAATGTTAGATTTGTTGGTAAAACCATTATCAAAGGTGGAGCAAAATGTTTCAAGACAGATGCAAGAATTTTGCAGAGGCAAGCCAAATGAGGCCACCTAAATCAGAATTGAAAGCAGAATTAAGGGTTGCTTTCTGACATGACAGAAATGTGTGTACAGATTCCATTTTTTCTCTAGAAGCCAGTGGGAATGAGATGTGCAAAATAGATGAGAATTTGTCTGTGAGGGTCCAAGGCAAATCTGTAGAAATACCTTCCTACATTGTAGAGTGCCTAAGACATGTGCTGTGGGAACCGCTTCCCAGTGGTACAGCTGTACGCACCTTATGGACCCAACCAGCTGGGCCATGGGCTTCTGTCTGCTGTGCCTGTTCTGGTGTATTGACAGCACCTGCAGTAACCTGGCAAGAAATAAAACCTCTGTATCTGGAATGAAGTTGTATGGCCAAGATTGGTTTGGAAAGGTTAGGGAGCTGTGGAGCCCGAGACCTTAATCTACGCAGTTAGTTCAGGGCATGTGTTGGCATTCAGGGCCAGATGGAGTGAGGTTATACAGCAGAGGGTTTTGAGGTAAGATGAGAGAGGAGGAAGTGATAGGAGTTCATCTGCTTCTGATTTAGTGCTGCTCATGCCAGTAGCTGTGACTATTATTTAGGAATCCCTGCTATCAAACATAAAATTCAATTAATTCAGTAGTATCTTCAATAGCCTTTGGAGATTTGTTTTCCATTCACTTTTCATTCCTTCTTTTCTTGAACTTTAATTTCCTTCATCTTCATGCTAAAAATTGCCTACTCTGTCAGTGATGTGTCATGCTGGTAAAGAGAGAGCACAAAAGCAGAATCTAAATACAAAGGTCAGCTCTTTTTCCAGCCCAGTCCATTTCCCACCTTCGAAGACTGAAAGGAGTTGCCTCCCTGATACCCTTTGAACCTCTTGTCAGCTGACATGAATTGTAGCAACCCTAAGACTACTCAACTTTGTTTTGTGGTCAAAGCTGAATAAAGTCAAGAAAGAATTGTCTTCAAAACTGGACTTCTGGATTTGATGGCACCATACAACCCTCAGTGCATAAGGAATACAACATATCAAACCAGTATTTCCAAGAGTATCTTTACAAGAAATTGAAAAGAAGGTATTTTGAAATATAGAAAAAACCCAAGTTTGTTGATGATTTCCCACTAGCTTTCAGAAAGAGAGGTATCCCGAAGTTTTCATGATGTCTTTGAAGGTCTCTGCTTAACATTTAATACTGTCTAGTGCAGCAGTATTTCCCTTTCTATGTTAAATAATTAACTGGTGATATCCAGTTCACAGTTTCAAGGACACTTCATATTTTTTGTTGCTCTTCAATTTATAGAATAGTTCCTCCCCCTGGCAATTCCCACACATTTTTTTTGCAAACTGAGTGGCCTCAATTCAAATGTTGTCTGTGAACTTGAGCATCTTTCAGGATCAAACCATGAGTCTCAGAAATAATTATAATTTTAAGGATTAATGCTTTTCAATGCATAGAACACATTTTGTAAGTTATGTATTGTGAGAGTTGCTGGTATCTTCTTAGAAACAGTTGCTTGAGATCAAAACCGTTTCCCACTCTGTTGTCCTTTACCATATCAAATAACAATTGAAACAGCAGCAGCAGCCAATGAACATGGATCAATGGAATCTTCAGCCATTTGTGTAGGCTTAATCCATTTATGTGAAAATCAAGTTACTGCTGGCCTGCTTTTTCTTTACTGGAAACAATTGATAACATTACTTCAGAAGAAATTAATCCAGAGAATTAATTAGCAGAATCTGGTATCCAATAAATGTAGTCCTGAGAAAGATTTTGTGGGTGGTCAATTGTGACATTAGATGGAAGGTAAAAAAATACATACTGCAAGCTGTTTTCCATAATCAAACAGAAGTAACAGAAAAGGAACAAACAGGATGACATTGACTTTGGAGAGAAGTAAATAGGTCAGTTACTGTACCTGTCACAGAAAAGCTTGGAGAACAATTTTTTCATGTTTTTTTGGCTTAGACCCATTTTAAGGACTTAAATTTTTGGCATAAATACTTTGAAAAATCAAAAGAAGAAAAGATTGTTTCCAGACCAGTGAGATTTATATTGCAGAAACTGCACTGATGCTTTAGGATCAAATTCAACCCAAGTCAGTGGGAGAAAAAAAATTGGTGCTTACTACCTTCATCATCACTCCTATGACTTTTAGCAGGTTAAGCTTTTGCAATTCAGGGATGTGGACCTTACCTATGACTATAGTTAATGCAATTTGGCTGATGAGTGGTAACCTCCATAGCTGTGGTACTGGAATTTTTGATTTTGAGTCCAGCCCTTTGTTTTTTTAATTATTATTTCATTGTTATTATTGATGGACTGCACTTAAAAATACAAATGGAGATCAGTGTGCTATTTCACAAGGTCTGTGTGTGTGTACAGCCAAGTACTTTGAGCCAGATTTTCAAAGGTATTTAAGAGACTGAACTTTCAGAGAGATGCCTAAGAGGATCTTTGAGAGACTGTCTGCATGTTTAAGCAGCTAAATGACTTTAAATATCTCGGATTATTTTTGAGAGATTTAAGCAAGTGTTTAAGCACCTTCTTGAAACGGGGTTTTAGTAAGAGTGAAGGTCTCTTAAAATCCTGAATAGGTCAAATTTTTCTGGGGATGGGAGTTATTAATGCACCTCCCAAATGGGAAAGATGTTTCTAAAAACTGGTCGTGTTTCATTTGAGAACTCCTTAAAAACTGGCTTTTGCTGCTTACTCCAGTAGATGTAACTTTAAGGAAAAAGAAACCACTTTCCAGATAGAAATTCTATTTTAAGCCATTTTTCTCTTGACCCATAGGCCTGCGTATGCCTGACTTAACTCTGTGGGCTGTAGCTTGTCACAGAGAATGATTCTGCTTTTGGAAGCTGTGCTCATTCAGCATGTTTGCTAACTTAGCAGCAAAGTGCTTCTGTATTTGCTTTGTCTTGGTTTCTGAGCAGTGACTTATTTACTGAAACATTTCTTTTTCTCTCTCTTTTTTNTTTTTTTTTTTTTTACTTATTGGAATTGATTGTGTGAGTGAAATTCAGGATGATGTGATGGCAGGATTGTATGCTGTCAGTTTTTCTAGCACGTATTATATGCTTGTAGGACCTTGTGTTTCACTCATTACTCTGACTAAAGAATAAGTGAACTAGGAAAACATACTCTATCGATATTTTCACATTTGAAATCTTTTTGATGCAGTCTTACTTGTAAAATTAGGGATTTTTCAAAGATGGATATATTTTGGATGTATTTAAATTAGTAGTTGGGGTTTTTTTTTTCAGAAAAAAAGCCCTGAGGCATGTGTAAAACTAGTGGCTACATAAAGCTGAAGAATCAGATGTCTGCTGGGCAAATTGACAGAACTCATTAATCTTAAACGCAGTGTACTATAGAGTCTGTCCTTTCATGCACCTGCCCATGCCTAAAGTAATTACATGATGGCACTATTAATACTGAAGAGCTTGAGTGGGGATAGGGTTATCTTCTCTTCCTAGTAATTGATTGCTAGCTGATTAGTGGACAACATTTCTCCTGCAGTATAATTGCCTTTCAGCTATTGTAGCCTCTCTAACCCGGGGTTAGGCCATCTTACTGGTTTTGAGGCCCTGACAATAGCACCACAGACCTTAAAGTAATGAACTGGAACTCAGTCACTGTGAATTCCCCAAACAGAAGATGACTAGTTAAATGTATTTCAATGATAGCATATTTTACAGCAATCAGACAACAGAAGGTTTGTTACCTTCCCTCCTGCCTCTTCTTTCTATGAAGATATTTTCAAACCCTCTGATTCCTGTGTGGAAAAGCAGACTGTTGATTTCTATTAAATCACATCTGTTGCTTGTATAAAGTTATTATGTAAAATATATCAGATCTGTGTAATAAGCTTGTATGTTCTTCTGTGACCCTATAGAAATAGAAATCTATATCTTTGCTTCTTCAGAGGCAAACTGGTAATAAAGGATTGATTTCTGCAGGAGGGTCTCAGAGATCTGCTGGTTTCTAAACATAATTATGATCTCATGTTCTGAAAGTTGACTCTGTGATATTTTTGTTGAAATCTGGTAGATATCAGTCTGCTGCTTGTTAAATCTGTCAAAGGAGGTATCTTTTGCTCAGAGAAGGTAGATGATTTCCAGGGCTACAAATGCTGCAGCATTTTTCCCGCCCTGTGACCCTTGGTGCCATACGGGCTCAGGGACTCAGAGACCTGCTGACCAACCATACTGGGGTGCAGGTTCATGCAGGTTGAGGTGAAAGACTATACTGCAGATGATGTGACAGATCTGAATCTTAGGAGTAAGCTGGACATGAAATAAATGCTAATTTCCACCCACCAGCTTTCTGCTTACCTGAAAAATAACTCCTACCTTGCATAAGCCTTGCATCATGCTCTGTTTCTCTTTTGTATAACTCTGCACTAAACCAGAGTCACACTAATCTTTGAGCTTTCTTACATTGGTCCTGGAATCAGATGGGATGGAACAGCAGTGGTACAGCAAAGAAATGTCTAGTCTCTGCCTGAATGCTGAACCATGTACATAAACTGAATTTCAGTTTTTTCGATGGTACACTCAAATGACTAATTCTATTAACATTTTCTAGAGACTTCTGATTGGCCCTGTTCAGTACAATTGCTTAGCTTAATCACTGAAGTGGACGTCTAGATTTAAATTATGCAACCAGTTCCCTAGATCCCCATTTCCAAAGGTATTTAGGGGCAGTTATTAATGTTACCCAGTATTATTTCCAGTTTTCTGTATATGAATCCAGCCAGAGGCATATTCCTAAGATAAAAATGCAAGAACACAGAGTTGTCTACTGTGTGACATAACCTGCCTGGAAGGACATTTCTAACTTTTGTAAATTACCAGGTACCCAAAAGAATGATGATTTGCCTTAGGAATGATACTGAACTGGTCAGGTATCTAAGTGACTTGTGGCTTTCTGCTTGTGGCATGCCCTGAAAAATAATACAAACATAGCTGAAATGATGGAATACTTTGATTGATGATTTTGTAGTAGCCTGTGGGCTGTGGAAAGGTTCATATGGAAATCAAATCCCCTGCCAACTGACTTGCATGAGTGCTAGTTTAGGTCTCAGACAAGCTATTTCTCTGCTAATGGGGTGTTTTACCTGACTAGTGATTCTCAAAACAAACTTCTGACAGATGTGTAGCAGTTACAGGGAAACTATAGGGGAAAGGCAAACTGAGTTTTGCGTGCACTTAACCGGTGACATGACTGCTATTAAAAATTCACTCTTCAGATCTGGAAAACGAGCCTCATGCAAACTGGAGCTGAGGGAAAGCAAGGTCTCCTGTGCAGGGTATATCTTTGCTCCATGCCATGGCCAGCCTTCGAAAAACTGAACTCTGTGCACCTGTCTAAATTCACCACACGAACCCACTTACACTGCATTGTTAAGAGCTGCATGGACGAGTTGGATTTTACAAGGAGACACCATAGTTTATACTCCATGCCCTTATACAGGGTTCAGTTTAGTTGTCCTTTACACATTCGCCTGGGATTACAAACTGAACCTCTGCCTTTCTCGGTGAGTTAGCGTTGATATAAAAATGTCTAGCATACAAACTCATGCAAAATGTGGCACTTTTCAGCATTTACAGGAGGATGACAGGGGATTAGGGATGGATATTAGAGAGTCTTCAGGTCATAATAGAAGTATGTTGTCAGGAAAGGGGAAAAGCCTCCTCATTTTTTTCCTAATTTCCTTTGTTTTCTGCAAACACAAACCAGCCCATTCTTTGCACCCTAAAATTTAAACCAAGAATCTTGAACTGCATAATTCCTTAAAGCAGTCCTTATAGCTCTATAACTCTTAAGACCTCATTTGCTGGACAAAAGGAGAAAAAACAGTCTTTCCCAAGTAAATACTAAAGGATTTTAAGAAAATATTAATGTAATATATGCATACAGTTATTCTAGGTGGGCCTATATTATGCATCATAAAAAATCTTTCAAATGTTAAGATTGCAAAATGAAACTTTCAAGTCAGGAAATGCCAGCATTAAGGTTGCTCCGTTAAAAGCCTGCTTTGTGGCAATGTTTCATGAACAGTCTTTAATTATTGGATCACATGCTGGTTTTTTTTCCTACAGGACCACTGCCTCATTCACTGCACAGATGGGTTATGTTCTCAGAGTTCAGCATTTTAGCTTCATTGGTTCGTGTGTGGCCCTAATTCATATTATCTGGGAAATACTCATATCCTGCTCTAATTAGGGAAAATTTCACTTCCACGTGGGCTTATCTGGGCTGCTCACTACTGTCATGCAAAATGCTTCTCAAATGTTATACATTAATTTTCACAATACCTTTAGAAGGGGGAAGTTGTTTATCTGTTTTACAAAGGGAGGGCTGATCCACAGAATGATGGTTATAATCTTACCCAGATATTTGGTCCAAGATACTCAGGCCCTGATTTTTCAGGATGCTTATAGGAGTATGTGATAATGTTTATGTTCACTGGTAGAGTTCCTCTTGATTTTGATCAGGTGTAGAAGCTTTTAACCCTTCCGGAAATAACAAATTAGACATAAGAACACAAAGGACTCTTTCCACCCATTTGGGCTCCTAGCCCAGTCACAGGTTGTTAGAGCTAGGACATCCAGAAGAGGTTAAGAGGACATCCTTGTGTACTCCAGAATCTTTACTGCAAGTCTCTAAAACTTGCAATCACCTTCTATTGAACTTTGGACCTTTTGAACAAAAATGAATTCTCAAGAACAAAACAGAAGAGATGAAAGACATTTTCACTACCATTAATGACTAAAATGATTTACAATGGCAATTTTTTTAAAGAAAAGGCTGTGCTTCATGAGAATTACTGCTTCTTAACCCATAGTTTTGCTAAGATGACCTGAGAAAAATGTGTTTCCTGAACCTCTGATCTGATTGGTTTGACTCTATGATGTGAGCAAGACCTGGGTTGTGAAAATCCCAGACTTCTAACTTCCAGTCCACGGATTTGATGTCTTACCAGTTAGACTCTTTACATTCAATAATCCATCTCCTTTTTTAATATGGGCTTCCCAAATGTATGCATTTACTCATTGAATCTATGTCTAACCTCCACAAAGAAACTTTCAATATCCTTTAATCTTGAAAAACAGGTAAAGCAGGAGTCAGAATGAAGTTCTCAGTCCTTCATCTGTCTTGTGTATGAGGCTGTATTTCTTTTCTTACTATGGATCATCGTGCATGAAAAGAAATGAGATGTACAGAAGGAGCATATTTAATACTCTCCAGTGCTGGTAGTTTGCAACCTGAAGGAGATGTGGACCTTAGAACGTTAACACCAAGGGGGATTGTGTACTGATCCCTTCCCATTGATCTCAATAGAGATCAAATTAACGTATCAATTTATACTCTCAGATTTCAGCACCAGGAACATTTCTTCAAATGCATAAACTTTTGCAGTCAGGGATGGTAACTGTTAACAGTAGTAGGTTGCCAATGCACAAATAGGTATATGGTTTTGGAGACATTTTCTATAGAAAATTTCAGCTCAAGCAGTTGAAGCTGGACATGGTGCCAAGGGAAGTGTCATGGGAAGTGCTGTGCAGCCTTAACTGCAGGTGGCATTTGTGGCTCCACCTGTAGTATATGCTCTCTGCAACTCTTTAAGCAATGTTGTCCTTTGCTATCATGTTTCTTACGTTGAACTTTTTGAATAGCAAGCCTGAAAATAACAAGCTGAGCTCATTAGTAGATTAGGTATTGCAGTGAATTCATGTGATCGGTGGTAGCTCTTGTTCTTCAGTTTGATAGGGTTTCTTTTAGAGAGCAATTACATCTGATTGACATGTTTTCATGTGCCTCTAGCCTTGACTCCTTCTTACTAAACAATTCTAGATCAAGGACAGTGACTTTTCTACTGCCATTAACTAAAATCAGGATCCAGGAGAAAAAGTTAAATACCTTTTAAGATGCAACTTGAAACGAATTATAAAATATGTATAAAGAGGAATATATTTTCATTTCACATACTGTAGTTGTTGAAAGTCAAGCAAAAAACATAGTTTCAGGCATGGACATGCATTAAAATTAAGAAATAAATTCTGTATTTCTACTTCAGTGAAGAAAAATGAAGTAGAGGGCCAAATCCTATCATTAAAAGTGCATAGAGCTTTTCCATGTCATTTGCACTTTATAATTCACATTAAATGATGTAATTTAGTAAAGTTTTATACTGGCAGTTCTACTATATATCCTGAAATCATAGTAAGTAGGAATTACTTTTTTAAAAAATAAAATGTTTCATGTAAAAAAATGCATACTTGAAGATACCAAGTGTTCTTGCCCAGTGGATTTTGCCATTTATGGAAAAAGCCTTATTTTGGAAAGGATTAAAGGCTCAAACATTAAACAAACAAGAATCATTCCTCCCTTACTAAATCACTGTCGCTGAATGTTTGCTTTAGTTTTAATTTTTTTATCTTGTACTTGTGTTGGTTTTTGAGGCTTTTTTTTGAATTTAAAATTTTATTTATGGGTTAAAATGAAACAAGTCTATTCTCCTGCTCCCTTTGCACCCCAGACTCAAGGGATGTATTTTTCATGCACCTGTTATGATCTGTAAGCAGAAATTATTTGGTCGAATTTGTATTTTAATGAAGTTGAAAGAAGCTATCAAGATTGTCCAATAAAGAGTTTTTGCCTGAGCACAGCAAGTAAATACAAGCAAAAACTACAATTGCTCTCCTTTCATTAATCAGTGGCTCTTTTTCCTAGTGCCCATCTTGGGAAGCTGCCTAACAATTTGCGTTCCTTAAACGAATGATTTAAGTAAGTTGTCACGCTCTGGCTTTTGAAGATATTCTGCCTTTTGTGGTGGAGATAGTCCAGGTCATGTGGCTGCAGCGGATGGTGACTAAGTTATTGTACTTGATGTCTGTCTTGCCCTGAGGATTTCTCAATAAGAGTTATTTATCCCTTTGATTTATATATATATATATATATATTTAAGACCATATCAGAATGCAATGTAAAATCATGTATTGGCTTTGCCAAAACTAGAAATGCCAGGTAACATCATGCAAAGTAATAATGGCTCTGTTTTGCATTGAATTACCCTGCATTATTATGAGTTGTAGTAGCCCAATGTGGTCACACATATAGTTGTCTTGCATTTTCCTTAAATAGTTATTTTCCCATTTATTTCAGAAGCCACTTACTTTCCTTGCCCTGCTATTGCTCACTCTCATTTAAGTGCTATGTTATAATCATGTTAGTAACTACCTGTAAGTTTGGTGCATGCCAGGTGTACTTTTCTTTTTGACAACAAAAGTCCAGATGACAAAACTCTTTTGTTTCTATACTTTTTCCCCTGAAAACTTACCATAATAAAATTAGCTCTCTCTTGCCAAATTAACAGTTTAGTTTAGTAATTAGTGAGTTCTGCCAAAATATCTGTTCCAGCAAGGAATTGCATTTGGAAGCTCATCTATTTTTTTCCCTTAAGCACTGACCACAGAACTTAATTAACTTTCTTTTCCATCATAAATTCCAGTGCAGGCAATGACCACTGTGTCCTCCCCCGCTCCTACGTGTTCACTTATGATAAATTGTCCCTTAGTCAGCCAATCTGGAGGCAGGTGCCTGTATGAATCTCAGGGGTTATACAAACTGTACTGTCCACAGGGCTGATTAATAACGAGCTTTTCACTGAAACCCCCTTTATTCTGTGTTCATGCTTCAGTGAAATAGGGAGAAGTTTATGGTAGAATGAGAGGGTTCCTCCCCTCGCAATTATACTTCTCATTTAAACTGATGTCTTTTGGAATTGATTTGCATGTGCATGCTGCAAGGTGCCTGCACTTACCCCCTTGACCCACACGGCCATTCCTGTGGTGTATTGTAAATACAACCTTTGCCCCCTTCCTTTTTCTCAGTAACTCCTTTGTTTGTAAATATAGGAGTTACATTTGCATCGGTGTGTTTCCTCTCTCTGCATTTCCTCTTCCCCTCTTGTCAACACTACATCTCTAGTCAGCTCCAGCTGAACTGCTATTGCCCAACAGTTTGTTTAAAGGGTCTTCTATTTTGTTTGTAACTTTGCCTGTGAGGTTTTTATCCATAGAAATCACTAAAAGTTGTGACCAATTTGACTGAACATTTCAGGAGACACTTTCTAGGAGTCTATCTATATCTCAACACACACATCTGTAAACATAGTCAGGAGATAATATTTAATCCTGGAGCTATGAAACAAGCTATTATGTGTCCATGGGAATAGCTACTGCAGTGCACATTATGCTGAACTTCTTAGACAAAGTGCTGTGGTGCTGTGCAGATGCACTGGCCTGGGTTCAAACAGTAAACTAAAAGGACACAGTGACTCAAGGACCAGTGCTGTCATGCAGTGTTCACTTCTGGGTCTTGGTCTAGCTCACTTAAAAGTCTTCACACCACACTCCTTGGAGGTGAGAGTCTCTCCAGCAGATCAGATGTTTTTGCATCTGAGGTGTAGACAAAGCCTAAGGTACTTTGAAAATGAAAAATTGCTTTCTTTCCAGTCTGGTCGTGAGGCATTTCTGAAAGCATCAGTTCCTTTCTATAGGGAAATCTTTCCGTGCCTCTAATAACCTCTTTTTTTTTTTCTTTTTTTTTTCTGCTTTTGCTTCACTGTCTTGGAGCTCCGATTACTAAACTAGAACTAGGAATTAGGGATAGGAAGGTTGCCCTCAAATTAGTTATTTAATTCTTTCCCTGCCTTAATATGGCATTGTGTTTTTGTATACTTTTGGTTTAAAAATGTTGCGGATTCTGAGCAGACAATTTCATTGCTCTGTCAGCAAGAATGCTTTTGTGTTTCTTTTGTGGTGGCAACCTTTTGGTCCCCAAATTGCATGTGAATACAGCAAACACACAATTTTTGTTTGTTGGAACTCCCTATTGCCTTGTTGAATTTCTTGTAGCTGATCACTGCGGAAAAGATTTTGACCATGATTGACTTCTGTTCTTTGGTTATTTCCAGCACTAGAGAATTTAGTCTTTTCATTCAGTGTCAGGTGTACTGCAGGCCTGACTCATTTTGATATTCTGCTTCATCACCCTTTATTTTAATCTTTTTCCTTAATGCATGGTCTCCAGTACCTTTGCGTATTTTAGTTCTGTCCATGACCTATTGATTTTCAAGTAATTTTCTTATTTCCTGTTCAAGGCAGTTTTTTTTTCTTTTTCTTTTCCCTGTTCCCACCACTCTCATGCATGAGAAAATACTTAGGAAGGGTATCAGGAAAGGCAGTGTGAACTTTCATATAGTTGTTGTTGTTCTTGATTCAAACCCAAAGCAATCCATAACTAAATCAAGCTCAAATGTCTTGTCACCAGATTGACGATGGATGTTTTAATTACTAAGAGGTTCCAAAAGGGGAGGGAACAAAAAGCCTACTTGAAAGAAAAAACTTTGTTATCTCCTACTGCTGCATGTGATTTCATCATATAAAGCTGTCAACTTGACTTTCACTCTTGAAAAATATCCTCATGAAATTTTTGATAATTAGTAGAGGGTTAAACTGAAGTAGTATTTAACTACAGTTTATGATTCCTTTCATTTTGCTGGGTAGACTGTCACTAATGAGAAGCGTGATGTTTCAACTTCCTGCATTTTTCACTTATTATCCAGGTCTAACTATAGTTTTGTTATTATCTTGCATTCAAAATAAAAGCAGGACATAGAAAAAAGTAGATGTCATGCTGAGCCCAAACATCATCAAACAAAAGGCTGTTTCATACATAAAGGTTTCTCTCTGATCCTCAGATCAGCCCTTAAAAAAGCATAACAACAATTAATGCCAGGGGGTTTTCTGCCTACTTTTGATAAGGACACTCTGAGGCAGGAAGAGTTATGGTAGGGGGTGTTGGTGTTGTTTCCTTGTTGAAAACAGTTATATTCACATGCCTTCAAGATGAGAATTTATATTTTTCAGTGGAGTAAGCTTAGCTTGTTAAAAAAAATGCTGGATGTTTTTAAGATGCTTCATGATACCATAGTGGCATAACAGGACCAATCTCTACTTAGGAGAGGTGCTTTCTTCCTGTTGGAGAACTTTCTAAAGGATGAAGGAATCTTATGATGTTTTCAGACATCATTTATAATGTATTTCAGTGGAGTATCACCAATAATTTATTAGGAACTGGTGCTTACAGCTGAAAGTTCTAACAACTACCAGTAGCAATGAATTCAGTATGTGGTATTGTTTTATTTGCACGTAAAAGAACCTATTTGCTTTTATCACTTGAAAAGCCAAGGACTAATTATTTCCATTTGGTTATTATATTAGCAAGGTTTGGCTTTTGCCTCAGGTGAGAAAGAGAGCTTTATTTATTTTTTTTTAGTGCCTGATGCTTTTACTGATTGCAGTATTGGACATGCAGGAAAGAGGTTTCAGTGATTTCCACTGTGGCAATCTGTGGTTGGACTGGTTGTGAACCCATTTCTAGGAGAAATGCCTGTGGTCTGTGTTATCAGCTACACTGTGAGTGCTGTTGGCAGCACTGACACAGACGCAGCTATGCCGCTCCATGTGTTACTAATGTTCAGATGGATCAAAATGCATTCCGGGCTGGGTTTATGCTTTTCATTTACATACTCCTTGTCCCTGTAGGGAGAGCTTGGCAATGAGGTGCACCTTCCCATCATACTCTCACTTGAGTCTCCTTATTTATATACTTTTTTTCTGAACTATTTCTTTTCCTAATGTGGAATATCTTTAGATGAGGATACAAAGTCCGTGTTAGGAACTAGAGTAGCAAGGAACTTGGTCGTTGAAATTCAGAACTAAAATTCGTTCCAGCAGATCCCAAGTTATCTAAAATGCTAATGCATGAGGTTTTAATGAGATGCCTTTTGTAAAAACATACCTTGAAATCTGAATACCATAGTGAAATCTTTAGTGTGTTGGGTTCAAAGCTGTTTGAATGGTGACAGGATCTTGAAAAAGTATCACAACCTGTAGCTTTATGTGAAGTCTAGGCTACCTGCCGTTCAGTATATTACATGGGGAGTTGATTAAAGCTGCTATATATAAGAGCTGCCATATATTTAGGATAAACATCAGAAGCCATCAGAAGCCATAGACCCTTGAAAGGCTGAGCTAAGGCTAGACCAGACAGGAGCTGAGCTACATGGAGAGAAGACTTCACTGTGGAACAGATGCAATACCAGAAATTGGGAAATTCATCCTTGTGGGGGAGGAGGATGAGGGCATTTGAGTGCTATAGATGAAAGAAAGAGCAGACAGAGCCAGTATGGCAGAGGCAGAGGGAGGATGGGCAGGAAATGAAGACAACATGACCCTGAAAGAAAGCTAGAAGGGAGCCCTTCAGCACAGGCTAGAAAAAAGCAGCATACTGCACTGAGCATCTGCTGTTTTCCCACTGTGCTCAGGGGAACAGGACATATATAGTTTTGAAAATAAATAGCTTTGCATCAAAGAAATAGCCTGACTCTCTCGTCAGCTTCTCCGTGTAAAAGGGAAAGGAATACATAAGATGCTGAATGTTTGCCACTGTGTTACATAGCATTATTTATCTCTCTGCCTGCACCAACGAACGTACGAGACTGCTGAGGCTACCTGCTGAGGGCCTTATGGCAAATTTTAGAAGGTATTTAAGCTCCTGAAGATGTAGAGGCACCTCGTGGAGTTTTTAAAAACACCCAGGATCCTAACTCTCTTCGTAGACAATGGCAATTAGATTCTAAGGTGTTTTAGAGGGATCCCGTTAAAGGACCTCTAGGTCTTTCAGTGCTTTGGAAAGGATGCACCCTCATGCGTTAATCTGAACTGCTTTTGACTGTAGAAACCCTATGGCTGGTCTCTAGTGCTGACAAATATATTCTATTGCTTACTCATTCCAGGTGACAAGAGAAACAGACAATGTATTTTTGAAGAAAACAAAGAGGGCTTTAAGTGGAATCTTAGCTATTGAATGGCTTTTTTTTGTTTTCTCTGTTCTCTGGGGTCTTAGTAGTAAAAGCAACCCATTCACTCAGCTTCGTGAGTGTTGTGATACAGGCTACTTGGGAATGACATATAGTAGTCAGGGGTCAAATCCAGAAAGTGAGATTTTTGGCAAGGAAAATCAGTACTGTAATTGTTAACAGTTTCTCAGTGTACTGAAGCCCTACCACTATTAACACAATCAACGTGGCAGTGCTCTCTTTGAAATGTTTATTAGACTTTTTTCTTCTTATTTTCCAAAATTTCCCCTTTTGTGCAGAAGACACCTAAAGTTACAAGAGTTGAATTGGCTTTTTTATTTTCTGTATGCAGCCACATGTTGGCTATTAATTAATACAGTTTAAAGATGACAAATATTTATTCTTAGGAAAGTGCACACTATTATCCCAAGCAGAATCTATGCAATGCAGTTCTTAAAATGATTCCTACGATTCACCCCAGACATCCTGTAAAAGTAAGTCATACTCAGTATTCAAAACTGAAAAAAATGGTGGAGTCTGGCCATCATCTTTTCAGGAATTCTTGAGTATTGGCTTGCTCACAGAAAGATATAAGTCTTGTTGCTGTTAGTTTTAACTGGAAGAATGAAGAGTATTTTGTTGATTCCTAAAATATTTTCCTAAGCCCTGCTTTCTGTATAGCTGTGGCATCTCAGTAATTCTAAACAGGAAAAAAATCCTGAAGTTATTTTCTGTGTTAATTTCAGAGGCTGCTGTTTGCCATTTTGATTATATTGCCATTTTGATTATATTGCCAAATTTTGAAGGTCACCCTGTCTTTAGCAGTCCCATCAGAACAAAGTGCTAATGCTGACTCTTTTCCTGACAATGTAGAGCTTTAACTAGCACACAAGAGGAGTCCATCAAAACTTTATCCTCCACTGAGTATTATTGCATTTGTAAAGATAATATTAATACACATTTCTAATACTCTATGGATCATTATCTGGCAGTGGACCAATAATTGGGTATAAAACATTAACAGCTAAAAGGGAATACCGATTCCTTTGGGCTTATAATTGTTGTTCATTACAAATTGCTACCAAAATAGGCCTGAGCTGATTCATGGAGAATTAAGTGGATTTGGTTTAGTAATGTTTTCAGGTTTCTGAATAAATTATGAATGCATCTTGTCTGTTAGAAGGAGCCACTGACATTATGAAACGGTAATGAACAGATCTGCAAGAGAAAAACAGCCTCAGCTGATCATCCTGTTCAAAACCTATTAAGGTTTGATGAAATGAGAAGATATTTTCCTTCCATGTATAGATGTGCAACAAGTCATAAGTTGTGGACTTTAATAATATATTTTCTTCACCAGCAATAACGCAGCAATTAGGAAGTGCTCACTGAGGTAGAAATAATGGTAACTGCTGCACAGATTAGCTTTGCTAAAGGGAGCTCTCAGACATACAGTAAAACAACATATTCCAGGTTCCTGTTGGTGTGTAATTTCTACTTTATTTACTTATCATCTCAGTTAAAGAGGACTCCTGGTAGTAATGAGGCTACATAAATGCACATATAATACTATAAGATGTTACAAATTATATAAAAGATAAATCTAATGATTACCTATTATAATGACAGTGCAATCACTGGGGAAATTGTACAGTTCTGAGAAGCCCATGGCTGGCAAAAATGCCACTGCATAGTGTATTATTTCTGAGCTTTTACTCCTCCATGACTGTTTGTAAGAGGTGTGTAATTCACTTGGAAGGGAGCTGCTAAACACAATGGCTCACAAATCTTCATCTAGTGCAGCAATACTTACAAGTACTGTGGTAAGTATGAAGATAACAATCCTGAAAACTTGGAGGGGTTTTCTTCTGGGAAATTCAGAGTATTTGTTGCTACCGTGGTAAAAATTAAGATAACATGACTGCCAAAATGAATCTCCTACACTCTAACTGCCTTAAAAATAAACATGAAAAAAGTGCCAGTTACTGCAAGTTCTGTCAAAAGAAGGTATGTTCAAGTCCATCAGTGCTAACTCAGGGAAATGGATATTAGTATCTCTGAGCCCCAGCAGAGTTTTAATCTTTAAAATCTGCAAGGACCCTGACTTTGATGCCTCAGATGTAAAACATTAAAAAAAAATGTCAAACAGAATTTAGTCATAGATTAAGCATAGTACATTTAGAATATGTGCTTACAGTAAAACATTTGTAAAATAGCAAATGTTAATTAAAATAAATTACGATTAAAAAGCACTTCAGAAGTGTCAAATTTTTTTTTTTTCCTTTTTATGCTGGATGGTAATGCCTAGATCCTACCCTCTCCTCCTGTGAAGGAGTTGATAGGATTATATATGTAATTTCAGATGTAAAGGCAGTATAGGAGGTCTGTTACTGAGTGGTATGGAGATATTAGAGGCATTCTGTGCTGAGTAAGTTCTGGTATTTGTGTAAGGGAAATATGTGAACGAGAGCCAAAACTAAGATTTTAATAAACAAGTGACTAAAGTTAAGCTGTTAAATGTTCTCTGTAACAGCTGAGCACTTGGTATTTAAAATCTAAGTGCTTACTAATTTAGGAAACTAAATATGATTTTACTAACCGTAGCCATGTGTTGTGAAATATTGGCCTTGAAGAAGGCATAGTGATTTGTTGTTGTTGTTATTATTATTAAGGAGTGAAGAAGGAGAATAGTAGTTGGTAGATTGTAGTAAGGTGCGGACTAGACGTGAGTGTAGACTCCATGGGCTTTTTTGAGTAAGCCCTGGAAATGAATGGCAGAGAGGATGGCTGTGGTGTGTTCATGCTCTCTGCTTTGTGTAGAAATGGTGCAGTGGTTGAAACTGGACCTGGAATGGAAGGGTGCCTGCAGGAAGGGTGCCAAGCAGTCCTGTAGTCTATGAGAGGATATGAATGGGGAAGATCAGACCTTTGATTTTTTACACAGTTGATGGCAGAGGAAGGGAATGAAAGTTATGAGGAATGACAGGAACTAGCCTCTTGGATCTGAGGAGGGAGATAAATAAGACACATCTGTATTTGAGAATACTCTTTTTATTCAGGGAAAATGTTCACATCTCCAGTATATTTGTCTGACAGTGTGTTCTTCTCTACTATCCTTGTCCACCTCTGGAAGGTCAAGGTTTGGACTAGCTTTTTTCCTCCTCCGTTAATACTTTTACAATGAAGGGCACAAAAATAACATCCTTCTTGGAGATCTCTAGGAACAAACGCAGTCTCTCAAAAGAGAAATTTTTGGAGAAGAAAATGAAGGCACTAGTTAACAGGCAGCAAGGCTCATAAGAGGAATTGTTAAGGTAATAATTAATTGAGTGAAACTGCCTGAATTTTGCCTGATAAAGGTTACTATTTTACTACATTTAATTACTATGAAGAAATCAATATGTGTATTATTAAATGATATGACCTGAAGTCAATGGACTTCAAATGTTTTAGGCCTTGTGCTGTGTTTGCATGTTTGACTGAAATGTCAGATTCCTGCTCTCATTTACCAATTCCAGTACTTGGAGATTCGCTTCAAACTGGCCAAAAGTCATCAAGGGAAAGGCAGACAGCTTACATGACCGTGTCACCCTGTCTTCTGTTTGCATGACGTAGGCATGCTTACATTTTTTACAGAGATGCCCATTTCAGAAGTTCTTTCTATAGCCCAGGATTTAATTAGTGCTTTAAAAAATGCAGGAACCCCATCTTCCTTAACCAGTCACTCCTGTAGTATCTTTAGTGTCTCTACAAGATTATATCAGTGTCAAGAACAGTGAGCCAATTTTTATATGACAGCTAGAAACTCTTCCAGCAGCTCTCGGTGAGTGATAATGTCTTAAACTAAAAGGCACAGAAGACTCCCTAGTTGCTTCCCTGCAGTGACAGTCATGTGATTGCCAGCTCGTGGCTGAAGCAAAGAAGATGCTGTCCTCACTGACACACCAAGTTCTCCCTGGTTTGTGAGGTATAAACTAATTCCCCTTCGTGTGTATGTATCTGGTGGTGTGGAACTATACTATCAAGAAATGTATGTCTTCAATAAGGCATCACAACTTATCAGTACTATAAGCTATAGATTATACCGGCGTACTGTGCCTGACTCAGTCTCCCTGTGCTAAATCATGTCAGCATCTGAAATTCACTGTTCCATAAAAAAGGACAGAGGGAGCCAAAATATCTGTGCACACAGATATACGCATGTATATAGCAAAAAATTATCAGTCATTTGGAGATCCTTAACAATCCCTGCCAAATCCCCTGGGAATAAGTTTTTTTCCAGGTTAGATTTCCAAGGGAAATGACAGAAGCCCAGACACTCTGAGTCATTTACAGCCAGACCAGACAAAGCACCTCAGCACTTTGGAGCAGGAGGAACTCCTGCTCTGGCAGAGCAATGTTATTAATGACCATTAAGTCTTGTGCATCTATAAGATAAATTTTGCTCAGCACAGATATGCCTCATTTTGGTAAATCACTGTTCACATTTGAGAGTGTCCCTTATTATTTTTTGAGATCAAAACCATAAGATGCAGCAGGCAATGAATGTATTAGTATAAGTAGTCCTTTTTTAAAAGTTTAGGAATTAGAAGTAACTCACGTTGTATAAATCATATGGCATAATTATTGCATTTAAATGTTACATTACACTTATGTTTACATTAATTCTTAATAGGTCTGATTTTTTTTCCTTCTGAAAACATAATTGGAGACTATATTTTCCCTCTTATTCTAATTAAAATATTTTAATAAATGTTTATTTAGATACTATGTCATGGAAGGTTGCAGCCTTGGCTGCCTAATGTAATGTAAAAATCAATTAGATGCAGAAAAATATCTGGTTTTAATTTACAAAGACTAGATATCTGCCTGATCGCTGCTGGGTAGCAATATCCATAACGTTTTATATATTAAAATAGTAATGATTAGTATTAATCTTGGACATACTGAAGTATTTACCTATTCATATATTCAAGGGTAATCTGTTTCCTTGAATGCAGCTTTTGAGTTGCTGTATTGTATCATTTCTTTACCACAGTGTCTTCTACAGTGGTTTGAAAGCAATTTCTAACATGCATCATGTACTCGAGGTTTATTTGTCTCATGCAGAGATCAGCATGCAAACATTGCTGCATATGTAAGCCTTGGAACTAATTGCATGCTAAACAATGCAAAGATTTTAACATTGTACAGCAATTAATAATATCTCTGCTAGTGTAAGTATGTTTCCTTCCCCATACTCTCTTCCTCCATGCCCCCTCCAACCATAAATCATTCCCAACCTGTCAGAATGGATCTGTGCTGGCAAAGAAACAAGGGTAATGTTTCAATTTTCTCCATCTGGTGAGATATTTTCTGTTAGTTTTTCTCCCTCTCTGTAGTTATTGAATTTGCATGAAGAACTATGTATTGTAGACTAATAAGATTTCCTGAAATAGAGTGGAGGAAGCATGACCTGTCTCCCACTAAATCTGAGGTTGTGTGAGATAGAGTAAATTCTGTCATGTTAATGTTATTGAGAAGCGAAGCTGAGGACCAGACTGCCTTTCTGCCCCTCTAGTGCAAAGGGGGAGATGCTGGCATGCTGGCAGGGAGGCAAGGATTGGGAATGTAGGCCTGTGAGTCACTGTACTCTAAGCACACCATTCCAGTCTTCTCAGTTTACAAAATCAATTAAAAATTCTTTATAAGAAAATGCTTCTTTGTTTTCCTAAGTATCAGTCATTCCAGCATCTGGTCTTAAGCATCTAAGCATCTTTTTGTGGCTTAAACTGCAAGCATGGTGGGTTACATAAACTTCATTTATATTAGGTATATTAGGAATTACTTTTTAAAAATAATTCCATATGGGAAAAAGCAATATCCTCTCTGAGCACCAGATCTTGTGCTCATGATAGCCTTTGTGAATAATTCTCTGTGTTGCTGGGGGAGTCTCCATTACAAACTGGCTCACAAATGAGGTGCGGTTTTGTTATAGCCATAAAAAAGAAAATCTGACATTACTTGCACAGAGAGAAATTTTTGGTCCTTCGGAAGTAACCATGTGCTGTACTTCTAGGATCCATAGACAAAAAGAAATTCCTGATATACATAATAGCAAATGCTTTTTGAATAGTTCAAGCTCCAGACCTTGAAGCAAAGCACTTGTTGGGAGAGCAGCACAGCAAAGCATGGGTAGCAAAGGTGGACTTGGCAATGAAGCTGTGATTGGTGCTACTACACCAACTCCAGGCCAAAAACACTCCTAGAGATCTGATTCATGTCTGAAGTGGGATAATTCCTCCCTCTTGCCCTCATTCTATACTTTGTAGCACCCAGCATTTATCTGAGGATTTTAGCCAATTTCCTCTACTTGGCAAATCCAAGTATTCAATATTGAGTTGAAATTAAGATATTTTATTAGAATTGTGATGTAATTTAACACCCCACTTGTTTTTCATTAATTTTTAGTTTATCTTTGGTTGTTTTAGCCATTTTGGGTACATTCAGTTCACATTTACTTCATGTTCGAGAAATCTAGACACTTTTTTTAATGGAAGCTCAGATTCACATTTATTCATATAATTTCAACAGTCAGGGCTTTAAGAAAAATAGCAAATATCACAAGATTCATAGGAAAATAATGAGAGTTGACAACACTATCAATTTCCTCTGAGCATACTTCCATTATAGTTAGATTATTGGACATAGTTATTTGTTACTGCAAGACTTCCTCTTATATGGAAAGAGCGGAGAGCCTTGATCTGAAAGAGAATAAAATCCAAGAAGCAGACGTAAATTCTCTGTGAAAGAGCAGAGAGACAGTGTGCATGTGCATGCATGCCTCTGTCTCCACAGATAGTCAGCACTGAACTCTGAAAACAAAATGCTGTTTGACTTAATAAGTAGGGAGAGTACTCAGAAATGTAGAGGCACAAAAACGTCCATGCAATTTCACAGCTAAATACACTACAATTATAATCTAATGCAATAACAATTTTAAGGGTCATTTCATAGTAAGAGATGAGATATCTTTTGAGTGGTAGAAAGCTCCCACCCAGCCGTCACCTAAACAATAGTTATGGTTCCCTGGGAGGCGAAACAAATGACTGATACAGGGACAAAATACCTTTTCAGGTGTTTTCTTGGTCTACCTGAATTCGTAGAAGATAAGACAGACTTTAAAATCGCACAAACCCATACACACCTGGAGTCTCAAACCCAACATCCCTATCAAAAGAAAGTTAACCCTGCCTGATCTGTGGGTTTGATGTCTAAATCTTTTACTATTTTATTATTTAGTTATTGCTTTTGTTTTTTGTTTAGTCTTTAGCAGCTCCACAATGTCCCCATGTCTGAAAGAAAACTGTGCATGTTCCAGGGCACACAGTGTAGAACTATCGATAAATAAAGGGTAACTATTTTTTAATGAGGTCTAGGTGTATGGAAAAGAGCGCTATGCTTAAAACATGAAGACTTTGGGTAAGATCCTAACTAAAGACAAAAGTGATGGGAACATTCCTTTTATCCTGTAACTTCAGTCTCAGCTTTTTCCTTTTTATGTGTTTGCAAAGTCTGTCTAAGTCTTATTTGTGATGATGTTCATTTCAGCCCCTTGTTTTTCTCTGTGGTCCAGCAGTGACTGGGAACACTTCAGAGACAGCACACTTTCAGGTGTCACATTACAGCGTCTCCTCTGGCTGATAAAAGAGAAGTATTAATAAGCTCCGAAAAGCCTCCTATCCAGTACTTTCACCACCATAGTGCTGTTCATTAACATGTTAGTAAGCATCAATAGATGCCTCCAAAAGCAGCCAAAATAGAGTTACTCCTTCCATACTTAAGCAGTGGTATAGAAATACTAGGTTTGAAAGGAGACTTCCATTCTATTTCGTGGGTCTTTCAAAACAATGATATAAGTCATCATTATTAAATCAAAAAGACACCCTTTGTACCTGCCAGCCTTTATGTCTGCCAATCAGATTTCTGGAATCCCATGTTTTCCCTTATAAAGCTAAAATGTAGTATGATGGGTTGAGAAAGGCAGAAAAAAGGAGAAAAGAAATTTTGAACTGACCAAAATATACACCAGGAATTGTTAAATGTTTGTGAAGTATTGCACCAAATTTTCAAAATCAGGTCTTCCAAGTTCTGCTGAGCTACAATTCTCATTTTCTGTTTATCCAAAGTATGTATTTTTTTATACAATATTCCATCTTCCTCAGAGAATATTAACTGGTTTTCCAAAAGAAAAAATAAAATAGAAAGGGACCAGTTGTAATAAATGTCATGTAAAACAATGTGTGTGCATACGAGTAAAAGGGGGGAAATATGATGAAAATTATGTCAGTTTAAAACATTAAGGAATTAGAAGCAAGTAATTGCATTAATTTAAAAAGATGTCTTCTGAGGTAATAGAAAGCAGGGATTTGCTTATCAGAAGTGTAACTACTTGCCTTTCGAAATGCATGATCCCAGTGGAAGTAGCTGAGATTTACAAGGCAGCTGCATGTATGTAATGTGACAGATACTGCTGTTTGCTCAAGAAAAGCGTGGAAATACCCAGCCACTTGAGTTGTTGGTTCATCTGTGTTGCTTGGAATGTAAGTAGGTCCTGACACTGTTTATTCCAAATGGGATTTTTTCATATTTTTCACTCCATACAAACCAATAAGACTGAAACACATGTTGGCTTGATCACATACCTGGGTTTGGACTTAGTATTGTTTGATCGAAGCATTTATGAAGGCAAGATCCCAAATTCTTCCTTTTTTTAGAAGGTTATTTATATTTTAAGATTGCAGTTGAAGTACTTATTAAATGTTATCATTCCTAGCCAGTTTTATTCTTTGTCTACTGTGTAATAATATTAAATTCCCAGGCAGATGTACAAACCCTAACCTGAAACACTGGCATGCTTGTGAGGGAGCGCTGACACAGTGTAAGAGTCAGGGTTATTTAAAATGCATTGGTTTCTGAATGCTGCAGAAATGAAGAAGCACAGCTGAGAAGTTCAAGATCAAATTATTGTCCCAGTTGTGCTATCACTGCCAAAAGGGAAGTTCCTTTCACCTCCCCAGGCTTCCTCCTAATTAGGAAGTCCTACCTTTTCCTGTCACAGTCTCTGGCACTGACAGTGATTCTGTAGGTGGGTCCCATCCCATCCCATCCCATCCCATCCCATCCCATCCTATCCACTTTGCTTGCTGGGTCAGTTTTCCAATGTTTTGCCCAGCTGAAAGAGGCCAGGTCTAGGAGGAGCGAGAATCAGGAGACAGGAGTGCCTGGTGAGGAGCACACGGTTGTGAGCAGATGGTAGAGCAGAGCTTTTCCAACAGCAGTAACCGGTGGGATCAGCTCTCATCTTATATGTAGCTTCAACCAAAGCAGCAGATTCACCTTTGACAAAGTTCTAGTGGCTTTGCTTTTAACATGCTTGTAACTGATGTAGATATAATTACTTTTCCCAACTTGTATTTTCAGGTGGGGACTGGTGTCTGGTCCAACGAAGGGGCATAGTAAAGTTGCTTTGTGTTATCTGTGATCATGAATGAGAATGCTCATATTTTTTTCACAGGCACTTTTTTGAACAAACTGACTTCTGAAAGCTTTTAATTGTTTTCCTCTTTTATGAGTGATAATGATCGAACAAATAACAACCTGCTCAAGAAGGCACACTTTATAGAAAACCACCCAAAAGCCAGTGCTTGCAGTAAATGGTAAATTTTGTTTTCAAGAAATGCCATATGTGGGGAATTGGACCTGGGTCTTATGTCTGTTTTGTTATGTGGCTACTCCACCGGACAAATTCCTCATTCAACGTGTTTCAGCCTGAAGTACATTTTAATAGTCAGACTGTCAACATCTCTAAATTGGTTTATAATACAAAAGCCGATGGAAGGAACTCTACTAAAGAAACAGTTATAAGAAAATACCAGAAAACCACACTAGATCTAATTATGCTCTGAAGAAGCAGTTATAGTTTTGTTTTGTGCCTTGAACTTTGTTATCACATCTTGGAACTGTATTCAGACTACTTTGAATTTAATTTACTCAGTCAAAAGCCACGCCAGTGTTGTTTATTGTGTGGATTATATTCATGCTTACTGAAGAATTCACTACCACTGAGTTTCTAATTATTGTTTTTATCCATGCAGTGCGATGTTTTGTATGTTGCCTTCTGACGATTGCCCAACTGGAAATCATTTCCAGTTTTGTAGGGTTTTGGTAGCAAAACCAAAATTTTGTAGGGTGCGTGCAAGTCTAGTACATTTGCATAGCTCTTATTTTTATGTTAGAATATTTGCTGGAAATATATTATGCATTTCTTATTTCCTGAGAAAGCCAGTGAGTCGTGGGATTTTGCCCTGTAGCTCTGACTGGGTGGCCCAGTGATGACCTCCAGCATCATACACGGTAGCAAGGTCTGTGTCACAGAATTGGAAGGATAAAGGGACTGCAGCACTCTCCCCAGCAGTTATAATTCTGGGGTGTAGGACAACTTGTATAAACACCCAGCTTGCATTGGCTGCACTTCTGGCTGGTCCAGGAGAGAAGAACTGGAGCAAGTTACTTTAGTGCTTTCTCCAGCTTCACTCAGAGGTTCATTTGCTGTGGTGCTGGGCTTGGGGACAGAGGTCAGGCGCGTGCTTCATCCTGGTGTACCAGCATGGGTCTTTTCTATGTTGTAGCCATATAAACAAAAACGTTTTAGTACTTCCAAATGATGCAGTTTTTTATTGCAGAATATAGTCATATGAGATTATAAATTCAGCTGCCGGCTCTCTGTTGATATAATGTTTGAAATGTTCTTGTCCATAATAAGGACTTTTGTTTTGTCTTCATTAAGCTTACTGCCATTTTTCACCACAAGATAATGTAAAGTCTGCTATGTATGGGATTTCTGTAAACAAAACAGTGCTTAGTTTTAAGAACTCTCAATATACAACTATCAGACTCTTTAACAAGATGTTTTAAACTTCAGAAAAGTTTGACTTTTACATTTCCCAGATGCTGTCTTTCATTGTTGCTCTTAAAGTTCTGCTTTAATGTCTATTGTGGTTTTGGACATTTTGATAATTCATAAATTTGGTGTTTATGGTGACATTTAGATAGTAATGGTTTATTATTTTCTGTAACTGTTTATTTTGTGCTTGTAGATGTAATTTTGGTTTGCTATATATAGGACTGGCCATATTCCCTTATTTTATTGTGCAAATTCAGGTTCTTGCCTGAATTTCTTTCCTAGTCTCCCATTTTTTTCACAAACAGAACTCTCATCATCTGTGGAAACTGATTGACCCAAGGGCCTAAAAACTTTTTTTACCTATAAAAAAGATACCAGAAGAATGCAGCACAGTTAATGTGGTGATTTGTCTTTGCAATTCACTTCAGTACCTTATCTGTGGGAGCACTGTAGTGCGTGTTAATGTAGTACATTTAAACATCAGCAGATGGGGCCCTTGTTTCCTTTGAAGGATGGTTTCCCTTTGAATTTTATTTTTTTAATGTCTGTGGCAAGAATGAATTTTTCTTGTTAAAACACATTAAATTAATGTAGTCTTTGTAGCAGATAGGGATCTAAACGCAGATCAGAATGCCTGAACTTTAGTGGGAAGCGAGTGTTTCCAAATCTAACTGGAGATCTAATTTTCATGGCTGGCCCTTATTTCTTCAACTGACTGAACAAAAACCTCTGCTTTGAATACCTCAGACATTTTCTAGGGTTTGGAAACCAGCTGTTTGCCTTGTGGTTGAATCCATCTTTCAACTGTATTTCATAAATCTTTCCAGAGGTAAAAGACTAAAGCAAATTCTGTGTCTTCTCCAGAACAGGCAGCACTTTTCGAAGTTATTTACAAAATGCAGTTTCCTTCTCCAAAGGTGAAATAACAGAAGGATTGTATAAAAATGAAGAAAAGGGCACTGTAGAAGCAAAGCGGAAATCACTGTAGAGACTAATGCTTTCTTTTAACTGTTGCATCTAAGGGAAAAGCGTAGGAATATGCAGCTAAGGGGAGTATGTGTCTTAACTCAATTTCCTTGCTTTTGAAAAACTTGAGTTATAAGTGGAACCGGTTCAATATTTGAATATGGTCATTTTGTTTCTCAGCTTGGTTGTCTCCTTAATGATTCTGTTAGAACTAAAATACATGCATTTTATTTTTAAGTTAAAAAAAGGTACAGAAGGCAAAACAATATACTCCGATACCTTTAGCAATCTTATGAATGTGTTACAAATTTATACTTTATACTTTGCTAATGGGTGTCTCATAGTTTGGAATGACTTTTTCAGAGTTGTTAATCTTTCTGATCTAAATAAGAATCTTATTGGAATGTGGCTATAAAGTGGGTTTTTAACATAATGTATCATAGAGGGGAAATCTTTCATTTTATTAACTTGAAATGCCAAAATTTCTCCTTCTGTGTCATTCTAATCTGTCATTTGAAATGACTGCTACTTGCTTTTGCGAGCTTCTTCATGTGGTAAGCGTGGACTAACTTACAGACTGCAGGTTTGGTTTATTTGGGGAAACATAAAGCAGAATAACTAATACATTAAAAAATCCATAAGTGAAGAAAAGAAGCCATGTCTGAAAGAGGAGCAGGCAGTTTGCATTTATTGGATATTGTACCACTACCCAAGGGTTGATAGTAAGGGTTAAAGTCCTGCAATTTTAAAATTAAAAATTACATAACGTGCAAACAGTTATTAGGTTAAGCACATGAGTTTGGTATATAATTTATTATTGGTTATACATAAAAAATTACGTATGTGCAACCATGATATACATTTATTCTTTACTTTTATGTATGAGACCTGTTACTAACATTAAGCACATTTTTGGTGCCTAATGGTGCAGGCCATGCAAGGCCTGTCAAAAATTATTAATATTTTGATTCTATTTTTTAACTCCATTTTTGTTGGAGGTATGATTTGTTTTCCAGAATTTAATAGGGAGCAAACTTCAGAACGTTTTACTGGTTGCTCATAGAGCTGATTTGGGTGCTTACCTCATAAACAGTATGTCCCATTGAAAGATCACCCACTGTTCTGCTTGAATTATAATTATTTTATCTGTGTGATATGGTATAATCTGAGCATCTCAATGCTTCCCTGTATTTTATTACTGTTTTCCTCGTATATTCCCCTATATATTTGTCTGGTTTGGACCAAATCATTCTGTGCTTTATGGAGATGAAATATAGGGAGAAATAATCCAGTCAAATCACTGGAGTTGTATTGGATTTTTACTGGTTAAATTCCCATAAAAACTTTTGTTGCCTGCAGACATTCTTTGTAGGAATGCTTTAACTTGAGGGAAAAATTGACTTGCACACCATATTGACTCTATTGGCATTTTCTTCCAAAATGGCAGTGGATTATTTTTCGGGTAAGTAAGAAATGACAATTTTATTTGGGCCACAAAACACTGAGGAAAATAATTTCCTCTACAGTACACTTTTCTTTCTGTGTGCATGAAAAGCTATGATTTTAAGGTGTTTGTACAGTGTATAAAAACAGACAAAATGTTTAGGTTGACTATGAACTAGTTCTTATGTAGTGCATTAGATAAGTATAGAGCGACTTGGATCCAAGGATGCAGTACAGTTGTCTAATCTAAGTTATTATTATCATGGGGTATTGATCATTTTACTCAACTAATTTTTGCATCTCTTATTAGCCAGATATTCATCATGCAGATGGTAAAATGGAATTTGACTTCCTGTTGCTCAAGGGGGAAAGTAAAGAGGTTTAAACTGTTGAGCAGGAGGAAGGGAGGGAAAGAAAGTTAACTAAAAGGGAGGTTACTTTCTTTGGAAGTAGGAGGTTTGCTTTAGTTGGAAACTGAGATAGTGCAGCTGTTGAGAGCAGCTTACATCTTTGGTCATGATTTGAGTGTCATTTGAAATTCTTCTGTACATTGTTAAGTATAAAAATGTAAGGAAGGGAAAGGGCTTTGAAGAACCAGGCCCTTTTGGAAATAAATATCATATTTACAGTAGCTTTATCTAGGAATATCTACACATATAAGTAATAATCATTACTAGGCATCTGTTAAACTGTTTAGCTAATTGTACCTGGTAGATTTTCTAAATCTAGAGCTTCTCTTGCAGCTTGGTGGTCTCTTTTTTTCCGGTTAGAAATGTACTAAAATAAAGATGTGAATTAAGATGTGAGTGATATAGGTTAATCTTAAAGCTTTCTCTGTAGCTCTTTTTGAGAAAAGGTCTTTGGAGAATTTTTCTAATGGATGCTGGGTTTGGGTTCTGTCTTCTTGGAAGGCCTGCACAGAATACATTGAATAAAAACAATACATAGACTACTTCTTTTTTTTCTTTTTTTTCTTATTTTTTTTCCTCTAATTTGATGAGCACATCTGGGTGTGGTGGAAGTGTTCCTATTGATGCCTCAGAGCATCACTCTGTGCTGCTTTTCTTGCTGAGAAATGCAAGTGATGCCTGGCCACAAAGTGGCCATACCATAATGGCTGTTTGACAGTGGGGTAAATTTTGGAGAAAATGTGGATGTTCCATTCATTGTATTTCTGAGGTTGGAGCTCTCTGAACAGCGTGAAGGCTTTAGGTGAGAAGAGTTTTTGACACTGGTGGTGTCAGAAACTCTCAAACACTGTGGGTCAAGAAGGGAGCCTCCTCCAGATCAGTTCCCATCTCTCTACCTCTCTGCACCTTTAATGGGGGAAGGTTGGATATATTCAGTATATCCTTTTTAATCTGCGCAAAACCGATTTACCTTAAAATTGTATAAAAGGAACTAATATAAGAAAATACATAGTTTTCTCTACATTTTTGAACACGTCAGCAGAGTGGTTGTGCTTAGAGCTCTGCCTTACTGAGCTTGGAAGTTTCCTCAGATCAGGAGCTCTAGCAAAGCAGGTGCCAGAGCTGACATTTTCACTGCGTGTCAGTGGATCTAACAAAACATGGCAGGCTTGAATTCCAGCAGCCCAACACCCTGCTCTTACAGCTAGAGTTTAGGTAGCACTTAGCAGTGCTCCTGAGGAGCTTGTCTGAATCCCAGGGCAGTCTGTTCAAGATTGCAGAAAGTTTGACATTATTAATTCTAACGTTGGATTGTCTGACTTAAAACTGCATGTTTTAAAACTTTATTTAGGGCATAGTTTCTTAGCTTGGTTTTCAGCGCAGTGTTCTACATGAGTAATGTTTGATGTTTTGCAATACTTTAAATTAATAGATAACCATTTTCAATGTTAACACAATCTTAATGAAGATTTTTGCTTGGGATTAGAAACAGCTGCTGGAAATACAGTTCATCTATCATTTATAATCTTCTATTAAATTTGCACCTGGCAATGCAGCTATAGTTAAAAGTCTGTTAATTATGAGACCTGAGTTTGGGAGGCCTATAGTCCTCTCATTTCCAGTCTCATCAGGCTGGAATTTTGTATGCAATCTTTGAACTAGAGAGAGTTTAAAGGGTGGCCATTTTACTTCTTGGGTGGGTCAGCGTTTAACTTTTTCCCTTCTCAATAAATAGGTAAATACTCAAGAATTACTAGAAGATACCAAGTAAGAAAAGAATTGGGGTTTCTTTTTTGCTTTTTTATCCTGCTCTTTCTGAAGCTGTCTTTGCCTGGAATGGAAAAACAAATAACAGAACAGAGATGAAAAGTAGTTCATAATAAATGATTTAACATGTATAACTTTTTTCATTTGTGAATTGTCTGTGAGCTGCTTTGATTTTCTCAAATGAATTTGCTATTCAAAATTATTCACCAAATACTTTATCTGAATAATTTTTGGTCTAGAGATTGTTGGCAAGCAGATTGTTGCATGTATTTGAATTTCTAATTTTAGATATCACTCTGTGTATGTTGATTAGATGTAGTAACATTTACGATCCCTATTTGAAAGAGAAGGTACTAGAACTCTTAAAATGGGATTTCTGCCTGAATCCTGGTGTTTGCAAGTTCAGAATTATCAGTGAGTACATAATCTCCAAGTGGATGGGCTGTTGATTGCTCTTTGAGTGTAAACTCATTTGATAAATTCTAACTCTGAAAAGTAACTCAGAAACATAAAAACCAATGACAAATCCATCAAAAAATTGATACATGCAAAAATGGACGTATTTCTAAAAAAAAAAGTGTTAACTTCCTTATTTTAGTAACGTTTTTAGTTTGCCAGATCCAATAGTGGGAAAAGATTGCCTTTCTCAGGGAGCTGCCATGGTCAGGGTGGATCAGGCTGGGGGCTGGTGAGAGGACTGGAGGAGTTTACAGCAGCTGGGTGAACAGGACTTGAAAGGAAAATCAGAATATTTCATGGTAACAGAATAAATAAACATGTCAATTGAGGGATCACATTAAACTGCCCTGTATTGCATTATTTTAGGTTGCCAAATCCAATGAAGAGTATAGGAAGGATGGATGGGCAGAGAACAAGATGATTCAAGGTATTGTTTTTATGTAGCAGTTTCATACACACTATCTGTAACCGGCTTACCAATAATGAGATATTGCTATATGGAACTCAATACAGTAGCTTTTACATTTGTCACACAGGAAGACAAGACAATATCTTGAAGAAAAAGAGATGGGGATAAATGAGAAGTATTAGAGGAATGATGTGAGTTCTCTTGTAGGGAGAGGAACAGAAAAGCACAGAAGAATGTGTGAGAGTGAGGGGGATAATATGCACAGTAGAGCTAGAACTGACCTGCTGGATCATCTGGTCTGACATCTAAAATACATCACAGAAGGGCTTGCTGTATTAATCATGTCAGCTTGCTTGCTGTAGGAGTTGGTCACGCAGGTTTTGCGTAATTTTGCCACTTTGAAAGTTCTTGTTATATTATTTTGGGGTAACATTTTATTGGGTGTTTTGCTATCACAAATGCTTTATCTGGCTTTGTTGGCAGTGTATTCCATTCCCAATGACTGGATTAAATACAGGCAAATTCTCAAAACAAAGTTCAGGCTTAGTTTAAAAATGAATAGAGGACCAATGTTTTTAACTAAATGGGTTAATACATTCCCGTAAAAGAATAACCTCTAACTATTAAGTGTCATTCTGATCTGGTAGAAAAAAGGTGCAGTGGCCAAGGGGATTCCTAAAGTAAGTGCAGAATAAAAATTGTCACTAAATACATGTTTTATTTTGCTTTAATAAGTAGTTAACTTCACAGTGTTTGTGGTTGTTGTCACACTTCTGGATTAGAAGAAGTCTGTAACCCTTTGGACACTGCTGATATTTAGAGTGACAGAATAAAATCATAGAAGATACTACTGTATTAACTGGACAGTTGAGTAATGCGTAATTGTTTTTGAAATCATGACTAATAGAGGGAGTAATTTTAATAGGATTTGCTGGGGAATAAACAGGAGACCTCAAAGAGAATTATGGAGAGTGAACTTTAAAGGGAATTTTGTAGAGGGAACAAATGTTTAAAAGGCTCAGGTCTGATTTCAAGAGTTCTAATCTCATCAGTAGAGGAAAGATTAACTGTGGCCTGGGTTTACATGCCCATGCAACTCCACAGAAGACAAAATGGATTCTGCTGACACAAATGAGAAGAATTTAGCTCCTTCGTACAGTAAGGTGGCCAACATGGCAGATGATCCTGCCAAAATCCAGTGCAAGACTGAAACTTGCACTGCTTCAGTCTTTTCCTAGCTGGATACTGTTCCACTAGAGATTCGGTTTCTCAATTTTAATGCATTTTTTTTGCAGTGCACTTTCATTATAAGTCTTTTTTTCCCAGTTCCATATTTTCTGGAGGCTTTTGAGATCTTCCTAAGCCCTTTTGGGAGCCTTTTTATGTACCTCTAGTTACAGTCTGATTGCTGACTGTTTTGGACAAGTATTTGCAGTTTGCATGAATAGCTGAAGGTGCACCAAATGGCAGCATTCAGAGGTGTTTGACCAAGAATGATTGACAGTGTCTGTAACTACTTATTATGTCAAAGCTGCAGCACACCGATTGATGGGAAATGATGTATAATAAATTAGAATGATCACACATCATTTCCCATCGATTGAAATGCCAAATTCTTTGATGGAGTAATGAGTTATGGCCAATACTACTCACTGTCTTAGTAGGAGATTGATTGCATATCCCTTCATCAATGTGATCAAACAACTAAGCAATCCAAAGTACACATGTAGCACACAAGTTCTGCTGCATTTTCAGTTTAATGTGAGAGCAATACTATAAAGTCCGTGTTGCTCCTGTGGTATTATCAGCCTGAGTATATGTGAAACATGAGTAAACATGTAGATGTGGCCAAATTCATTCAGTACAGACACTTTAGAGAAACAAGCTGATTCTGTCTGTTTTACGTACCAGCAGAAGACTGGGGATGAGTTTAAACTTAACCAAAATCAGTTATGTGTAAATTCAAATTTAAAAAGTTCTAACTAATGAAAACTCTGTTCTTGTTTTAATTTTTTCTCAATTGCATGTCCTTACAGAAATTAAATTTCATTTGCTCTGACCCAGGAAAGAGTAGGTAGAGCTGCATCTCCAGGAAAGTACAAAGCCTCCACATTAGTAAGGAAAGTTTCTAGCAGTCTACTAAGAATTGCTTTAGAATTTTGTATTTTTCTTCCCTTTGATAAAGCTCTTCATCTCCATCTCCGCCTGTGTATTATTTGTACTGGCTAGTCCTTCTCTCTCAGGAGAGATACTTCAGTACAAATGCATGTGTGCACACACACACTGAACAGTATTTAAAAGGCTGCACTGTAGTATCTTGTGCCCATTTCAGTGTGTTACTGCTTATATACTCAGTGTTTCAGACATCCAGTTATGCTTCATGTATAGCAGTACTCTCCATTAGCCAAAAACCCCACCAGAAAACATTGCCTAACACACAAGATAATGTAGTTGAAGCAATTATGGTCTAGAACAAAAGAAGAATAAGAAGACCTGTTTCTGGAGCCCATGCATTGAACGCAGGAGCCATTTGTTTATTATTTATCTGTGAGAGAACTTGATAATGAGGAAATGTGGACTTTTTGTGTACTTAAGTGAGTTTCAAATGTTTTATAAATAAATTTCCACTTGAAAGAATAAGACTAAAACGTATATTTCTAGATTACAGTTGCACAATATGGACTGGTCGTCAGAGCAATGACAGCAGTATGAGATGGATGGATGGAAGCTGACTTTACAGCAGGCACCGTTGCTGTCTTGCCACAGCAGCATGAGGCTTAATGTGGGCCAATTAACCCAACCTGTCATGAAGATTTTGCAGCAGGCAGTCACTTTAAAAGTGCTAGAGCAAGACAGCTACCAAGATTGGAGCTGGCTAATTTAAGCTCTCATGAGCATCTACACTGCCTTGCTATCACTTCTTTTATAGATTCTGGAACCTTTGCAGTGTGAAAGCACTGTGGTTACACTGCAGCACTGAGTCTGCAGGCAAGTATTTGTAAATTAGGAAATGTTGGACGGTAGGTTGCTTGTTGGATCATAGGTTGCTTGTCTGTGTGTGCATATTCACTATGGCAGAGCCTTTCATTACGTGATCACCTGTTTTTCTGCCGGCTTCTGAATGCATTCCATGGGTGGCAGTCATAGGGAGCAGCAACTTTTTAATATCTTCTTAGCAGAAAAAGAGAAGCATGTTTCTGTGGTTCTATGGATCCTGCCCCCTGACGAAATTTGAGACTTGAACTTTTGTTCTTGAAATGTGGTGAACTGTAGGGCTAAATGAGTATGCAGCAGGAAAAGCCGAGGAAGTAGGAAAGGCGCGATTTGCTTGAACTGTGAGATAGGTCAGATGGGTACTGGAGAGTGGTCCTAGGCATCTTTTCCTCTCTTCTCCATCCATCCATCCCATCCATCCATCCAGTACATCCATCCACCCTGGAAGGGCTGGCTGCCATTGGGGCTTCCAGTATATCATGGGCAGTTTTTCAGTTTCATTGTCTGCGTATAGACTCAGCTATAGATTACAGTCTTGCTCTGCAGACAATCTTTTGACAGTTTGTAATTGCTGGCTGCTCAGTAGAGACAGGAAAACCCTTTCTTTTCCCAGAAGTTTGTAACTATGGAAAACCTAGGTAAAATATACAGGGACACAGAAAGGAAAGTTCTGTGGGTTAAGAACTTCTTTATCCCAGTTCTAAAGTTTCCTACAGCAGTAACATTGTTAGAGTTTTCTGCAGATGCCTCCAGACAACCTTAATGCAAATAATTCCAGTAGCTATTAGTGGTGACAACAGGATGAACTAAAAAAGTAGCAACTGTATAATATTAAAAAATTAACACTGAGAACTGGTTTTTTTTAATCACATAATATATGTGTAGGCGCATGAATAACAGAATTTTTAAAAATCTGCTCTGCAAGATGCAAAGCCAGTGTTTCACTTGGCGCCACTTGGCTTTCATCCATTTGCTCTGTTAAGAGCCATTTCTCCTGCACCCTCATTAGCACAACAGCAGCACGATGTACACAGTGCATAGCCTGTTCTTGAAAAATATGTGCCAACTTCCACATTCCCTTTTAATATTTTTGTCTGTAAGGAAAGACTAAAATATATGGAAGTTGGTAGAATGACTGTGCTTTGGTTTTTTATATCAATGTAAGTCAGAGCAAAATTTGACCTCAGATGTTTAACTTGCTTCCCATGAAAATTGATGTGTTTGGTGCATCCAAGTTCTCATTTAAATGTACATTGTGACACTGACGCACTTTTTATAAAAGTGAATTTTTGACCAAGTACAGTAAATTGTAACAGCTTCTGACCCTGTTACAATAAATACATAATTTATCACAAATACTCTACTAAACACAATTTTTCTGAAGTATCTCAGAGGTGGTTACTTGCTATGCATATGCAGTTGCCACTTTTTAATATTTAAATATCCTGAAGTTTTACTTTTTTGTTCAAAATGGGAAAGGCATCAGCTTTCATAGCTGAATCAAGATCAATGTTAAATAATTACAAATGAAAAAATCATCTGAAGCTATCCAACATGTATTTTATACATTATCCCAGAAGGTCAAAACTAAGATTGAGGAAACATGCATGAATACAAATTGCTTTGCCATATTCAGGTTCCTGTGTGGTTACTTTGGTTTTCATGGATGATTGAAAGAACTCTTCAAACGATAGGGCTGCAGAAGGACAGCAAATTCCAGGGCATCACACGGCAATGATTGGTTCTGGAGACATAACCTGTTACCAGACTCCCCTTTGCACAAATGCCAGCTCACAGTTGGGATTTAATAGTACTGAGAGATACATTGCAGGGCTTTGAACTTTGGGGTAGAGAAAAATGTGTAAAAATCTCATAAGCAGCTAAAATTCAGGACAAAAAATGGGATAAATTTAATTGCCATGATATTATTAAGGTTACCAAAGAAGCCAAAGATCTGATGAGGAAAACACATTGTGATAGATTAGCCAGGGTAGACCACTATGTTAGTGAGGCTACACTTGTTTGTCTACATACCTTAACGGCACCTTTGTCATTGCCTACTGGTGTTCCCCATGTAAGCATTAGGAAAACTTTCAGGCAGGGATATATCATTTTTTAGGCATTTCAGGTAGTACCAGCTCAGAGAGAGAAAATGCTAAAGTAAATGTTTTAAAATGCATAAATCCATGATGAAACTGGTTTACCCTTTTATCTGATTCTCTGATTCTTTTCCTGAGAATAAGTCTTGTGTCCTGCCAACTATTTATAGAGTACCACAGAGACTATAGTGTTTTCTAAGCAATTGCTTGGGAAAGTGTAGAACATTTACAGATGAAACCTCTCAGTTTTCAGTATGCAATAAAATGCACACAGAGAAGTTACACAAATAACAGTACCTTTAAAAGCATTTTTTTCAGTGCTATAATGATGCTCAAATTAATTCCAGTGATTTTATTAGAGATAAAAATTATTGAAAAACATGATTTCTTCTATGATGCCTCTAAGTCTATACCTAAGTGAAACATTTTTGCTTTAGATTCAGAAATAAAAACTTCTGGCATTGCTCATCATTAGAATTTTTCCCCTCGGGCTTTGTCTTTATTAGCAGCTTAAGAGTATATTTAGCACTGTCATATGTGAAATCTCGTCTGTTTGCTAAACTAATATGGGATAAAATGTCTTTTTTTACAGTGTTACTCATTCATTATATAAAAATGAAAGAAAGTACTTTAGTGTGTGTATAAAACTACTCTCTATTTTTATGACAAAAGGTAGGTGACAATACACATCCCTTAGGCACCCAGGAGTATTATGTAAGAGTCATTAGTGTAATTGATATCCATATAAAGACTGTTGTATCAAACATGATTAAAATGTGCAATATATTACAGAGGTTCCAGTGTTCCAGCTGCTTTGTTATAATCCTTCTTCTGATAGATATGTTTCTGCTTTCTTGTGAAAAAGTAAAATTATTTCAGAAGAAAGAATCTTTTTCTCCTTTATCTAAATTTAAGACATGATTTCTAAAACACATGTCTTGGCCTTTATGTATGATTTTCTCAACTACAATGAGCTGAACATCTACTGTATATCTACTCATGCAATAACAATTTAATCAAGAGAATTCCTGGTTTTATGAAGACTTTTTATTAGGGATCATTTCCACAGACTTCTGATAGGCCTTACCAATTCTCGTAATAGAATAAGATAGTCTCTTGATGACATGCTGCACTTTGTCAAGAAAACTGAGCTCAGAAGAATAGGTTTTATGTCTGCTTAAACCTCTTTTACACCAGAATGGTAGTGCTGCGTTTATTCTCCTGAGAGACCAGGAGGTGTACATTTCTAGATGTGGGGTTTAACTTTGCATTCTTGTATTTTTGTTTGTTTGTATTTTTTAAAGGAAATTTTACAGTATTTTTCATTTCTAGTTTTAGAGGGGTTTTTTTTTAATTTCTAGGTTTTCTAATTTATGTTACCCTTTTACTCTGAATATTGAAGAAACATCTTCCTTCAATTCCCTTCTTTAAAGATATTCTCTCAGTGCAATTTTTCAGTAAAAATCTGAATTAGAAAGCAACCCCTGAAGTAAAAATCCTCCCATTTTCAAATGTTAGCGGGCAGAAGGTGATCATGAGATAAAAGACAGCCTGCCTAGAGCTCAAACTTCAGGGGACCATAGTCATAGGACAAGATTTCCTATGGCAATATCCATTTCTAATGGATGACCAAGCATGAGTTTTCCACATTCATCTCTGCCCAAAACTTTCCAGTCTCTACAGCTCCATCCCTGCACAGTTCTGTAGCTCACACTGTCACAGGCCGTGCCTTTTAAGATTCCAGGTTCCCAATACAGTGCCACACAAGGCATATTCTTCATTCTCTGTCGAGTTTACATTGCAAGGTCTTCATTCTTTTCTGTTTGTAAGCACTGAGTTCCCATTGCCAACTGAAAGCACAACATTTATGTGTGACTCTCATCATGTTTCTTGTCACAACTGTCAGAGTTTTAAATTAAGCCACTGATAATGGTCTTTTCTTGCTATTGCTAAGTAATGATTTCTAACTCTACCAAACTTTACTACATTAGTTGGCATTTTCCAGGACAGGCATCTGTCCCAAACACAGCTTAATCTGATGATTAAGCTCTAGCACTTCAGTAATTTCCAAGTGCAGGGTTATGAGCAGTCAGTTTCTCTTCTTGAAGAATATTCTTGCTTCTTGAAAAGTTGTTTCTCTGCCATGGGTGTTAAAATTTGGCAGGGTTATGCTCGTGTGAAAGTTTATCTTAAGTAAGTTCCTATATTTGCTATTTCCATTCCTTGAAGAACATGCCATGCTCCAAGCCTGCAGGGGTGCTGAATAGGATTGTCCTCACAGCTCCAGGTACAACTGTGGTGCTGGGCAGAGGAACTTCGTTGGGACATTCCAACAGAACATGGAGAAAAGTGTAAAAATTTGCTGAACTCAGAACTGGAAGCATGAGAAACAGAGGTGAGGAGAAAAAAAAGGAACCTACTGTAGTGGAAACGAGATTTGAACTGAAAAGGATCGATGCTGAGAAAGGGAGTGCGGGAGTAGCAGGAACATGTCAGAGCAACAAAGAATAGAATGTGATGGGAGGCAAAAGAACAATAGGTTGTCTTATTGTGAGAAGCTGAAACTTCCTCCACAAACCTGGGTTTGAACCCAAGAGTCTTGGATTTCTTCTGGCTTCTGCCATCAGCAAGTATTTGGCAGAGCGTGCATCTCTTTGGCTCTGCTCTGCTATCTGGGTGCAGGGTAGGTCAGAGGACTGTGCCCAGTTCTGGTTTGGTCTTGGTAGGAGAAAAAGCATTCTCTGGCTAATGGAATAAACCTGAGCTTCCTCAGCCATCCTCTTTCCCAGTTCACGTGCAGGGGTAGGATTGACAGTATTTGCAGTGTGCCAGTTTTAGTTAGGTTTGGTCTGCTAAGGCTGAGTTCACACACACTGCACTGGTTCTTTTTCCAGGATGCACATTCTGAGTATTCAAAATTTCTTGAAATTTTCCAGTTTCCGAAGAAGCTTTATGTAGGTTTGCCAGGCATCTGTCATATGATAACAGATATTTCCTGTGTACAAACATATTTAGAAACTGGAATCATTGTGTTCAAAAAATTATGAGGCTACTATGAGAGAGATGATGAAAATGTGACCAGTAGAAAGGAAAACCTGCACAGAGGGAAAATCAGCATCTGCATGTGATGACTGTCAGCAAGAACTTTTGGCACTGCCAGTCTCAGCTTGTTACTCAGAGGTATTTAATGGAATGTTTCCTATGCATTTAGTGCAAGGTCTTTAGCTCTACTATCTATCTATTTTTTGCAATACTACATAAACAGTGAGTTTACTTTAGGAGACAACAGTGGTATAACAGCAACACTTAAAGTATGATCCTTCTTTTACAGGAGTGAAGTTATTGATTGTAGAGAACCTGTTTTGCAGCCAGCACAGTGACTTTGCTGTGCAGTAATTGTATATATGTTGCAGTTTGCCAAGGACATATGCGATTGCCTGAGAGCCATATTGCCCTCTACTCAGGTAACCTAATTTCAAATCTGGTGTTTCTGCTTTGCATTATGAATAAAGTAATACAGCGATGCTGCACAAGAGTGTGTATGGGAAGTGTCAACTTTTCTTCTTGTGTATTCTGTGTTGAAGCTACTTTATGCATCATGTTTCTTTTTAATCTCAGCCCTAGTCAAATTTATGACAACAGTTGTAGGGGTGAAACAAGCAATCTGCAGGTCAGATTCGATGGAGACAGAACTGGGTAAGTGCACTTACTCTCTTGTAAGCCTTTATTTCTGAGTGTTTGTTCTCAAGAAAGAGAAATCCATTCTGCCCAGCTTCATTGCAAATTCTGGACCTACAGTTTTTAGAAGAAACAGAAAATTTCAGTTGGCCAATAGGATGAGTGGTTTATCTTTTAGCAGTGGCTTTCATTCAGTCAATATTTCTCTATTTTTTGTTTTGGCCACTTGATTACTATACAAGTGTACAGTTTCCAAGGAAGGACTAGTTTTCTGATGTTTTTAAGCTGGAAGCAACCATGGAATCTCTCCTATACTGATGCTAGTGCATGCTCCTCTCAGGATTCTGATTGTTTTGGACACACAATAGGAAGTGCATGTCCAGATGAGCGCTTTGAGAATCAGCTTGTCCTTGTGTTAGGTGATGTACCTTTTACACTTGAGGAAAGCCTGAGCTTCACATGCATCAAAGTGTACACCCTCTCTGCACTTAGAAATCAGGTTTTGAGAATAAAACAAACTCGAATTAAATTGGTTTCATTTTGAAAAGTCAAACCCCATAAGACTTTAATACTTGGGTGTATGCTGATGAATACCATGACTCTAAAGACTATTAATATTCATGGAAGTCTGAAATAATTCATGACTTTCTAGAGTAATGTTGGATGATGTACGATGGTAAACAGTATCATTTACACTGAACCTTAAAAATTATTGACAAAGACAAGTTCCTAAACACTGGCTAAACCTTGTATTTGTTGTTATGATTTCTTGGTTTTATACTTCAAGCAGATTTTCAATTAACTCCACTGTATTCAGAGTAATTATTCATTTATTATAGTCAGTTTAGATATGGTAAAGATTAAAGGAGTAAAACAAATCATTTCAGTGACATAGGCTAGTGATACATTGTTATTCTGATTTCTTGCTTCTTGTATAAGGAAGATTTATAGCATCCATTTTTGAGTGATTCCTTGTTAGCATATATTTTTATAGATATTTATTTGCTAAAATATTTTGATAAAGTAAGAAGCTATCTTCCTCTCTCCCCATTCCTTTAGAAAATACAAACATCCCTAGAATAAAAGCAAAAGGACTGTAGATTTGAACATCACACTTATTATACATGCAGTAAAATGTGCTTGTCTATTAATAAAAAAAATTCATAATATGATGCACCGCTGTTCTAAGATAACTACATGTGTTCGATGTTGAGAAATTAATGGCACGGAGCAGATGCCTTCAGTCATCTAGGAAGTGTGGTTTCCCAGAGTACTGCAACTGCATGCCCTGCAGTGTGTCATCTCTCTTATAAAGGGGTTTTACATGTTTATAAAAGTGTGTTAAACATTGGTAAAGTTTATTTTATGCATTATGCATAAAAGTTCTCATTAGGATTTAACAAAGCAGCTTGCAGAGAAAGATTACAAATAAAATCTCTGTATACAAAAACGATTTGGATGGTTTAGCTAGATGGTTCTGACTAAAAAAAATTAACATTTCACTTACTGTTCTCAAACATTCAGAGAAAGAAGAAAAACAGCACTAACTGAAAAGAGTGAAATATATGTTGTTATAGCAGTGCCTAGTAGGATCACTATTACAGAGGTTATTTTAGTATTTCCATTATAAATCCTCTTTATTCAGTGTAATATCATGTTAATTTCAAAACACATTTGGCTTTAACTTGGCAAATAATCTGTCAACACAAAAATTCAGTTCATTTATATGTATATGTGCATTTATTCTTTCGTGTGCACAGACTATATCATGTTCACACATGGCTGATGTATAGATTTAAAAATAAGCAATGATTGTAAAGCTACCCTTTTTTTGGTCCAGTTTTCCTAACCATCAATTTAAAGGAGATTACAGATTGGATTTTCAGAAGCACTTAGCATTGCCTTAAATGGTCACATTTTAGTTAATGGTAAAATTCCTATGACTTAAATTGTGGTAAGGTTAGGTCAGTGCTGTTGAAAGTCTCACTCCCTCCCTTCAACTCTCTTTAGGGGTGCAGGTCTAGGTTTGGGGTGTAAGTGACACACTCATGGGCATAGTAACGTTTTAGTGGAACTTCAAGGAGATTATTCAGAGCTCTTTTGTTTCTCTGAGTGTTCCCTGATGAGATAAAAAGCCTAAAGCACTAATCTAGACACCTATATTAGATGTTTAATTGATTCAGTTCGGGGAAATTGTTTTTCTCTTTAAAAACAAACTTGAAAGGATGCTTTTATGTTGGATCTAAATAAAGAGAAAAGACCCATCAGGAACGGAAGGATGCCACAAATAAACAACATGGATGAATGTCATGGCTGGAGTTATATGGCAGTAATATAAGTATGAGAAGTGGAGTTATCAATAAGCATGTAGAAGAAATCTGCTGACAAATAGTAAAAAGACACACTTTCGGCAGCCATACTTTTATTTTTATGATGCTGTATGTTCTGGGGTTTTTTTCCAGTTGGATACCCCCCTTTTTGCCATGTTTGCCTCACTCACATGCATCTGTGCTTAGTTAAGACATTATCTGTCAGGTAATAGTATTTGTATACTTTTTGTAAATAAGAACAGAACTTCTCCAGAGATGTGGGAACTGGAGCACCTCTGTATGAGATGGGCTGAGAGAGTTGGGGTTTTTTAGCCTGGAGAAGAGAAGGTTCTGGGGACACTCATAGCACCTTCAGTACCCAAAAGGGGCATACAAGAGAGGAGGAGAGGGGCTTTTTACAAGGGCATGTAGTGATAGGACAAGGGGGAATGGCTTTAAACTGAGTTTGTAATGTTGCTTAATATAGGACACTGAAAGCTCTGGGTTTGACTTCCTGAATGGAAGACTCTCTTCTGTCCCTTGTATCTCTCTCCTTGGTAGGCTGCAGTGAAATAAAGAGCCCAGGTCAGTTTTCCTTCTACACATTGCAAGTTTAAAATGATCTGTGAATTTAATTAATGCAACTTTATTTTTCCTTAGTATCTTAAAGCATATTGTATCATAACTCAATATTTCACATTGGGCTCTGTTGCAAAGATCAAAGACATTACATGGGTAAACTTCAAAGCAAGAAATCCAGAGAAAATAGTAGCTACTCAAGAGACTATTGAAATACAGTTATCACAGGTCCACATGGCCTGGCACTGAGAGAGGCTTATGAGGTTTTTTTACCTTTAGAACACCATTTGTATCTAATCTGAACTGACTACTAGCTAAACCTCATCCTAACTTAGGCTCATCCGAACTGCTCTGCAGCCTGCAGGAAACATTCAAATCCAGTGTTCAAGTCCACTTTCTGCCACTGTTCAAGCTCAGCTGCTTCACTGACTTCTTATCATTGGCCACTCCTTGCACTTCCCCACCTATGAGACATTCCAGGATTTTCTGGGATCCCAAATATATTTAGTAGCAAGGGCTATATAATTTATGATTTGTGTGGGATGCCAGATTGCTGTGAATTTCCGTGGAGCTGATTGTCTGTCATTCTGCGGAGAACTGTTAGTCTTCAGAAAGTGCCATTCTGGCTACTTTGCTTACTCTTTACAACAGAATGGACCTGCTGGAACTAGGATGTTAGGTACCTTTCAGGAAAGTCTGACCTGCAGGACTAGGGAACAGTGGTGTCTCTATGACAGAACCTTTCATTATCCTGGCCAAGTACAGCGTAATTATGCAAAAGGGCACATCTTCACCATCCATGCAATCATTTGTTCTTTTTGTGCTGCTATCAAGAGACCAAGTCGGGAAGGAAATTTACTTCATGTATTTCTCTTTTCATGTTTTCTGAACAAGAAATTACAATGCTTGGTAAATAGAGCAGGTCCTTTATACTCATTATGGACTATTGTGTGAAAATGCTTTGCTGACTTAGAGGAAAACCCATAAATTTGTTAGATGTGTTTTGCTAAGTGTATATTTGACCCAGAGTGAAAATTATTACTACAAAAGAGATTTCTGAAGAATAAATGTGAGTTATATGTTATTTCAGCTATGGAAATTGCAATTTGGGTGTCTGTTTGATCTGACCCATAACATAATAAATGAGCATGTGCATGTTGAAATGACACGGGCTCAGCGGGCCGGGATGAACAACACAGATAGACTGTGCTAGTACTTGTTACCTGTAGGAAGTTTAATTTTCTTGTTTCTCCACCCCCTACAGAATATTTTACACTGCTTTGTTTCTCATTGTATATGAAATAATGATAGTTTAGTAAACCATTTGTGGTATTTTTTGTATGATTTAGGATGGAATTTCATATGCTTACTAGATCAACACTTGACACAATAAAAAAAACAATGGGGGATTTTTCTTTGCTTTTCTGATTTCTTGACCCTTGAGATTGCTGAAGGAAAAAACAGTCTCTAGTATAAATAGAGATAACAGCAACAAATTGAGTAACAGCTGCTGAAGAATTGCTCCACTAACCATGCCAAAGAGATCTTTCATGTTCTTGCTGTGTTTCTTCTTTGGCCTGTTCTGCATAGTACTCATGCAGAGATCAGGTGATCTAGGTTTTGTAGTGTTCTGAGGGGCTGCTGGTGACAAGGGCATTTTCAGCCATGTATTGAGATAGTCTTTATGTCCCTTTTGCATTGCTGGCACGATACAAAAGGAATGTAAAAATATCTGAAAGGGATGTTATTTTTGTCTGGTTTTCATAAACCAGAATTGCATTCTCTGCTTTAACCATTTTATCTTTATTTTTCATTTCTTAGTTCTTCTGCTAATCAGAGATTTTTGTGTTTTGCAAAAGAGAGGAACTTGCAGCAATCAGTGTTGTGTCTTGCAACATCTTTTCTTTGTAAAGTAGAATTATTGCCTAACAAAAAGCAGAGATTGCCCTCAACTACTATAGGCTAGGACATCAGCGGTCAAATGAGGTCTTGGCAGCTTACTGTAGAACAGCCTGCCTAAAATTCTGGATAATTTATCTCTCCCACCACCCTTCATCTTGTAAAAGATCTGGTGATCCTTACAGACCCCAAAACCCACAAGGAAATAGGTTGGTAAAAAATCCAAACATGAGTACATTATGCAATTGTTGGGCATTAATTTTGATAATATTATAATCACCTTTCTGATTGCACCACAATAAATAGAGACTTGGAGTCAAAAATAGCAAAATCTATTTTTTCCCGTCTTTGCAGGCATGGATGTGTGAGAATGATTTCTTTATAGAAACTCACAATTAAGGGGAGGAAGTGCTGAGTTGAAAATGGGCAGATACTGATTCTGCACCAGAGGGTATGGTTTTTAACACTGAAATACCGCTTCTCATTTGATGCTCAAGAATAACATTTTTTTGGAGGGGAACTGACACTGTGTAACTCAAGTTAATACATGTAAGCATGTCTTAAATTGCACTTCAGTAAAACAACCCTTAACTGTGTTTACATTTGCAGCTAGTTGTATTAGTAACAAGGTGAAGATGAAATTCAGCTCTTCTGATCAGAGAACAAACCATATTCAGTAACAACAGAAGGAACAGAAAGGTAGTTGTAGGCTCATGATTCTGTCATTACTGGTGTATTGTGCCCCTGTAACAGTAGTTTTGGTTCCACAGACCGTTTCCATCAGCATATTTAGTAAGAGACATCTTGCCTGCTTCCATATCCTTCCTTTGTGGACAAAAAATAAAAAGAAATCCAATATGTAAACAAAAGAAGCTGCAGCTAAAATGTGGTGCTCTTGACTTTTTCCAGCAGAACCTGTGAGCTGGATCAGTCTAGGGTAACCCATGGACAGATTTCAGATTAGTATGTGCTTCTTAAACCAAGAAGTTGTTGAACTTTAGGGAGACAGCTATTGTACCTCTTTCCACAGAATGAATATGATTTTTCTGTACCATAGGAGCACAATTAGCTCAAAGGTATTACCATGAACTGCATACTGGGAATATTGCAGGCTTTTGCCTTGTATCTAGTAGGTGACATAAATGCTAAGCTAGCTGTTAAATTAAATAGGGTTAGGGTTGCCTCCTGGTTTATATTACAGATCACCTACCTGATGTTAAAACACAGAAATCAGTAGCAGCATGAATGACTTGGTGAGCAGAGTTGCTATTAAAGCATTAATGGCTTCTATCTGTAATCCATATCACACGATGATGAGAAAAGAGATTAATGAAAACAATCAATGGTAATTTCTGTGCTTTTACTAAATAAGAATCAATTTATAGTTTCGGTGCTGAAATCAAAGTAATGTTAAGTCTTAAACTAGAACCAAAGTTTATAGTATTTGTATGACTTTCCCTGCATATTGGTTTCTTAATCCACTTGAAGTGCCTTCCAAGGCTGGAAAATTTTTCAAATGAGTCAAGTTCTCTGTAGCATGTTACTTTTTTTTAGGAAAGGAAATACCTGGTTATTATAACAGCAAGAGCACCTATCTTGGAAGTAGCTAATCCTACCTTTCTGTCTGCAATCTACAGTAAGATCATTCTAGATTTCAAGAAAAATGCTGCAGAAATCTTTTTCTTATTTAATTTCTACTGTTCTTTCGAATGGCAGTTTGCAGAATGCAGCTGGGTGTACAGCTAATGACCCATGAGCAATAAGCAACTGTTTAAGTAAAATGCACTATGAAAAAGCTTTTACCAAACAGCATTTTAATATTTTAAATAGATTTTCCATTGCAGGCTCTTTGTAACTGGATTAGTTCTCTGATGTGTTCTGACAGAGCTGTTGTTAGGGATACTCCATTAACTTTGTCTGTCATCTTATTTTCCCCAGTATCCGGCATAACACCCTTATATTTCATAATTTGTATTGCTATCAGTGCTGATTTGTAAATGTGCAAATTATAATTAACAACGGCCACTACTTCTATTAAATATTAAATCACTCTTGCAGCCTGTATTTTCCACAGCAGATGGAGCCCTGTGGTATGCAAATAGACTTTCCTTAAGTAGTCAGCAGTTTTTACCAAAATTTTGGCTTTAAAAATGCCTTCTTTTTTTGTTTGCTTTATGTTTTCTGTGGCATTTAGGTTAATATTTATTCACTGCAGATTCTCTTTCTCCCCATAAGAATTTCATGGACTATTACATTCTAGCACTGAGGTTTTGTTTCACTTCATTAATAGCTCCTTAATCATATAGCTTGCTTGTAAAGTACAAATGCTTGTTATTTGTACTTATGCTGCAGCATTGCATAAGAGGCATTTAGTTATATTTTAATATGTATAGCAGAAGCAAAAATGCTGGGTACACCAACATAGTTTTTAATTTGAAAACCAATTTATGTGCACAGTTTTTTTCCCTGGAATAAGCAAAAGCATTTATGGTTTTATATTGTGTCTTAAACATTCCATTAAATGTCATCAGCTGATTCAGGAAAATGTATTGCAAAATTACTAGAGAACTGTTAAATGTGTAAATGTAATGAATGCTCAGGACATAGAAGGGATTGAAAGTCCAACATTTATCAGGTAACTATAAAACAGCAAGAAACATTGATAGAACATTACATTTTCTAATGTGTAATACCTTAAGCATGAGACTCTTATTTTTGGTGTTACTGCTGTGCTGTTTTATTAAAGAACACTGATCCAGAGTTAACATTCCTTTATAATACTGAGAGGAATCTGAAAGGCAAGCAGCATCATTCAGGAAATGGTTTCACTGCCCACCCGAGCAATTGCAAATGAAGATTTTTCAAATGATCGACTCTGAGATTGTATCCTAAATAAAGGCAACCCAGTTTTTTTCCACATTTTTAAATGGACACAGGAACATAGAGCTCAAGGACATTAACTGCCACATTAACCAAAGAGTAATGAAAACTTCTTTGAATGAACATTTCAGTGAGCTGAGATGGCTTCAGTGATATAGAAATGAATTGCAACAAGTTAGGGTCTTGTCTTCCTGCTTTTTTAGTAGGAGTTTGAATTAGCATGCTAAATGGGATCAGCAACAGTAAGCAACTGGATTGGAGTATCCTGGAGTCCATGCTGTGAATGCACATTGATAGTGTGATACCTCTCATAACACTGAGGTACCATTTAATCAAAAGCATCGATATGTTTTAAACTGAAGTTTCAAGTGATGCTGGAAAGGATACTGGGCTTTGTTGCCAGATAGTCTGGGTGGGAGCAGCTCTGGTCTCTCAGTTACATCTATCAACAAGGTAGTTTTTAGGTGTATTCCATAGAAGGAGGAATTCAGATAACAGGACAGGACCTGATGCTAACCATTTGGGAACAGTTATTGTAATTTAAAAGATATTATTTACACAATAAGACAGTAAAAGACACTTCCTGTTCATGCAGATATATCAGCTTTATTGTTAGTGTTAAGAAGAAATGTGATTTGAAGGATGATGCTGAGTTGGTATCCTCAAAAAAGGTGGGTAAGCTTTACAAAGTGAGCAGCAAGCAGAGCAGAATTGCTGTAGGTGAGCTTCTGTTTGACATCCATGCCACAGCATGCAGAAGAGCACAGACTTTAAACCAGTGAAAGTACTAGGAGCAGTCAGCTTGTGGGAGCCTGGAGTTGTGTATGGGTTGACTTACATGTTAACCAAGTGACTTAGTGTCCCTAGAACTTGGGCTTGATAGAATGGCATATTCATCAATAGCCTTCAGTCTGTGCTTTCCCAGAAATCTGCTTTTATATGCAGAGGGTAGTCTTGATGTTTTCATGTAATTTCTTACTGCAAAGGGAGGTTCAAGGAGGCAGGAATTTGACCGATTTATTGAAATGAAAAATGTCTATGTACATCTCAGTATTACAGAAAGTTGAGTTTCAGAAAAATTTTAACCGGAGTCAGGGTAATATTGATGTGTACAGTGTATTCACTGAAATACCTAAAGCATGTCCTTGTGAAAGGAAGTTCGCAGGAACTTTCAAAGAATGTGCACTACAGAAACTTTTGTGCTGGGCCTAGGAAATAGTTGTATCCTTGACTTTATCTCCTTATAATGTCACACTGCAACTGCTGTTCCTCACATGCACATCATGGAACTAATCCCTCCCCCTGCCCAGAACTCTAGAACTACTGGCTGGTAGTTGGATTCTGTCTGCGCAGCTTTGCCCCTTGGCTTTTGGCATCAGCCCTGCTCTTTGAGTCCACCTGTTTAGAGTTGTCAGCTTTTGTAAAATGGGCCTGACGATTTTCACGTGTGTAGGACACTTTATACTGATGATTTGGTGCCTTTCAGTGTAACATATAATTGATGAAGATGTTGGACTGTACATAGATACCTTCCAGCACACTGTCCTCCCTCTGAAGCCAGAGTTCTGGTACGCAATACCTCTGAAAATCTGAAATGTAGTGGCTAATGAAAGAATTTACAGGCAATTGAACATCTCTTAATATCAGATAAAAAGAAGACATTAGGGAAGAGAGCCTACTTTCTTGAGGTTCAGAAGCACAGTTGAGTCAAAGCCATTAGACTATTCCTATTTAGAATCATAGGAAATCTTCTCTGGAGAAGCTAAGGAAAAATGAGTATATTTCAGTCATTGATATCCCACTTAAGCCCTTGTTTAGAGTCTGTCTGAGGAGGAACTAATATTTTGTCTGTCAAACTGTAGTATTTTTCTTCTCTAGGAGTAGCTAGTTAGGAGGGTTTTAATGATGCTGAACAATTTAAATGGCTATATTTCTTCATTCCTTTCATGAAATCTCACTGTTCTCAATGTGGGAGATTTGGATGTTATAAATTCTCCAGGAAGCACTCTTTAAATATCAATTTGTGTATCTTTTAGTCTTAAAATAAAAACATTGGTAAAGGCTGTGCATCACTACCCTTGAAATAAATCAGTGTTTTTTGGGGAATACTCAGTTATGTGGGATCAGCAATCTACAGGAATCTACAATGTGGAGAAAGAGAAGCAGGACTCCTAAGCATCCATTCCCCCTGCCCCCCTCTCCTCAGTCCCCAGACTCTGTTCATTCTTGACTGTGCAGTGATTGCAAAAGCTTAGAAGACTTAGGAAAGCTCTTAACAGTTGTAGGCAGTAGTGGTGAATGTGAGGGAAGATGGTCATTCCACATGGCCAATTCCACACTGGAGATTCACAGTCTTAGCTACGAGCCTCAAAATCTCAACAGTGGATCTCCTGTTTGCAACTGGACCCCAAAGGGTCATGTCTGTAGTGTGTGTCATACTGTGCCTCCACATCCTTGTCTGTTCTTATTCTAATATAGGAACTTTGCTTCTCCACACAGAATAAAATGATGGCAGTGTTTTGGCTTCCTTCCACCCTGCAAAGCAAATTCATTTGTTAGTCTTCTGTCTCTAAATTAATGTATATTGGCAAGGAGAGCAGGCTGTAGACTTCCAGCTGTTTTCCAAGTATTTGTTTGCAGTCCTATTGTACCTCTGCATGACCAGAAAAATGGAATATCTGGGGGATGGTGCCACAATATTTAGAGTTCTGGGACTCATAGAGTAGACCAGAGCAGATCTAAACATAAATGTCTTAAATTTTTGAGTTTTACAGCTAAATCAAATACAATCGAAATGAAGACCTACTGAGACAGGGTACAGTATAAAAACATTTCATTGGGACTACATCAAACCATAATACAGCTGACCTGGTATCTGGGATTCTGATCTCCAAGGCTGAAATTCTTGTTTTTGTAACTATAGTAATAAAAGCATAAAACATGGCATAAAGATGCTCTTTACAAACAGGACAATTTTATAGTGGTGTGGAATTTTGCACCTGGTAGTTACTCAGTGAATATGAACTTTCAATTGTCACCTTTCCCTGAGAAGTAAAAAGTGAGAGTTAGATGCCTAAGCAAAGTGCATCTGTAATATCAGTCACATGAAATGTTCTGAACTGTAGACAAACTGTTCATTGCTTTCATGTTGGTTAAAGCTACGGGTTTGTTCTAAGTGACAATGGTAATGAACTGTGTTGAGATTCGGAAGACTTTGCAAGGACAGAACCTTATTATTCCTTGCCTTGGACATACTATTTGAAGAGTTTCTGAAGTGGCTTAGATTTTGATGAGGAATTTTCAAATTTGGGAATCTCTGAACTCTACTTAAGGAGCATGGTTGATGCATCTGTGGTAAATTTTATCATACAGCGTTTTTGTTTAATTAGATTGTGAACTCTCAATGACTTCCTGAGAGTAAATTTTCTTGAGAGGAGAATTAGAAAACATTAGATGAGGAAAAGGACTTGAGAATACTTGTCCAGAAGAGATTGATAAGAGCATAACTAGGACAGCTGTGAGCTGTGCTTTAAAATTGTAAATGATGCTAGTAAGTGATTTTCACTTCTGATTTTAAATAGTTTCAGAAATTGTCTTCTACAAAAGCTTCTTTGAATTAAATTTTTTTTAGTAATCAGAACCACTATATATGAAGCATTTAGGAGCTCATTACATATGAAGAGAGTGTGAGAGTTGGATTTGCTCAGCTTTAAGAAGGGAAGGCTAAGGGGATATCTTATTGCTGTCTACAGGTACCCAGTGGGAGAATACTAAAATACTAGAAATTTTGTATAATTTTTGAAGGCATTTTAATTAAGGCAACATCAGTTTACACTTCCTTTACCTTTGGAAGAACTTGCATCTGATGAAAAGGCAGCTGTTGGGAGAAAAGCAGTCAAAAGATTTTTGGAGGATGGCAGGAATAACTTCTTGATACAGGTATTGGAAAGGCCAGCTGGAGTGATTCACAGCTGGATCTGCTGCTGTCCACTAACAATAAAGGTTTGGTTGAGGATGTGGTAATTGGTGGTAGCCTTGGCTGTAATGACCATGATAGAATGGAGTTCAATATCCTGAGAGAAAAGAGGAAGGAGAGTGGCAGAATGAAGTCTCTGGACCTCAGGAGAGTCAACTTTGACTGGTTAAGGAAACTAATGGTCAGATCCCATGGGAGGCAGCTCTGAGGGGGAAACACGTCCAGGAAAGGTTTTTAAGGAGAGTATCATCCAAGCACAAGAGCATCCATCCCAATACTCAGAAGAGTAAGTGGATTTATTGGCTAATAGGGAACTAATGGCAGAGGTCCAAAGTGCAGATGTAAACCCCTGGTGATGTCTGCATGTTTTTTTTTTTTAAGACAATAACACATAGACTATTTTGGCATAGTGGAAAATAATAGTCCAACTAATTGGAAGGGTCTGGCCAAACTCTTTGGTCTCTGGTGGTCAATTTCTGTAAAATCTGTAGAGAAACTTGGCACTGTCCATTTGGACTTTAGTTCCTCTGGTGATGTCCCTGCAACATACCAGTCTGTTATTCCTTAATTTTGTTTGCTTACTAAGAGCTATATGTCTGTACCATGAAACAGGAGGTAATGCAAAAATGACAGAGGCTGCATTTCTCCCAGACTGGAAGGAGAACTACAACAATATGGTGCCACTAAAAAGCCCTACTGCTGTGCAGAGTTCTTACACATGCACAACTGCATTGCCATTGCTTTAAAGCTTCTGTATTATGAGCCTTTGCAACATACTCTGCATACTGTTGAAAGCCATTTGCACTTATGTTTTTGCTTTGACTGCTTGACACTGCTGGTATTGTCAGCCAAGCGACTTGCACTACGAGCTCGCTAGCATTGGGAAGACATAAAGTATATGTGACAAATCCTGTAGGCCAAATACATGCTGATGGCACTGTTCAAGCTGAATCATAAGTGCTTTGCTAAAACAATCTGGATTTGGCCCTACTTGCCCTTGGTACTAATCTTGTCCTCTACTCACTAAACATTATATGGGATGTAAATTATTTATTTCCATTCATCAAATTTACAAGGTATGCCTATATCTGTGAAACAGATTTTTAAAAAAGATATAGCACAGTTCATAATCTGTATTAAAAAAAGGAAAAGCATCCATGTATTAGGCCATCAAGAGTCAAAAGCATAATTTGAAATGATAAACGTATCCATTTTAAGTTACACATTACTTTGCATAGTTAATATCACTATAATTAGTCATAGTTCCTGTAATTTATTGAAAAAGATGCTCAGCCCCTCTAGTGTACTACAGTGATGAATGTTGGAAGTGCAACTTTGGAAGCAGGAATCAAGAAAATTAGTAACAGTTGGAGAATTAGCATGTAAATCAATAATATCCTTTCTCTTGCATCTTGAAAACTGAGGGTATACATCACACACTGCATAACGAAAGGGAGGGTAGAAGTTAGAATTGTAACCTCCTTTACATTACTAGGTCTGCTGTTACTGCAAGAGCTGTTTAAAATAATTTCAAACGTTAGAGTAAATCTCTAGTAAATATTTAAACTATGTATAACTAGTCACAAATAAATTAAGCTGATTTTATGCATTCTCTCTAATTAGAAGGGCACAGCATTTGTTGAAACGTGATTAGTATTATTCATTAAGCAAAAAATTCTCATTTGTATCTTATTATCACTATTCTGCATAAACCAACACAATTTGTCATGAACTCCCTCATTTGCTGTATCCTCAAAAAGCAGATTATGCTTATTTTTCATTTGGACAGTGGAAAATCAAGCCAGGTGTTTGGCAGCACCAGAGTGTTCAGGTGTAACTGTGCCAGTGATGGTACATTACTAGCAGCGTGGATGAAGAATGAGGCATGGAGAATCTTGGGACTGAGGTGCCTCGAGGCCCATCCCTTTAGAGTGGTCCTGCTGATGAGACAGGTGGTGTTGTATAGGACTGAAATAAAAGAGAGAAACTTTTTTGTAAAGTCAGCCTTTCACCTTCAAGTGGAAATGAGAGGTGCTTTAACATTGCTGCTGCACTGAGGTTCCTGGACTTGTTTGTGACTGAAGTCTCTATAGCAGATACTTTTTGTCTTAAAGTTTACTAAAGCTGTAAAAGGCCATTTGGTGCACAGAGGTCTCTGTCACTGTCACTGTCTGAGAGGGATTGGTACCATATGGCATGGGCAGTGCACTGGACATAAATATTTGTATGTGACCTTGATCGTAGTATATTATGCAGGATAGCTAATTCATTGTATGCATATTCTTCTCCTTCTTTCTTCTCATTTCTTTGAAGAACATCTCTTTACATATTTGATTCTGCCCTCGTTCACATGCGTGTAAACCATCAGTAACACTGCTGAGCTCAGTGATGCTGAGTCAGTGTGGGGTGGGTTGGAACAGAGTAGCAGGCTTTCTATATCAGCTCACTGATGTTGTGGATTAGAAACTAAGTGAGCCTTGTGTTCTGTCTGCAAGGAGACGGGACAAGAACAGTTTTGGCTGCACAGACAGCTACATCCAGCCTCTCCGGATGGCCAAGTGGTTAAATTTTTCACTGTTTTCTTAAACTTAGGTGGTGGTGAGTGGCCCAGTAAGTTCTACACAGCACAGTAAATGGTGCCCCTCAGAGTACATGGTAGCATGGGAAGTGATAGACCCATGTAGTTGTTTTTTACAGTTCTTTACAGTTTCCTTTTTTGGCTTTGGCAATAAATTGCTTCTTTATCAAACTGGACTCTCACGGAAGTTTTACGTGGGATCTGATGTCTGGTCTTATATTTGAAGCAAGGAAACAATGAGACAGCCCTGTCTGTGTTATGAAAATATATGGAAATATATTGGCACTCTTGCAAGAGATATGACATGAAATTTTCATCCCAAGATCAAAGCAGAGGAAAAGTGCTATTTCCAACTTAAGTCAATAGCTAAATAATGAAAGCATAGTTACAAACATAAATACTACATCTTGCCACTTAAAAGTTCATTAATATTATATATTTTTGCCATTGCTCATCTATATCTTGTCTATGAGTTACTATGACTAGTTTACTCCATTTTACTGAATGTGTATTTGTGAGTTACAAATCCAGACTATGAATAGCTTAGATAGCTAGTAAGAGAAACAATTACATTTTCTTTCTCTCTAACATGCAATTTTAATTTTCATAATTCTGTAAAAACGTATCCCCCACAATGCAGGCCTGCCAGGAGGCCTGAAATCTGCAGGCTATGGCCTCTTGGGCTCTTTTCCAATGACTCATTTTTAATTTTAAAGAAGCATTATCTCTAGCTAGTAAATTAACAACAGCCTATAGTGCACACACACTGTCATCCATCTGCTTAAGGCTCTTGTCATTTGACACCAGTCTTGTATCTATAGACTTCATCTGGTATTCAAAAGCTATCAGCCCTGCCTCCAAGATAGCCCACCTTCTGGCTCCAGGCTAGAAGAGTGACTCTCCATTTCCAATTCTAATGAACACATAGCTAGCAGCAGTTTTTCCATTAAGGATCTGGTCTTCTTAGAAAACAGACACTGTTGGAGTTACTTGGATCCAGAACTGCATGGAAAGTGTTTGCAAAAGAGACTGAACTACTCGAACAGTGTTCCTTAGGCCGCCGGACTTCTGTTTCTGCACTTTTTCTGTCAAGCAGAATCCTCAGTGTTACCCCCCGCTTGCAGTACATTAGACATTAGTGTTTCTGCCACTGCATTTTTGAGGAGTGGAACATGCTAACAGATTAAATTCTTTATGATATCTTTTAAATTATCAACACCATTTCAAGGGAGTTTGGAAAAATACAGGTCATGTAAAAAATCTCACGACTGGTATCAATCTCTCAAAGGAGAGAAAGCCATGGACATTAGTATATCCAAATATAATATGGTTGGAGAGGAGCAACAATGTATGTTTCTAAATTTTGTGTAATTTCAAATTTGGCTGCAAATGAGGTAATTTGTATTCTTGCAAATAATTTCTACATAATCTGATGTCTGTTGTGAAGAAGTGATAAGGATTTAACAGAGAATTTTGTCTTCTTGTGAAGCTTCAGTCATTACAGGGTAGAACAAGTTCACAACACCTAATTGCTTAATCAAGGTTAGGGAACTTATTCAAAGAGCAACTGAAGAAAAGAGGCTTGTGTTCTAGACCCAAAGAACATAATTTTTTTATATTTTCTTTTCCAGATTATGGTAGATGTAGCTGTCATGGACATAAGTGAGAAGAACTGACACAAGTCATATGAAGTTGTAATTAGGGATGAAATATAGGTGATATCAGCATTTAAAAAATCAAGGAAGGCAGGGAAGATAGTTTATCCTTTTATTTTCCCTCTTCCCCCAAGCTTGGAAAGTTCCATCTAGGCCATTTGTTTGTGATTTTTTTGGTCTGATAATCTGTGCAGTGAAAAAATCGTCTGGTTTGATGGGGTTTGTTTTCACTGCATATCTCACAAAAGTCTGTTTTATTCATGTGTCCTTCCACAGGGTTGTGGTATCTTGGTACTTGCAAGAAAACAGAGCTCTAAAGGTTGTGATTGGTAGTAGTAACTCTGCTTTTGCTGCCTGTGGGAAGTACCCACACTAGTTTACCAAACAAGTAATTATGCTTTAACTTGTGAAAGACCCAGAACGATATTCACATCTGTTCAGCTGAGGAGTGAGGCTGAGAGAGAACTAAGAGACTTAAGAAAATCAGGCTGTTCTAAACCTTGGTGTGAAAGTAGTGGTTTCATTTGTGTGAACTCCTGCTGATGATCTGTGTCTTGTTTCACAGATTTAAGGTTTTAGCACTCTGCTAGCAGTCAGCAACATTTTTTGCTGAGTTATCTTTGAGAAAAGGAGTGTTTAACTGGTATTTGTGAGACTTTGCTTCCTTTTGAATAGAAAGCCTCAGGTTATTTTGAGGAATATGGTGACAATTTAACGAAAGTAATGTTAACTATATATATTATTTAATAACATTCTCAGTTGCATGTGTCATTTTCTTGTAATTTGTATGAAGAATACAAGTAGTATTTTTAAAATAGTTTTTAAAAAGTACTTTAAAATTCTTGTCTGTGCATCAAATATGAAAATGCCCTAGATTAATAAACATTTGAGATTATTTTTGATTATTATTTATTCAATTTTATTTTTGTTGGATAGTGTTATATCAAATGTTTAAGTTCAGTACGTAATGAGATAAAAAGCTCCTTATGCTCCGTCTTTGTAATATATGACAGAGAAATGGCTGTTGATTTCTCCTTTTAAAGAAAATAAGATTTGTATGTAAACAATTTAAAATAAAGTATGTAATTTGCTTCCAATTATATATTATATAAAGCATAGTAATGGAAGCAAATTAGGCCTGATTTTTATTTATACATTATCAGTTGGGAAAATTGGCCCTTCACCAAACATAGCCCTCACTCCACAAACATTTGTTTATTTCCTTACCTTTAGGCATCTAATTAATCCTCCTGAAGTCAGGTGATTATAGTTTACCAGCCGTAACTGTCTATAGGTTTGGAGGTCAAACAGAAGCTTAAACTTGCCCTGGAAAGCACACAGAGAAAATGCAATAGGGTGCCAAGGCGACACTGGGATTGCAGAGCACTGTGCTGTCCTTCCTTGCCAAATACATTGGGAATTTGTCAGACTTGGCTTTTGGTTGTGAAGGCTGAGTAGTTGTCCAGTACCCTTCCCTAGGTAAGCAAGCAGGTGTTTATATCTTCATTTTACAAATGCAGTAGGGGTTTGCTGAAGGCTGCAGACTCAAGAACCTGGAGGAAAGGTTAGAACAGAGCAGCTCTTGGTTCCTGATTCTGCATTCAGTTCACAGCAAAATGCCATTCTTCAAGAAAATTTGTGGAACCATGTACATAAATTATAATTATAAACATGTAGCTTATTGAGTCCTGTATGTATGCACTGCTGGACAATGAGTATTAGAGGAATAATGACCAATCCTGTCTGATGGTGTGCAAGACTCCTTACAGTGCTTTAGAAATACTAACCCATTCTATAAAAGATTGGTCCACTGTATAGCTCTTGCTACATAGAACTGCACCCCCAACAGAATTAGGTATGCAGTACCTGATTTTCCCTGGGATCTTTCAGGTATTGTTTGTATTATTTGTTGTCAGTTGTTTCACTGGAATGAGTTTATCAGGCAGATAATGGACAAACACTGTATTCTGCTTTTCAATTTATAAATGAACAAATTACATTTCTATTTGTTAAAAGTGAAATGTGGATGAAAGAGACATTCTAAATTTCTATTTTTGTGGGTCAGCATTGCCTATGTAGATAATAGCGGAGTATTATGATAATTATTTCCATGGTATGAAATGTTGTTGGGTTTGGGTTTTTTTAAAATACAAACACTTACCAGACAAGGGAGTGATGTCATCTGCTGCCTTTGCCACTTGGCTCTGATGGTACACCATGACACAGGGTAAGAAGTGAAGGGGCTCTCTGATGCAGAGGCCACTAAGGCTGTAAACATGTTTCAGTGGCTGATGCATCAGGCCCAAAGGGTAAAGGGTGTCACTGAATAGCAGTGGCACTTGATATACGGAAAAGACTGGAAGTAGCTTTTGGTGGTGAGACAGTTTTTTAGGTATTCCATCACAAAATACTCTAAACACATTTCCAGAATGTTACCTTTACACATGAGGATTTTGCTTTATTGAAAACATTTTATGGCTATCCAAGTACCTTATAGGAGAAAAGAACTTTAAAAAACCAAGGTATCTTCAACCCCATCTTTTATAATCAAACCTGCTTCACTCGAGCTGAAAACTGTATCTGTAAATTGTCCTATATATCAGCCTGTCTTGATTCTTTTCCCAGCTGTCTGTATGGGTAAGTGCAGCAATAGTCATAAGGTATATGCTCAAAAGTTTGTGAAATCTTTGTAGAAATTATAAAGTGCAACATTGAATTTTAAGGACTCAATGTAAGAAGTACCTTTGCTAGTACATTATTTTGTTGTTAGCCACACTTTCTCGTAGGAAAACAATGCTTTAAAAATGAACCCATGGAATAGGCAGCTATACTAGATACATACTAACAAAGTATGTATTTAGTATTTGTGCCATTGTATATTCAGTAAATAATGGTATTCAGTAAATAATGCCGAATATCAGGGGTGCCAATTAAAAAAAAAATACCAAGAAAAAAATGTGAAAAGATATTCTGTAAATGAAAAGAATACTTTACTGTAGGAGAAATGCCTTTTATAAAGAGAATGAACAACAAAATAATGCAAGGTAATCTAAAAGCCTTCATCTCAACCTTTGTCCCTTTCATTCTTTGCCCAAAACTCCTGGTTTGTGCTTTCTGAAATCTTTCTCTTCTTCAAGCTCTCACAAGCTGATGGTAGAAATCTACAGTAGCTCCTTTCTTATCCTTCATATACATTTCAGAAATATAGGCAAAGAAACAGTCATTCCTCCAAACTGGAAATCTCTACCTGCCTCAACCACCTTCCAGAGCTGCTGTGACTGCCAATTTTTGCCTATTTATATGATTAGAAGCTTAATGATGCAGCCATTGCACCCTTTCTGAAAAATATTCAAAAGTTGCGTCTTCAGATTGAGCTACAACCCCTGAGTAAATGACATGTTTAGAGGACATCAGTCAGAGATAAAATTGTGCTTTGGATCTTAACTGTGTCTTTTCAGCTCATGCAAGAGTCACATAGATTTGGACAATAAATGACTTAAGATCTCTACATTGATGACCCATTCTCTAAGAAATAACTTTGTTTCCAGCATATACTTCCCTGTCTTTCAAACAGTTTTAGATGATTGGCTTCATGGAAATAAAAATTTAAAGCTACAGATGTCTATCCGTAGCTTATCAAGCTATTTTGAGGCTTTCCTTATCAAAAATTCAAATTAGTTTCTTTTGATTATGTTTGAAATGCTGCAGTAGTAGGATGGAGGGCACTGAACTAGGCATTCTGTACCTAGAGCTTTATCCTTGTTGTGGCAGAAAATTTATGTCCTTCAGTCTTTATTTAGGATCTTGTCCATTTCTGTGCTGGAATCTTTAACAATTTTAGTAATCTGAAATATGTAGCTGAGTGATGAAACAAGGCTGAGAAAACACTATTTTGAATGAATGGCTGAGTGCCTGCGATTTCTGTGATGTTCAGGACTATATATCTGTATTTTAATCAGCTGACTGTAAATGAATAAGCATGCCATTGTATGATTAATGAAAACTGCTGGGTTTAAAGTTATGGTAATGTATGTATGTTAAAGATTTAGACTGTTCTGTATAGCTGTTCAAGTTTGCTATTAATATGAGCAGCACTGCACTGAGTTCGGACTGTTTGCTGTATTGTACAACCCTCAGCTTCAGGAAACGTACTTTTATTCGGTGATGGTACAAGGATACTCCAAAGTTAAGTGAGCATGATTCAACTTTAAACATCATGCTGTATTTCCAATTAACCATTAAGTTGTCATTTACATAAACCCAAATGTTTTGATAGGAAAAGCAATTGCTGGAGACAGAAAAAAATTCAGACTTCATACAGATCAGTTCAATAAGCAAGAGTTCTTGACGTGTTATAAGGCAGTGGCTTCCCAGCTCTTGGGACAAATTGCAGTTTGATCGACTGCCAGTAAGTGAGGTCATACTCGTATCTTTTTTATTTGTTTATTTTTAATTTGTGGGTGAAGACTGTGCTTATTAAAGTGAGGAACTCCACACTAGTTTTAGCCAAGTGTTACCATGTTCTATGTAATGAATTGTGTACACTTGTATCCTTTTCAGTCAGCCATCTAATTTTCCTTGGAATTGCATGAAATACTTTTTTTATTTAATTATTTTTCCAATCTGTACTATTTATATTTCTGGTACAAACCCGAATTTGATTACACTCGTATAGTAAATGCTTTGTCCTTTCTATGTGGAAGTGAACTTGTTGCCCTTGTTTGTTTGTTTGTTTGGCTTTGTTTTGGCACGTAAGAGAAATTATTGACCAAGTGAATGGATTAAAGTTATTCTCTGTATTTTGGGATTTATAATGAGTTCCAATGAATTTGATGTACTGTAGACCATTACACCTTTATGTTGTTTTCTGGTCTTACCACAGAGTTGAAAATATTTTCGTTATCTATTTTTAGCAAAATCAGTAGGTTTTTTCTTTGTTTCTTATTTGCTAATAGTGGCATGGCCCTTGTTTTTCTCCTTCAAATTTTGGTGGATTCATTATTGAGTTTATTAGAGAAGTCTTAAGAAGATCTTTTCTGGTGGCAGATAGATACCAGTGGTTTATGCCTTGGCCCCAAGGCTAAGCAGTACCGGATTGCTGAGGCCCGTGACAGTTAAAATATCCAGATTGTGTCTGTAAATGTTTTCACTTCTGAAAATGTAAACTTTTAGCATTAATGCTGCCATTACCGGGATGTTGCTGGCATTGCTCCTGTGTTAGAAGATAATTACTGGACTCATTCCTGACATGTAACATTTCTTTTTTTCAAGGAGGTGGGTGGACTAACACACAAAGCTCGTTGCTGAACTACTGAACTTGGGTAAGTTCTGTTGCCTTCGTTGGTATCATGTGGCTTTCAAAATATGGAGAGTTGATGGAGAAATCATCTGTGTAGTTCACATTACCAGAGGAATTTGTTTATTATACCTTGCACTAAGGTTGTTCCTATTTTTGCGTGCCTGGTAAACAGTTTGATTTTTGATTGCCTTTTAGCCTTTTCAGATGACCTTCATGGAACTTTTTATTTTGATTTCTACCAAGGTGGTTTTTTAAGTTATTTCCTGCTTTGTCACTCTGTGAAAGCATACAAAATGCACCTTAGCTTAGAGGCCTATCACAAGTGCTCTGAACCACCTAACACTTCATAATAAATACATTTCCCAGATTGAGACTAAAAAATCTGTTGAGGGTCTTGGTGTATCTTACTTCTACCTAGATGGAGAGCTAATGCTTTAGATCTGGCCTATAACAAAGAGAAAGAAAAAGAATTGCAGTGCTTCTTCACCTAGTCATACACACATTTCCCACCTTTCTGTCCCAGCACTATGCCTGCTTCCTTCATCCTTTCTGGTTCTTCCACTCTAATAAAGATGATCCTATGTGGTGCCCCAAAAGCATTATTTTCCCCTTAATGAAATGCCACACTTTCTTCTACACAGTGCAGGAGAGTATGTTTGGAGCTTTGGTGGACTGCCAGCTCCGTTAGCTGTGTGGAGGGGGAGGAAATGCGCAGAAGTACAATCCTTTTCAAGGCTTTCATTCCCTACAGAATGTATTAACAAGTCTGAAAGCAGCTGTGCTTGCTCCATCTGTACAAATGGTACATCCAAAAGTGTAACCATCCCTCTCCATGCCGTGAGTTTCAGTCTCGCTACATAATTATAGTTCCTTCTCTAGACTCTGGCAAAAATAAAACTTAAAGAGCAAATCAGAAAATTTTAGAAAGCTAGGAAATTAGAGGAAATCAAATGACTGTGAACTGGACTTTCATTACTCCTTATTTCTAACAACATGCATAAAATTGCAGAGAATAAAGTAGAGAACTTGAACTCCCATAGAAGACATTTTTCACTACATATATGGTTGAGTTACTGTGAAATACATGTTTAAATATGCTCTTTCTGTAGTTTCTTTGTCATACATCTTGATGTCAGCAACATCTGCAATGGAATTGCGATGTGGATCAGTGCAGATTATCACCAGTCAATAAAGAGTTAAATGTGTGTTTTAGGTAGCTCAAGCTCTTCAGTTTGTTTCTATGGATAATCTACTCGTATGTTTTCGGGAGAAACTTACATTAAACACCAAAGTTATGTACAGCATGATATGTGAATGACTTTATTACTGGCATAGCATTTGCTTGTCCAAGGTCAAATCTTGCAGCTTGGTCTCCTCTTCTGATCTGAGCTACATATATTCCCTGTTTATTTAGCAGTGCTTTGAAGAATAATTTGAGTGATTGTTTTGACATAGATCTTGCAAGAGCAGTACTCTTAACTTTATGTGCATCCCTAAAATCAAGAAGAATAATATGAAATTATTCAGTTCAGGGGAACATTCCTAAACATTGATTCTCACAGTCAGTGGAGATCATGAGGGAATCTTTCCTCTTAACAGTGTCATTGTATATCATGCCATAAAAAAAGTCAAAATTTCAATAAAGTGGAAGTTTTTGGATGCACTGCTGACTCATTAACTGTGAACTGTAGTTTTTGGAACGATCTCAAAGATGACCAGAAATTACAACAGAAGAAAAGGAAATCATATTCCCCAGCCCCAAAGGCAATTTTGAAAATATAATTCTAGTTATTATTGGATCTTGTTAACAATACGAAGTTTCTACCTTACCTTTGTTACCACAAGAAATACTTCTCCTGAGAGTACTGTTTCTGAAGATGACATTTATCCTTGATTGATTGCCTTTGAGATGGTGGCACTTTCCATTATATGGAAATACTAGAGGACTTCGAACACTGACCTTCAGAAAGGCTCTAGGGATGAACAAAAAGATAGGATACCAAGGCCTACAAGGGTGCAAACTGGATAAATGAAACAAATTGTGTAGAGTTTGAATGGGGGAAAGATGTAATGCCTCGGTCTCTGCAAGTGTTCCCCACAAGGCTACTGGCTTTGTTTAGTTCTGAACAACAGGTCTGCATTTGCTATCAGTCCAGCAGCCATGACAGAGATAGGCCCAGCAGCTTAACATTTAGTTAGTGCCAGCTTTGTTTTTTATGTGAGCCCTTGAAGGGCTCTCACAGTAAGTGCAAACACTTAGGTGAATATTGCAGAGACAAACAACCTGCTGGTTTCAAGGAAGTGCTTTTAGGATGGTTTTTTTGTGGTAATTTGTGGGCCCAAACTACCTGATAATCAGAGTTTTAAATCAGTGTAACTTTCCCCTGGTACCCAAAAAGATTTGCCCTCCCACCTGTGTTTAAAGGCACTTGCAAAAATTGGCTGGGGACTTCTGTAGAAATGTCACGTACATAGCAAAGCTTTTTGTATTTGTAGTGGTAGCAGGAGCAGAAATACAGAAATACAGTATTCCTGTATTTCTTAGTAGTAGGGTTCTTAATTGTTATTAATTATAATTAGTTTTCAGTAATATAAGAATTACTAGTAAAATCAGTAATCATTGCATCTTCGGTGGTATGTATTTGTAGTTGCTGTTATCCAGTGTGTGAACAAATGGTGTATTTGCTTTTAGAAGCACAATGTGGTTATAGCTGCCTAAATCCACAGTGCCTGCATGTGTGTAGTGCCTCCGGCTCCCCCAAGAGTTGTAGGGGATACAAATGCGTGTGCTCTTCAGGGATATGTCAGGACACCATAATACAAGGTCTTACTGAGTTAATGGGCACTTGGCTACATTCGATGTGCCTGAAATAGGAAAGGAAAAGAGTGATCAGACTCTGTGTTGTGTTGTTTGCAAGTCTCTATCTTTGCCAGGACACAGAAGTTATCAGAGCTCAGTGGACTTTTTGTGGGCACCAAGTCTGAACGTGCAATAACTCAGTGTGAAACCAGAAGCAGCATTGCACGAGCATTAACAATATGAAGCAAAATACACTTTGATTAAAAAATAAACAAGGTCAGGAATTTTTCTTGCATACAGTAGGCCTAGCCATTTCAGAGGTGAAAATCAGCAGATTTCTGAGGTTCTGAATAGAAATCGTGATGGAACCATTTGAATTTACAAAATGAATAAATAAAATAGCCCCAAATGAAGCCCTGCTTGAAGGACTGAACACACCAGTAGCAAGTTCTGCTTCGGACTTCAAGAGATAAAGTACGTTTAGCGTGTATCGGTGAGTGTAATTTATTCAGTGTCATTGCCATATCACAACCTTCTGTTTGATTTTCTTATAAACTAATAATTTCCTGAATGAACTAATACTGCCACAGCCACTAGTACCTCTGCCTTGTAGAAGTTTTTTATTGTTGTGTATGCAACTAAATTGAAATATCTTTCACTTGAAATATTGACTTTAATATCTCATTTGAAAAATTCATGAAGCCTTTGATGTTAAATCCATACTCAATTTAGCCAAATGCCATTAGAATATGCAATACGCCTGAATACAGAGAGCATTATTGTCTGTGTTTCTGCAGAAGAATTACATTTTATGACTGTAACGTCAGGATCTTTTTTGGATTTGTTCATGAAGAAAAGAAAGGGAAAGGCAGAACATTAGAAGCAAAATGAAAAGTGGTATTGATTAGGCTCTCATTTACCCTCTCTTTGCTTGAATCCCTAAATGCATGGAAATAAGGGTTGTGCCACAGCAAGTAACAATGCTTTGTAATGAATGGAACAATCTTTAGAAAATTAGTGTAAACACGTATGATAGTGCACAGATGTTGCTCCTAGTAACTGTCGTACATTTATTTTACATCTCCATTTACATACATCTCTTTATTTCCTAATAGTATCGTAATAGAAACATGACAATAGTTAATGATTTCATAAAACATGGAGTGTAAACCTGACAGAGAGGTAGAACATTAATTGAAACCTATAGCTATAGTACATTAGAATTATATCTCCTAAATGGCTCCCGATAAAAATATCCTTCTTTCACAGAGAAAGACAAAGACAGGTAAAAACCTAGGCTTTCAGCAAATTAATTTTTTTTTTCCAGTAAAACAGAGACTGGCAAATGTTGCAAAATCTCCTGAGTGCTAATAGAATGGTATTTGCCTTTAGTAATTTATGGGCACTTTTCCCCCAGCTATCGATCACATTTGAAAAAAGTAAACTGCATTAACATTTTAGGCAATAATGGCTCTAGAAAATGTTTGATTTTTATCACTACCAAAACTGATGTCATGATACTTGGTTCTTCAGCAGATGTGGGAGAGCTGAGTTCGTGCAGTCTCTGTAGCATGTTTATGCAAGTGCCCCGGTCCGACCGAACAAACTGGATGTTAACCGGTGTTTTGAGCTTGTTACGGTATCTTAAAACATAAAAAGTAAGTTGATGGCACAACTCAGGAGACTGCTGTGTTTCAGTGTAATGAGGTGCCCAGAGGACCTTGGGGTCTATGAGAATTAAAATCACCATGATAAAGGGAGTGAGAGAGAGCTGCTCTCTGCCACCATCTCCTGGCCAGTCTCTGGGACACAAACTGCCTCTGCTTCATCTCCTACCTGCTTTACCAAGTCTATTCCTCAACCGAGAGGACAATCACAGCCATTTTAAGCAAACTTTTACTGGAAAAATAACATATGTTTTAAAAAATTTCCAAAGGGCGAGTGGACCTTAACAACCTCATGTAGATGTATATTGAAGTGGACAGTGCAAAATGCTAGACTAAGGGAGCTGAAAGCTCTGTGAATAAATCCAGAGCATTAGTGCCTAGGATTTTATGCTTGGAATTATGGGAAAGTGTTGTTTTGGTCAGTGCTGATGACTCATGTTGTCAGATAGTCCTGAATGCCCTAGAAATGGGTGTTACACTGAATGGTGACTGGACTTGAATTCCTGCAGAATATTTATATATTAAGAAAGGAAACAGCTACGTTTCAGTAGTTAACGCTTTTTTAATCTCAATGTTAGTGTTAACAGCTGAACCTAGTGCTTTGTATTGGGAAGCAGTGTTGTAAGGTAGATTGAAATTGAGAGTGAAATTAGATTTGAAGTTTCAGACTTTAGGTTAGATTTCTGGTTTAACCACAGGCCTTTACTATTTGCAAAAATCTGTGATCTACAAAAGTGAGGTTAATGGAAGTTATTCTTCTTACATTAGTGTTATTGTAGATGGCAACATAGCACAATAGATTGATACTTGATTTCTCTATAATTATTTGTGACAACAACAAACACATCGAATTAATGTACAAACTGAAACTGCTATCCTTCTCATTCCTTTCATTGCTCAGGTAATTTCATCCTTTTATCTCTTTAGAGCAATGAAATTATACTGCTGTTTGGTCATATGTTAGATTAGTTATTACAAGTTAAAATAGATGTTACAGCAAGCGTCCTAGAAATTAGTTAACAGTTGATTAGTACAGTTTATATTTTTTCATAAGAAGAAGAATCATGTATATTCTGAGTGCAAATGAAAATTAAGTATTTCCATATACTGGAAGAAATTTGTGAGTTGAAGATCATGTAAACAATACGATCTGTATTATGTAGAACCAAATTAATATGCTTGTTTGTGTTTTAAACAAATGTGCAAACATTTCTTGGAGATCTCGTACCCTCGTGCTTTTTCTTCAGCTGAAAAGAAAAAAAAAAAAAAGAACATCAGAACCTCTGTCTCTCAAAAGATTATTTTTTACATGCCAAAAAAACTATGAAATAGTCTGAAGTATATATTAGGATGTAGCATATAGTTTATAAGTACCACTGAATCTGATACAAGTGAATAAAGACTTATTAGAGAAATCCATTTGCCATGCCTGAAGACTTCATGGTGAACGGTTTTACAGATCTCATTTTTCAGATCTGAGTTTTATTTCAGAAGCCTTGCAATATGCTGACTAATGAAGAATTGTGGGAAAGAACACAAAACTTGTATCGAAAAGAAAGAAACTTTCAACTGCAATTTAGAAATATTGCACAAATCAGCATGTGGCTATTACACCTGTGCGTACCAAACATGCAAACAAATTGCATCCTTTATTTGGATCACTTGCTCAATGGTGTTGAATTTCTGACTTTTAGTTTCAACCAGGTAAGATGAGGTGGCCTGTGCAGCCCATGTTATTAAAGAAATTGGTTCACCTATTTGATTTCATGTCATTGTAGTTCCAGCCATTCATTTATTCAATAAACAGTTTGGTATGTTCTGAGAAATAATGAATATTGATTAAAAAATCGATCACTTATTAAGAAACAGTCTAAGGGAAATTGTTTATCCAATCAATTTTAATTTTTGATTTGTTATTTATATTTTCCAATTTAATCCACCCCTCCCTTAGGCTCCCAAACTACCAAGCAAATCAGGAGGAAGGGCAGAGAGACACTGGCAGCAACTGTGCAAAAAACACAAAACCTAATGCGTTCATTTCAGATTGGACTGGTGCAAATGGGCCATAATAAAGGAGACTGTGACTGAGAACTGTGGATACATTACCTCATGCACCTTTGGCTATTGGACTGAAACTTTAACTTTTAATAGGATTTATTAGGCTTTCCTACCTATTACATTACTCACCTCTGACACTGTCAAAACACAATAGTTATATAAATATTACCCTAGTTTTCGTCCTCTTCCCTTACCTGGCTCAAAACCCAGTTTGTACCCTCCGGTGATGGGTGTGCCTGTCCTCTGCACCTGGGCAGGTACTGCAAGGGGTTGATTGTTTGAGTCATTACCCATTACCAGTGCTCGCAGGAGGATTGCTTACGCAGGGAGGACATGCAGTCCTAGCACTCATTTCAGCCTCTGTGAAACCCAAGGCCCTGAGATATGGTTAGGGGTGTGAAGTAATCAAGAAAGAACCTTATTCATACTAGTTGTTTTGCTAATCTGTCAAGTATGGAAGAGTAAGGGTAGAAATAATTTTTTTTTTCCTCCCGTAAACTAACATACTATGTGGGAGTTGAGAGTTCAAAGTATACATAAAAGCAAAACTGCTGTTACCTGGCTTGTGTAGTCTGTCTACCTTTTAAGATTCTGTGGGAAATTTTAACTAGTCACGTTTACAATCAGTCCTATGGAGAAATTTTAAAGTTGGCTTTATCCATTATATTTCATGACATTCTGCTTGTTGATGACCTTCTCACTTTCCTTTTAATTCGTATCTTCTTTCATCGGTTTTTAAGGCAGATGAGACATGCCTTGCCTTTCATTTCCTTTCCCTTCATTCACAAAAGAACTGTAATCTGCTCTGTGATTGAAATAGAAAAGCCCACGTTATAAAATGTCATTTTTATGCTTAAAATATACAGATTGTAGTGTAAGAAACTATGAACAGGATAAAGCTAAGTATAACGTTTACATAAATGTTTAAAAATACTCAAAGATAACAATACTTTGTTTTGCAACTCAGGGATGTACATAACAGACACCCTAAGGTGTCTTGTGGATCTGGTTCTACTCTCTGATGATATAGCAGCAGATACCATTAAAAAGTTTTTGGCTGACACCAATCTAGAACAGTTTGCAAGCACTTGGGAGATTAAGTTTAGAACTCAAAAGATCTTGATGAGTACTTGGGGAGAAGAAAAACAAGGTGTAATTTCAGGATGCATGATCAGGACCCTCAGATATAAAATGGGGGAGAAAATTACTCCCCCATGTGAGACCTGAGATTCAATACTCTGCCTGAGTTTTGGTCAAGATAAATGTGGACTAATCAAAGACTTATGAAACAGAACAAACAACCCCCCTTGAAACCTCTGGATATAACAAGCTGAAAAAAGACCGAGGGGTGAATACTATAAACTCTAAATGATTGCTATGAATAGGATAGTGACCAGTTCATTAAGTGCAGGGTAAGACAGACTTCTTTAGGGTGTAGCAAATGAGATTTGTATTATTTATAAGGACAGAAGCAACCTCATCCTGTAGTGCTAATTGTGGGATGGGAGCAGCTATTTTAGGAGGCTGTGTAATTGTCATAATTTTTAAGAAACAGGTTATACAGAAATTTACAGATTATGCCTGGTTTATAATAGACCCTGCTTCAAAGTGCAGAGCTGCACTGGTTGGCCTACTGAGCTTCTTTTTCTCCCATTCCTGATAGCATTCCTTGATTAGCTTAACTGTTGATTACTTCTCCCAGATTAAGTCTGTGAATAAGAAATGGTTAAATAACCAGAGACTATAAATTACTATTGCTACCCATTGCTTTTCTTTTCATTCACTTCATTGCATTCCTATATTTGGGAGCAGATGTACTTTGCATCAATGAAGGGATATAAGTATCTGATGAGGAAAGATAAGATATAAGGACAGTTTGGTACAGAGCAAGTTAGACTTTGGTGTTTCTATGTGTTTATCCATAAGACTAAGAGTGTGGAAAGATGGATGCAAACACCCAGCCATTAGGCTGTGAAACTTTTATGTCCTGTAGATGTGATCACTATAGTGAGAGGTAATTAATATTGGTTCTACCTAAATTTTCATCTGATCTAATCTCTGGATAATCAGCAAATATTTAGTAAGACAATACTGAATTGCTTCACACATCTGAAAATGTAACAGCATTCAGTATAATACACTAAAATAAACCCTAATACACTGAAAGAGACCATGGGAATGTTGCACAGGGCCTCACCTTTCCAAAGAACAGATATTTCTATAGGTAACCATGAAAACAGATCTAGAGATGAAAGTGATCTAACCTTTCTTCCAAATTTGCAAAAGGTTTTGATTAACTTAGAGTAGCAGTAAGCTTTATTTAAGGGTAAAGCCTAAACACTGTATATATTTGCCAGTTCAAGGCTAGTTAACTCTAATTGCATTACATTGCCACAAAACAAACAGCCTGGAGAACTGTGTCCACTGTGTTTATGTTAAAAGAGGCCATGAGTTTGAACTGAAAGTCTTGTAGAAAAGGAGTGATGATTAATTTTCTAGAGCAACTGTCCTTTTGAAAAACTTGCATATACATTCATACTTTTATCTCATAACTCTCCCAATACTTCTGGTGGGATTTTTCTCACAAGGACTTCCAGGTGTAATGCAGAATAGTCCTGTTGGAGCCACTCCTGAGTGTAAGTAGAGACCTGTTCTGTTTGCAGCATCAGTTAGTGTAGTTAACTGATGTTGAGATGATTTTGAGTAATTTTAAGTTATTTGTGTTAACATCTTCTTCATGAAAATGTAAAGAGCTGGTAAGAAAGTACATTTCCTATTAATGAACAACCTTGATTGTGTCAGTCTCTATGCACTACAGGAGTCTAGACCCCTTCATGTGTGATATGACTAGTTGTGAATTGTTCTGACTTATCATATTTTCTGCATTATTCTGATCTTCTCAGTATGAATGGAATTGCATCCCCTTTTGTTTGACAGCAAAGACAAACATCAAGCTGTCCAGAAGATAGAGTGCCATTTTGTTCCTCTTTTGAAATTCTTGATGGGATGGGCAAAATATCAGCAAACACTCAAGAAAAAACCTTCTGACCCTCCAATTATTCTTGCTGACATTTTTATAATAATTTCCTTTTCAAGAAATATTGAGTCCTTTGTGCCAGAAGAAAACCAAAACCAAACAAAACCCAAAAAACAACCTCAAACTTTACCTAATTGCCATTTGGTCAGAACCTTAATTTTACCATAGTCCTAATTTGAATTAAATTAGTGCTCAGAATATTATGTTTTTCCCACTAGAATCCTTGAAATTCAAACAAAGCATGCTACACTAGAATCATTATGTTAAAATTGCTATTTATGACTGTTTTAAACCAAATGGTTTGAACTAGCTTTATTCCCAGGCTCGCACTAAATATCATGCACACTGCTGCTGTGTAATTGTGGCTACAATTTTAGAATGTTCCTTATGTGTACAGAATGGAGAAAAATCATATTACCATGTTATTCAACATGAAAAACTATTAAAGCCTGCAATTCAAATATGCCTTTTTGAGACTATTGAATTAACAGTGTTAGATTAAAATATAAATGCACTTGTTAAGTAATATTTTATTTTCAAAACCCATTTTCTCTTTATATTATTTACACAGTTGGTGTGTTTGACCAAGAGAATTGATATATTGTCCTCAATAGGGTAAATATCCACCGTGATTACTCCTTTAATTGCCAGAGCAATCTTTCTCCTTTCAAAGAAAGCACTATTTAAGAAAATAAGTCCATTGCTGTTTCTCCAAGCGCAGTGCTCTATCTGGAAGATGAGCCTTTCCTTCCTCTTTCCATGTAAAATCACAGACCTTACACTCTGTGCATACAGGAACTTTCTGCAAGCACAGTGTGTCAAACCACCCTCTCCCTCTGTGCCCGCGCCCTGTCAGACGAGAGGCTGCCAGGCTTAGTGCCACCTGCTAAGGCCGAGCTGTGCACAATGGGTTCTCCTGAGTTCGTGGTTGAGTATCTTGAGAACAAGGGAAAAATAATGCATGGTGTTAAAAACATCAGAGATCGATTTATACGGGTGGAAAGAGTAGCGTTTATTCACATTGCCAGGCACAAAACTGCATGTGCTCACTACACAGTTTGGGTGCTTAATAAGCGCAAGTCCCAACGAATTGGTTCTTGACAGTTATGAATGGTAGAGTAGCTGCATTAAAGCAATGAGGGAGCTAACAGCAGGTTTGAAACTGGGTTTGAATAAATCATCAACCAAACATAGGACAGCATTGTAACAGTAGGCCAAAACCTCTCCAGCCATGTGATTGCTAGTTGCCAGGAGACCATGAATCTTGGGCATTCTGAAAATATTGAAATAATTTTAGCTGTCTCAAATTTATAGAATCTCTGGAAAAATCTAATAAATTTAAATTTATTAAAATATTACTAATTTGTCAGGGTGCATGTAAAGCTTTCAAACAAAATATGGCTTTTTAACTAAAACGGTTTCTTTTGCACATTGATCTGTTTTCTTCTGTATGATTTGTAATGTATTTAAAAAGAGTATTTGCAAAATGAGATGTGGTATTTAAAATCTTGACTGCAGCAACTCGGTGTCTCTAATGAACACATGCAAAACTATTGTTGGCCTCTTAGGTGTCCATTCTGCCACCCCTTTTGCTTCCAGGAGTTAACTTTGTGTGTTAAAGTAGTCCAGTGGAGGTCAAATGTGGTGCTTTAGTGTTTAAATTAAATTGCATTAACAAACCTTTAAAAGCTAAGACCTAATACTGTGTTTGCAATTACCTTTCCTGCAAAAAATTATGTCAGTGGTAGAAGCATTGCATTAAATCCAGTCTTTTTTTGTCCCCTTTGTCAGAAGGAATTTTGCCAGATGTGTATCTGTGTTATCCACAGATTCAGTGTATAAGTGATAGGTCTGATTTACAGTGGGATTTTTAGGCTGTCTTCTAGTTTTGTGGATTGAATATTGAACTTGGTTGAACCGGATTACATAGAGAGATATTTAGTTGTCTGATGTGTGGCCTCAGAGAGGAGAGAGTCAGAATGACTCCTCTTAAGCTGCTCCTCTGGCTCACAAGCCATATCCTGGAAAAGCAGCAACCAGTGCTCACCACCAGCACTTGCTGCATGACTTGGGATGAGTGTAGGAGACCTCATAACAGCTGAAAGATGGAGCCTTTTTTGTTTTGTAGTTCTGCAACAGATTATCTTTTGTATGACTTTGGGCAGTTGCTTACTTTTCCTGGTATTAGGGAAGACCTCCTTTCTTAGAAGAGTCAGGAGAAAGAATTATTTGCTGATTGTAAGGGTGTTGTATTTTGTGGTTATAAGGACACAAAAAGTTGTTGACTTACAGTAGAAGAAATAATAGGAGAAAAATCTGATGATTTGTGAAGTGTAAAATCATGGTGTATCACGGTGTATTTAAATTCTGCCTTAAGTAGATATAATGAATACAATAATGATATTCCTTTTGTGAACTGAAATAATGCAGACGTAAGAATTTCCTTCAACACGAGATGTTTTTGCAAGAATTCAGTCAATGGAGTTTTTTTTTTTAGAAGAATTTTATCTTTGTAAGACAGCAACATCATAAAAATAGGCACTATGCAAAGCTTGGGAGAGAAATGGAGTGAGTGAAACTAAGGGCATGTGAAGAACAGTCACTATCCAGCAACAGCAGCAAAACAGTTTCAATTTTCTGGATTATTAATTCAAATTCACACGCACATGCCAGTTAAAATTAAAGGCCTTTTTTTACTGCTCTAGTTTAAATTAAAGATTATATTCTGCTCCACAAGTCTGAATTAAATAGCTTATTTTGCACACCAAGCTCTCATTTTAAAGCTAATAAAGAAAAGACATAGCATGTACGTGCAAGCTCGAGACAGGAAGGGTCTAAATTACTACACCTGTTTCACTTGGGAGCTACTTTATTAGTGTTACAAAACTTGGCTTTCAATTTGGCAGTCAGAAGCACATTTAGAACAAGCATTTCTTTGTTTTGACAGAAAGGCTATGGTAAATGAATGACGTTTGAGCGAGGTGTGAAATGTGAAGGTACAAAATTAACTGGTAAGATAATTACTGTTCTAATTCTGCATAAACAAGCATTTTGAAAATCATTAATAGTTCAGGGAAATAATGTTAGTGATTAAATAAGGTGGTTTGCATCACTGAGCACAACTAAGCTGCTTTAATTACATTTGAAAGCAAGGGAAAGCAGCTAATTAAAATTAGCACAGGGTTCCTGAATGACCAGCATTGCATTGTTGCCCTAACCTGTTTAATTGCTTGTTTATTAATAATATGTCTTTATTTTCCCCTCTTCTGCATTTAGCAAAATTACTAAAGAAACTAAAATCTGTAAAGAGAATCTATGTATACTTATCAGAATATGCAATGCAGATATAACCCAGGGAACCAACATCATTCAAAAGTCATAACTTTTCTTCATATTAATAATGTTTTCTTCCTGAGTCACATTCCTATGTCAATCACGTCCATGGGCAAGAAAAATGGTCTTTGGCACGATTGCAGAGTTGCAGCATTTTGTAGCTGCTTTATTTTTAAAATTGCTCGAATCGTTAGCTAAAATATAGGTAATAAATCTAAGAGTAATCAATAATAAATTATGGAAAGCATGAGCAAAAATAGAATCTAAATTAAAAGAAAGCTTTATACTGTCTCGACCTTTTTAAACACAACTTCTGCTACATTTACCATCTACAATAGGTAAGCCTGTTCTCACAAAAAAAACCCCAACCTCAGTATCCTAAGTTTTCAGCATATTTGTCCTTCAGTTAAGGAACATCTGTATTAGACATGTGGCTTTCCCTACCTAGTCCCTCACGAGTTCTTTTAAGTTACACTTTATTAGCATAAACCTGTAGGAAATAGTTGGGAGGACTGTTAATCTGCACACTTGAAGCAAATATACAGTATAATACAATGAAGACAACTAAAAATAGAGTAAAATGCTAATTTATTTTTTCGTATTTAGCCATAATCAAGTCAAGTTAAGGCAGACATGATGTTTTCCATGTTGATTTAGTATTTATAGTGTACCTCTGATGCGAAAGGCTCAGATGCATAATAATTTACATACATATACATTTTAAACAGTAAAAATTCATAAAAATGTGAAGTTCTATATGGAAAGGTAGCACATCCCTATGAAAGCAGGTTAAATCATGGGAATTATGCTTATGGAACTGATAAGCAATTAAAATAAGAAGTTAATTTTAACTTCATGAATAGTGGAGAATATTCAGCAGACAGTACATACATCATTTTATAGGGGCATATTTTTATGAACAAAGAGGAGGATTCTGCTCTGTCTTATAGGACAGTAAAGAAAGATCCAAGTCACAGATTTCAATGGGAATTTTCTGCTTCAAGTCTGCATGAAGTATGTGATCAGCATTTTGAACCATAGTATGCAACAGAATTAGCTGTGAAGGTTCTAGAGAGATGGTATTGGCACCGTTCAAGTGATTGTTGTATTTGATATCTGAAGCAGAGGAAGATATCCAGTATAACTTCCTAAAATACTGAAAGTCCTCAAGTACTTTAAAACAAAGTCTTTCTAACTTTTTAAAAGCAAACAGCATAACAACAGAAGTGAAGTAGAAGGAAAAGAAAAAAGAATGGGAGGAAAATCCCCATGAGATTAAACAAATGACCTAATTAAGTCTTAGAAAGAATTTTTAGCAGCATTTGATTGCCATAACAACAATCTTGCATCATCAAAGGGATACATGACAACTTTTTTAGTAATCAATGTAGTATATAATTAATGGTGGCATTTCTTTGTGCCCTGGCAATAGATAAATAGAATTTTCATGCTCTTTTTTAATTGCAAGGTTTCTTGGCCTTTTGTTAGGTCACGGTCAGCACAATTATGATTAAAACAATTCGTTAAAATTTCTGTAATCTATTTTCTTAAATTAATATATGTAAAATTGTAAAAATCACAAAACTCCCATTATATAAAGAAGAGACTAGCAAAATTGATCAGACATTATTCCCATAAGTGATGTCAATTATTTATATTCCTATTTAATCTATTTCTGTGCCCACTTTTATTCATGTAGGGTTCTGGTAAAAGTGTTCTGATAGATTTAAGTTGTGATGGTTTAGTATCTTAGTCCCCAAAGTATCTACTCTGCCCCTCTTTTGTAGGCCCCTAATCCAGTGTTGAGATCCATCCCATCCCACCTGCCCTAGTCCATAGCCTGCAGTATTTTCAGACTCATAAGGAGTTTGGGCCTGCACTCATTTACAGGGGCATGTTGCACCACATCTGTGATGTGAGATGACGACCTCACAGGGATGGCAGTAATAACAGGGTAAGCCTTGGACCTACATCTACCAGAGCCTCACTGTAGTTCACCAGTCTCCACCCAAAACATGATTTACCTGTCCAATGGGAACACATTTTCTCCTCCTTGACACATGGTACTTTTATCTTAGCTTTCAGAATATTGATATGACAGGTAAGTAATATTGCTGTTAGAAATTTTTAAAATGGGTGGTGAATCAAAATGTGGAAGATTATTTCATATGTCTTTTTGCTAGTTTCAGTATAACCTGAAGAAGTTCTCTGCTTTGGGGTGTTTGTGTTATTAAAGTTTCTAAATGTGCCAAAATCTTTTAATTGTTTAACTCTGAAATACCCTGGATCTGTAGTTGTAAGTGCTTTTCACCCTCTTGATAGAAATAATCCCACTCACTTACCCAAGACACAGAGGAAACAGTGACTTGTGCTAGAGTCTTGTACATCCAGGTCTGATGCTGGTGTTCCTGGCCAATACTGTCTTTCTTCCTCTACAAGCCTGGGCTTCTTGTTTTCCTTTATCCTCAGTAAGGACATGAGAGCACACTGCAGCAAAAAGTGAGCTCTTTGTAGGGTGATTTATTCCTCTACCATGTGCTAGCACTATGAATATATTGCAATTGAATTTTATTGATATGGAGAATGGGCCAATCCTATAATGTGATGAGACCCTGCAGGAGGTTTCAGCTACTCAGATGTTTGCTTACAACTTAATAGAGGCAGAGAAATAAATACTTGAAACGAGAGGATGTGACTGACTGATCTAGTGCCAGACTTGCTTTTGGCTTTTAGTGAGGTAAGCAAAGTACTTCCAGCATGTGCTGGAAGCCTCTGGGTGGTACACAACGGCTGCTAGGTGCTTGTAGCCTCCTGTTTCATAGTAGAACCCAGATTTACAGGGGAATAGGGACTTTATTGTACTTTATGTATTTATGATGTAAGCTTAAAATCAGAATGAAAAGAAATAACTCCTCTATTTTCAAACATAAACAATTAAGGATACTGATTAGTGTGGCATCTACCTTTATTTAGCACTAATGAAGAACATGATCATCTTGTAGAACATCCCAACAGAGGAGTCACAAGAACTTCTTAGCAGAGAGCATTAGCAAGTAAACGTGATCTGATTAACTGTGGCATTTCACTGTGTTATGGCAGTAGTGTTAAAGCAATGTGTTGAGGGAGTTTAATTGTTAAAGCCGCCATTTCTCTTGCCCCTTTGCTTCATTGTGGTCACTGCAATCATGACTGAAACCTTTCATTAACCTTCCTCAATTTAATTCAATGCTTTGAGCTAATAGCATTAAAACATGAGATGTACAAAATGCGTGTGCCATTTTACACAGTGAAGTGCCTCACCTCCCTGCTCTCTGTAGGTGGGGAAAAAGGTACAATATTTACTGGCTTGTTGAAAGCATGTTTTAACGGCATGATTTCGAGCACACTGAAGAGGCAGGCTGGTGATGTAAGACAGTCATGGGTTTTTCCCTTTTTATAACACATATAAGCACTGACAAAGCGAGTTTCGTGCTGATGAAGGGTGTATAACTGGCGAAACATTGTGCCAGAATTACTAAGGCTAGATGAGAGATGAAACAAAAATTATTTGGAAGTCACAACATCACAAAGAGTTCTGATGGGGTAAACAAGTAACTGTATCAAGACAAACAAATGACACAGAACACCTCACGAAGACAGGTCCTCTGTAGCCAGTCTGTGTCCTGCACAGAAGCAGAAATTTGGAGAAAGGAGAGACTAGCAAAATTCTGAACAGTGTTGGAAGGCTAGCAGTTTTTATGATTAATAGAGGTCGAATAAACAAACATGCTTCTTGTATCAACCAGTTTAGACTGGTTAAATGTCAGCAAAGTTAGTGCCATCCCATGTGGTCTTTACTGCTCGTTATGGTAAAAACCTTTCTGGGTCATAGAGCTCTATCTGAGTGCACCTGTCATGGAGCAAAGTGTGAGCATAAATAATTTACCACTGGCCAACTTTTGCTAGTATTCTTAACACCTTTAACCCAGATTACAGGTCTGGCAAAGAAGCAGTGATGATTATGCAGCAGATGATTTATCACCAGCCAGAGGGAGGTGATTGTCCTGCTCGACTCTGTGCTGGTCAGCCTCACCTCCAGTTTTGGGCACCATAATATAACAGTATAAAGCTCTTAGAGAACATATAAAGAAGGGCAATGAAGATGGTGAAGGGCCTTGAGGAGAAGTCATATGAGGAGCAGCTGAGGTCACTTGGCTTGCTCAGCCTGGAGAAGAGGAGACTGAGAGGAGACCTCCTTGAATTCTTCAACATCATCACAAGGGGAAGCGGAGGGGCAGGCATCAATCTTTTGGTGACAGGACAGGACCTCAGGGAATGGCATGAAACTGTGTCAGGGGAGGATTAGGTTGAATATTAGGAAAAGGTTCTTCCTCCAGTCGGTGTTTGGGTACAGGAACAGGCTTCCCAGGGAGGTGGTCACAGCCTCAGGCCTGACAGAGTTCAAGATGCATTTGGACAATGCTCTCAGGCACATGGTGTTACTCTTGGGGCTGCCCTGTGCAGAGCCAGATGTTGGATTTTGGTGATCCTTGTGGGTTCCTTCCAGCTCAGGATATTCTATGGTTCTATTTGTTTCCAAAAAAAGGAAGCAAAAATCCAGGCTTTTATATTTCGTAGTCTTTAGGATTTTTGCCATATGTTGCAGGCTCAAAGTGCAGTAGTATATGATGTATTCTGAAACAATGCAGCATGGTGGCTAATTAATACAAAGCATACAGGTATATGCAACATCAGGAGTCAATTGTATGCAAATGCCCAGGTTAAAACATAACCGTTTTTAACAGCCAGCCAGCCTAAAGCTGCCTCTGTTTCTCATAGATACAGACAGGGCCATATCAACCTCTGATTTTGGAACTGTAGAAATAGCAGATAATTGTGGGCATCCAGTACTAGAAAGAACAGCATGTATTCTAGGTAGAGCAAGAGAGTATTAATGACTTGTGGAAGTCTGTTCCTTAGTTTGGCAACCAAGTCAATGCATAGGTCTTCCCAAGCTGAGACCTAATGACATAAAAAAATATCTCATCTTCTGATTCATGATCCTAATTCATTCCCCTTGTACCTTAAACAAAATAAGCTGAGGGTGAAAACAAGTCTCATCCTCATTTCAAGGAGGATTTATGAAACTGTTTGCCATATGTAGGCATAACAACTTCATGCCTTGCTATTTTCACAACATAAGGTTGTGAGATACAGATCAGACTGCATGATCTAACAAGACAGATTTCCTTACAATGAAGTGGAGAAACTCTAATGAAACAAACATGAATGGATTTTGAGACTTTGATACTCATAACTTGCTCTGATATGAATGTCATAGGGCGCAATGGAAGAACTCTGATTGACTTTACTGGGTCAGGATTTTATTCATAGAGAAAAGAACTAAAAGCCCTAAACATTATGGAAACTGGCACAGCTGTAACAACTGTGCCCTGTTGCTACCGTGTGTTTTATGGGAATTATCTGCATAAGGTAAGAAATTAGTGGGAACATCTGATAATATCAGTTGACTGTCACTGAATTTGGAAAGCCAAAAGCCAAATCAAAAAATGTCCAGTCTAAACAAATTAAAGACTGTATGAGGATGGTGCTTAGAATGCCAGTCAGAAGAAAAGAGCAAGCCATCATGCATTGTAAATCAATCACAATGAACAAGTTCGTCTTCTAGAAGGCACGAGAATTGCCAATACAATATGCATAAACGACTGGAGAAAAGTTAGTGCTCTAATAACTAACATCAGTAGAACCGCTTTGATAGGGAATCAAAGAATGAGAGAAGTCTCGTCCCAGCAGAGTAAATGGTAGGCTTGGATGAGAAGAGACACGTGAAGCCCTGCCATGTTCTCACACAATGGATTGGGTACGCAATAAGCACAGAAACAGCAAGGACATGTTGACTGATTTGCTTAGCAGAGCCTACTAGATAACGTCCATATTAAAATTTGAGTTACCTTTTTTGTGTTCTAGATGTTAACAGTGTGTATCTGAGTGGTGCTTTTAATCAGTATTTTCTCTCTAGTCTATTGCCTAGCATTTGTGCCTAATCGTACACTTTTGGGAGTTGTGGGTCTATCTCCTATCATATGAAACAAGTACCAGCAATTTCTCAAGAGCTGTACTGAGTTGTTTTAATGAACATCTTATGTGTCAAATCCATTTGTGATAGTCAGTTTTTGTCGCCATCTGCCTACCAGTAAATGTATTCAGCCTACTTGTCCATCTTAAAAAACCAATAAAAAAGAAATTATTTTTTTAGCATCCAACACCATCAGCCCTTTTAGGTTTTCTACTTGTTTCTGTAATAATAGCATGAATAGCAAAGTGGGTTTTTTCCATAGCACTATAGTGGCGTGAGTTGGACATTTCTGTTCTGAAATCACCTGGCTTTGGGGCGTTAAGTAGGACCTTTAACATTGTTATTTGTGTTTAATTTTACATAGCATTGAAATGCTACCTTGCCCTAAGCTGTGGAAGTCACTGCTATCCTTTCCAGTAGCCACTTTTTAGCACCCTGCCCTTGACTTCAAAATCCTCAAATACCAAGCTTGGAAATCTGCTTCTGGCAGAACAAGATCTCTTCATCTTTGGGGTCACGTTCCAGGCTTTTGTTCAGTCACAAGTTCGGTTTGGATTTATCTTCGGTATGTCTACTTGAATATTCAAAAAATCATCAGCTAGTCTAATTTAGTTTTTTTAAAGTCATGTAAAAGACTGATTTGCTTTGACAGGTGGATCAGAAACAGAATTGGAGCTATTTTATCTGGACCTAATTAAACAACCTTCATTACTGGCAGGTATGTGTTTGTGATGACTAGAAATTAGCTTGATTGGAATTAAAACTCAAAATATAAGGCATTGAATTGACTTGTTTTTAAAAAATATACGGTTTAAAAATATATCTGTGAAGTACATTTTTAAATGTGGCAAGTGCGTGTCTAAATTTTAAATCATGCCCAATTCCACTTTGTATTTTATGTTAATGACACTTGTCACAGGTATTCATGAGGATATTGCCAACACATATAAAATGGCACCACACTAGTTCAGGACTACGAGACTTAAATAAAACATTAGGAACAGTTCTTTTTTCTTCTTGCAGGCACAGAAATTCTGCAGTATTTTGTGTGGTGTATTTGGGGTGAGTGTCAGCCATGTTAATGAGGCCAGCATGAGGCAGGTCAATGCTTATGCCCTCAAAGAGGGGTTTAGTGGGTCTTAAAGTAATACTTGTATGTTGGTCCTGGTTTGCCTGCACAGAGCCGAGTTATTTTCAACTAGTAAAATAAACTCGATGTCTGCTGAATTAAGGGAACATTTGTATCACTGCCCGTTGCAACTCCAGCCTGTGGAATAGATGTCACACCTCCTCAGTGTCACTGGAATGGCATACTAAAGTCATTCAATCCCATGATAGGTTCTTTGTCCTATTTGCCTTCTCCTGTGATGAATCCCGGCATAACTTTTTAGTAAAGAATTCCAATGACCCTGTTGAGCCAGTCCAAATATGCTACCTGAGGGTTTCAACACCTACCTAAAAAAACCCCTAAGTATACACATAGAGATGGACTACTTGGGTGCATATGGCACTGCTAAGCACTTTTATATCGTAGTTTTCTATGGCTGTTCTGATTATGGAGAGTTTAGGACAAGGCATCTCGGAAGAGATTTTTCAGAGAAATTGAATTACTGCTCTGAGTAAGTACTAAGCAGCTGGTTCTACAGCCTTGGGTGTGGATATGACATAATTGGGAAGGGGAGAGTATCACTGGAGATTAGAGTATCACGATGAACTAGCCAACAAAATAAATACAGATTTCTTTCAAATAAAAATAATAGTGAAGTAATGTTATCTGTACCAAATGGAGAAATATATATTTATGTCAGTTTATGGACCCAAAATGGTGCAAAGTGTTTTAAAAAGTCCAAATGTTATTTCTGTGAGGCCTTTGCATTCTTCCCTGTAGATAATAGAAAAATCCTGTGTTAGAAAGGCAGCTCCCTGGGACAGGATATCTGATGAAGTTCAAGCTATTCTGGTTATTGTCAACACTGATATAAGAATAGAATATTCTCCCTTTCAGCGTCAGATGGTGGCATCTGTAAGACAAGTAAGGACTATGTTTTGCTAATTATACCCTTTAAACTGTGTCATGTAGGGGGATGCAGCACTCATGCCATGAACTTCATGTTCATTTCATGAACAGGAAATATAATTTGTCCTTCTGAAGGACACAAATGCATACATGCAAATCCTTAGGTTCTCTTAAGTTAAGGAGAGGCATAAAGCATGATCATAAAATCAAATAATAGCTCTATGAATCCATACTGCAGTTCTGCTGAATAAAAACAGATCCATGTTACCAGTTTAGGATGTAACTGTTACCAGTTTAACAATTGGTAATATGTGTTTGCGCTTCGGAATTTCCAAAATGTGTCTAATTTAAGGTCCCAGGATGAGAGTACATAATGATGCAATAGATTACGTTGTAAGTCAGACATGAAAACAGTTAAAACACAGGAATAAAGGTCCTGCTTTCTCAGCCAATGACTACACTGCCAGAGTAGCCCTTAGTGAGCTGAAATTTCTGTCTTTTCTACCTCTGTCCTGAGAAGAGCTTCTTATTGTCTGAGGTGAGTGTACATATTAGTCAATCCAAAACTGTCAGGTAGGTCCTCCTAACACACTGGTTTTTCTGTATAATTTCTTATGCTTGAAACTAGGACAAAAGGTCTTTGTAGGGCTATCTGAGAGCAGTGTGTAAACTGCAAACCATTTCCCCTCAGAGAACTTTGGGACTGGGGAAGTCCAGCAACTGCCATCAGTAGCAATTATCTGTGGATAAAATACCATTTCAGAACATGTTTCTGTAATTAAATTAGAAATGCTGAGGCTGAAGTACTATCACAAATGCAAAATGAGAGTAGGCAATGTAGTCCTGCAATATGCTGATCTAGGCAAGAGCCTTGTATTTTGTTTTTGTCTCTATTCCGGATGATCCAGGGAATTGTTGTCATCTGTGTGGTTCCATCCCCTATCAGTATAAATGGATACCTGCTTGCTTTTGTAGTGTGCTTTGAGATCTGTATGTATGCACTAGGGAACATTTTCACATACTGACAGTAAGAAGCAACAGTGCCTACTCTGGAATGCACATTTTTCCATTGTTTATTGAAAACTCAATATGCATACACATCCTTGCTGGGCTGTGAAGGAAGGTATTACACGGAACATTTTGCCAGGCTGACTTACAAGCCTGGTCTTTGTGTGATCACAAACATCTGTTTGCAAAACTCCTGTGCATTGTTTTCTCTTACACACTGGTCAGTGCCTGTGAACTTCATTCAGTAATGGCTTGTGCACTAGTCAACAGGAGTTCATTTAGAAAGAGAAGTGAAACAAACCAACAAAGAGTGCACATACCATTAGTTTCATCCCTCAGATGTTTCTTTTCCCATATGCTTTTGGCTAACTGTGCCAGGCTATGATCAGTGTGCAGACCATGAAAACAGACAAAACCAGCTGAAAAAGCAACCTTGTGCCTCTTTAAGAAAAAAGAAAAACTTTCCAATTGATTTAGTGCTTCATAAATTAGCCTAGGGACAGCTTTAAATTGTACTCTTATTATGCATACAGGATTCTACTCACCTAATAATTTTGCTATTCAATAAGAAAAAAAAATGTTTTGAATAGCAACCAAACATGCCATAAAAATACACTATCCACATTCTGCAAAGAGTGAAAATGTAAATGAATGGATTGAAAATGTCCCCAATATGATTTCTTTCTTGTTGACTTTCCAATTTATTTTTTCATGGGGAGAAAGATGTACTGGGAAATAGAATGCATGATCTACAAGTAGGAGTTTAGGAAGTCATTATATACCCACTAGTTATGTGCATTTATTAAATCTGTCTGGTAAAATTAAGGAAGCTAAAATTTTATGTATTTGTTTCTATCTAGTGTACCCTGTATATCTGGCATGCCAGTCAGCATTTAAGATAAGCAAATTAACTGATCGTATCAGTGAACAGAAGCCTTGAACTGGGAAGGATATCCCCACTGAAGAAAGTCTCCTGAGATTCTGTAGTCGTGGTCCCTGTGTGATTTTGGAATACTATCCATTTTCATTTAATGATCAAAGTCTTTTATGACTATCTTTCAAAACCTATAGGAAGTATAAACAACTACTTTCTCAGTATTTTCATTCAAGCTCTAGGAAATCCTTTAGGCTGCCCCAGAGAGGGGCACTGAATCTGCCTGTAGTGACAGTGTTTGGCCAGTGCATAGTCCCAAGGGCCTTTATTATGGCTACAAGACCAGTTATTCATCCCTGAGACCCATGATGGTGAGAATATTTATTTACTCAGATACTATCTTAATCAAAGCAAAGCCGGAAGAGCTCCTTAGATGGCATATCTTGGCCTGAGTCTATCCAGTAAGGGCCTTAAGGTTTTAAAAAAGTACCCCAAACCTTCTTACATTAACCAGTTCTCCCAGTTTAGACTTACTGATATTCATGGGACATGCCAGGATTTGCATCTTAAACTTCTACTGGTCAGAAAAGTAATACAAATAGATGGAAGGAATAATAGATTTTTATTTTATCCCTTTCCCATAGGAAGGGGGATTGGAGACTTCTGCCACTAATGCTCTTCGCTATCAGTGTGTCAGCTTTCTATTATAATAGCATCCAAATGAGCACAAGGGAAGGGAAAGCAATGGCCAAGTAAGTATTTGCTTGTCACACACCACTTGGTTCACTCTGGCATGCTGAAACATAAACTCAGTAGGGTTAGAACTAAATTTCTTTTAAAAGAATGTTCCAAAGATCCTAGGTATGGACGCCTCAGTCTTGCTTTGGTCATCTGTCTATAGATTTGGTAAAAGGGTTTTTTGAGCGTAAATGTGCAAGTCTCTGTCTGAAAAGAAAGAATCAGTGAGGTTACTGAGAACGCAGCACAGGTGCTGTCAGACACTGCCACTTCCAGGCCCCTGTCCCTGCAGGCTGGGAAGAACCAAATGAAAGGGGCCATGATAGTAGAGCCTAACGTCGTAACAGCATGGAGCTATTGCCAAAGCTGGAGGCAGTCCCTGAATCTTTTACATATTCCAGTGGCTATAAAACATTTATAGTCTTTCTGGTGTGTGTTATCAGCAACAATAAGTATCTGGTTCAAAAACTTACCTACTTCTACCTGTTTTTGTAAGCTCTAAGCTGGATGTGAGACAGACCAAAGGATTTCTCTGAATGAATTCCTCCTCCAAGTCCTGTAGCTGTGGCAAAGCTAGAAGGAGGATTTTATGATGACGTGCAAATCATAGTCCTCTTTTGTTCTGAATGGTCAGCACTGTGATGCTCAGTTATCTGAGGACAGAAAGCAGAATTCCAGTCATGTAAATTCTGTCCTGAAGGACTCTGATCAAGGTACACTTAACTCCATGCATTAAGTTTACAGTGATATTTTTAGGAAGTGGAATAAAATTTAAAAACCCCGAAACATTTGGGAGTGTTTTCCGGAGATACTCAACTATTTAGCGAACAGAATTAGAAAAAGAAGGTCTCCTGCCATCGTACAGACACATGACTCATTGCTGGCACTCATTTTCCCTGGGGTAACAGGAGTCAGGGAATTCAGAATGCTGGTTAGAGTCCTACATAAAATACTTCATATCTAGTGACATGACCTCCTGAAGCAGCGGTTTGAGCTGCAAAGTGTCTCGCAGCTCTTATTTTATTTTTTTCTGCCAGGGCATCTGAATTAACTCTTCTAAAATTCAATAAAAGGCTGGTAATGAAAAAAAAGAAAAAGAAAGGGAAAGGAAAAAAAAGGGAAAGGTATGAATTTCTACAGCTGTAAGAATAAATACCAGCAGATAGCCATGAATATTACCTTTTACTGCATATGTAGAAGGCAATTAGATCTTTTGATTATGGAAACACACTGGGCAGAAGTGGTGCGAGGTAGGTACATCTGGTGTGAACGTGGTGATTGGAACTTCAGAGGTGCCAGATTAGGATTCAGATACTTGGGAGAGGGCAAAATTTTCCTGTAGAGTATTTGATGTTATTCAGTCACTGACTAACACATAATGACTACTGAGGCACAATGAACATTATCTGTGTTTTCTGCAGTTCATTGGACTAGTTCTTAGAGAACTTTTCATGTGATGGTTTGAAAGTCTGCCTTATAGACATGACTAAACTAAAAAGTAACCTCTTTCTTTCCATTTGGTGCAAGTGTAGCCCTAAATTACCTTTTCTGTAATACAACCAATTGAAATAATGGTGCTGAATATTGAACAAGTCCACCTCCACCACCACATGTAACTAATTTGCATCCCGAATACCTGACTAAGTCTTTGCAGGTAATTGGTAGTTGGGTAATCTGCCTATTAATTTCTTCATTTCTAGCCCGTCTCTAGTTAATAATCAATAGTCTTCTTTTCTAATGAAGAAATGGCCTTGACATCCTGGCCTTTGTGCAGTGTTAAAATAACATTGATCGTTATCATTATCATATGTCCTTGATATACTGTATAAGGGCAAGGATATCAGTCTTACAGTACAGGGACAATTAATAAGCTGGGATAAATAATTGTGATTGGTCAAAGAAGTATTCACGATTTTCTGGGCAAAGATGTGTGGGAGAGAATTAATATAATGTTGTATATTAGTTCTGTCTCCAAATCTAAATGGAAGACAGTCTTCCCAAAGATATATGAAAGATGCACATGAAAGCTGGAGGCGGGGTTATGTTTCTCCTCATTGTACTGGACATCTCCAAAGAAAACATCTTTCTCTCTCCATAGCTGGATATTCCCACTGGTCATTTCTCCTTCCTATGAGGAGGGTAAACCCTTACCAGGTGAGGGAGGAAGTCTGTGGCTAACATATCAAATATAGTAACTCAGTTTTGGGGTTTTTTTTCCAATTTTACTCTTCTTCCACTATTAGTAGAGCTTCAAAACTTTTATGTCTTACAGGAGCCCTCTTCCTGAGAGAAATCAAAATATTAATTGTGTCCTCTTGGACTCTTTAAGTAGAACTTGAGAACCATTTCTCATCAATGGCATACTACAGACCAGAGCACAGTCTATATTTGGATCTTTTGACTAAGGTACAATGTCTAATTAAAAAAAATAATGGTACTGTAGATCTTATTTTACTAATCTTCCGTAATAATAAGATCTTTCTTTTTGCTTCTAGAATTTATACTCTGCTATTAAATAAGGAAAATCTTTCGTACAGTAGGTGTAAAATTACATCACTGTCAAACCATTATTTAAAAAAGAAAAAAAAAATCAAGGGTCCTGTGCTAATATTAAAAATCAGAAACGACCTACATTTAAAAGGTCTGCTGCAAGGTGATGGTACCCACTGGCAAGGCTTCCACAGCAACCTACAAAAACCATGGGTTTGTTTGGTGTCACAGACTTGGTTATGGTTGACATTTGTGTGTTTTGACTATCAATTTCAAAAGCAAGGTTTGTGGAAATAGCATTAAACCAAGGGCTTCTGAACTTTGTTGAAATAGGTTATAGGAATTCGTGCCGTTGCTCTAGAACATAAACACAATCTCCAAATACCATTTGTTTTATATCTATAAATACACTGATGTTCATGCAGACAGAGGAATTTATAGGATTTTTTTCCTTGTGAATATATAGGTATGCTTATAATTATACCCAGCTGCATTGTGTGAGCACAGGTTATGGCCCCCCAAGAGCAACCCAGAGTGTGGTTGCAACATCACCTATGGGCTGTATGAGGCAGTGTGGGTGAGGTGAGAGGGGCAGGCCACAGCTGCCCGGCCAATGTCATAACCTTCTGCTTTCTGAGATCCCTGAACGAAGGTATAACATTTTAAATTTATGTCCAGTCATTTCCAGGTGTACATAAGATACAGCTTGCTCTTTAAAAAGATTATAGCGTTTTTCATTAAGTGTGCACCAGGGCCTTTGTATGTGGGCTGTCAGCTGGCCATAGCCTGCCTACGTGTCTGCATACACGTCCCCACACACGTGTGTGCTCCCCTGCAGAAAAGAGCTACAGCAGCTGTATGATATGATCCTTTGCTGACTGTCAGAGGAGGGACAGATTCCTAAGTAATTGTCATTAGATTATTTTAAGACTCCCAAATATTCCATTTATAGCTTAATTATTTGATAAAATTATTTTATAAAAGTTTGTACACTTGGAAAGTGTTTGATGCTAAAGTATAAAACACTGGAGCCTCTTCCTTCGGAAAACATTTGGTTTTAAAAAGTGAATAAATAACAAGACTCTTAGCACTTGGTTCTGAGTCTTCTCCATGCTCTTTGTAAGTGGAGTGAGAGCAGCTATTATTATCTTTATAAATACTTGGCACTGCATGGCCATGATACGCAATCGTGTCTGTTCAAAGAATGTCTAGCAAACAAAGGAACTGGTCTTAGGGCATGAATGTTATCCTGAAGCAACTAAAGGATACAAGCCTTGTCACTTCTTGTCTCATTTTCATTAAGAAAATCATGTGGTTTAGCTTTAGGGGGGTGGTGATGAATCAACCATGTGACTAAGGGCAGGTGGCCATCTTAAAGCAGCTCTTATCCCTAGTAAAAATGAGAATTAAAAGGAGGGGATGGCAGGGTGAGGGAGTGGGGGAGGTGTTCAGCTCCATAAGATGTTCCGTCACTGGGCTGCCACGGAGTAAATATTTTTACAAATGTATTATTTACTACCAGGGAAGCTTTTGCCAGAGAAGGCAGATAAATGTGCCTGCTATGGGAGCTTTATGGCCACTACAGGCCCAACTGTCATTCCTTCGGTACTTCCTGTCAGTCTGACTAAACTCTGTCATCCTTCAACCCAGTTTAAATTAACAGGTAATTTGTAAATGTCACTTCAGGTTAGGCCGCTCATTTTGTTTCTACTCTACCAATGCAAAGTCTAGGACTAATTTTTCTTGTCTTCTTTTAATAGGATTTTCATTTATAAATAGAATTATGTTCTGAAAATAAATTACAGTAAGTGATGCACAGAACTGGTAGCAGCAGCACTTTCATAGAATTTCAAGCACCTACATCAGAAGAGATTAATAAAAACACTTCAAAGGCTAAATTCTATTTAAGCAGAAGACAGCTTTTGGTTAATATTTAATCTGAGTAACTGAGATCTTGGTTGAAAATATAATTTTTTAATATCTAAATTAATTTGCAAAACAAAACCATTAATTTTGCCTGAGAGCTTTCATAATGCAAAAGTTTCAGTAATTTATTTGAAAAAAAAAAGTAATTCTGTAGTAAAAGTCCCTATTTTAATATGGAATTTATTTCTAATGCAATATATTATATTTGATCAGCAATACTGCTTTAAGTCTATACTTTTTTTAATGATTGCTAATGCGCTGTATTGAATAAGAAAAAGAATCAGACTTTTCATGAGAGTTTTTAATTTATAAGAGAGATTACCTTTAGGTTCAGTATTAACAAACAGACATCCCTGTTTCTTAACGGCAGTATGCAACTGAAAAAAAGTACGATTTTACTGTAATATAGGCGTGCATGATAGAAGCTGGGATAATATTTTTCAGCAACATGGTTTTTGAAGTGTTGTAGTTGCAGCACATGCTTTGTTTGTTCACCTCCTGGAAATGTCATACTCAAGGCAGCTGGAGAAGCTGTTTGCAGGGTGAGACTCCTGTGCCTTCCTTCTGCTTTCTGGTGGTGGGAGGCATCTCTTTCTCCTACCACTCCTCATGGAAACTTTGCATCTTTCCAGCAGAAAGCGAGAAGAGACTCAGTTCATGTGTCTAAGGGAATCTCAGCACCTTCTGGTCCTTGTAAAAGTTTTCTAGGCTTGGGCAGAGGCTTGGCTGTCCCCTCATAGCAAAAGCCATTGTCTAATCCCCTCTGTTGGCTTCAGTAGTAGCCAAACTCAGTTGTGGTGAACGCAGGCCAAAATCCAGTTCTTCTCTTTCACCAACCTCTCTCATGTTCATTTTGTTCTCTTCTGCATCATCCCATTCACTTCTTCACTCTCAGTCCTGTCACCATATTTTTCCTCTCATCATTTACATTAAAGCATTTATTTGGCTTTTTGTGACCCTTTTTATTCTTGTTGATTATGTTTCTGATTTCTTCCAGCAAGTCCCTTTTATTAGTCCATCAGTACCTGGAAGTGTTCTGCAGTAGCAGCACAGGTGTTTTGTAGGAGTTATGTAACAGTCAGGGCATCTGGAAGACAAAGACATTCCCTGTAAAGAGTGGAGTAGGAGCAAGGGTTCTTCTCAGTGACATGGAGCAGGAATTCAAAAACCTTTTTTGGCACTGAGCCACCAGTGATGAGTGATTATATAGGCTAGTGCTCTGGTAATTAACATATAAGGGATATCAGCATGGGAGATTGCAATATAATGTGGCATAAGTCAACTAACTCTGCTTTAAAGAGTTGGATCCTTTAAGTTGGCTTCAGTGCAACTGTGCTTTAAGCCTCCATTCAGATAACATCTGTATTATTTAAACTCTCATGTCTGGATCGTAGGTAAATCTGTAAGCCCATCGTAAATCTGTTTCGACTCCTATTGTAAAGGCTATTTCAGGTGTTTTAAAAATTACGTTTTTAGTGACATTAGCAGTATCAGAGTCCAGTATCAAATATTGAAAAAGCAGTTTTCATTGTGTATTAATACTGACTTCTTATCAGAAACATAACTTTTCTATGTAAATATTAATTGTTTTTTTTAAAACATTAAAGAAGTTATTTTATTCTAATATTAAATTAGCATTAATGCAAGAACAGTCTAGGACTTGAAAAGAGAGACATGCAGTATTAAATACTAACTGAAGTTCCTTCAACCTGATTCATGATAATTAGTAGGAATGCATGTCTAGTTGGAATGTCACTCTTTTTCCTTGTGCTTTAGTAGATTTTAGCTGTAAAAGCAGCATCAGTCCAATTTTCCACATAACTTACCTTAACATGTTTTCACAAATTGATCAACTCAAACTTGTTACATCTTCCTGCTGTATAACATATGAAACTCTTTGTGGTGAAACTGAAGTAAGCTTGGATGTTCTGTGTATGGTTGAAGTGAATCAATACAAGGGAGAAGGATGAAACTTAGGAAACTGACCTTTATGTGAACTGACCTTTACGTGCTGGTGTTCATGAAACTTGAACTAAGACTCAGTTTTAGGAAAACTGTGAAAGAGCTAATATTCTGAAATGCTGACAAAAAGGAATCCACTGTGAAATGAATGCCTGTCTGCCTGTCTGACCATCAAAATTAAAGCAGAGAAGTAGAAATTTATTGCCACCTGTCCTAGAGACAAATATGCGAGATAGATGTGCGCGGCTTTCTCCAGGATGACATCTGGAGGAGTGTGGTGTGTTGACCTTGGCTGGATGCCAGGTGCCCTCCAAGCTGCTCTGTCACTCCCCTCCTCAGCAGGACAGGGTGAGGGGAGAAAATAAGATGGAAAAAACCCTTCTGTGTCAAGATAAAGGCAGTTTAATAAAGCAAAAGAAAGGCCACGTGCAGAAGCAGAGGAAACGAAAGATTTATTCTCTACTTTCAATCAGCTGGTGATGTCCAGCCACTTCCCGGGAAGCGGGGCTTCAGCATGTGTAGTGCCTGCTCCGGAAGACAAATGTCATAATAAAAAAGTCCCCCACCACCCCCCTCTTTCTCTTAGTTTTCATTGCCTTTATTGCTGAGTAGACTTCACATGGTATGGAATATCCCCTTGGCCAGTTTGGGTCAGCTGTCCTATGTCCACTCCCAAGATCTTGCCCACGCCCAGCCTACTATGGGTTGGAGGCTGTGAATGAGGTGGCAATGTTGGAGAAACAGCTCCAGTGCTGTGCCAGCTCTGCTCAGCAGCAGCCAAAACACTGGTGTGCTATCAACACGTTTCTAGCCACTGATACACAGCACAGCACTGTGAGGGCTGCTGTGGGGAAAATTGCCTCTATCTCAGCCAGACCCAATACAAGGAGCACTTACCGACTATCAAAGTTATTGCAGGAAGAGCTACTGTGTCAGTTGCTCCTAATTCAACTTAAATACATGGAGATTCTTTCAGCAAATAAACGAGCAGGACTTTGGATGATTCTTTGAGGTGTTTATGCTCTACATCAAAAATTCACAGCAAGCAAAGCAAGATGCACATTTCTCTTGTAATCAGAATATTTTTTCCCCATTTTTGGTCTCACTTTTAGTTTACTCAAGAAGGCCAAATATGTACGTACTTAACAATTATTGCAGGGAGAAAGCCTTATGGAGGTCTATCTGTGAGGCCATTCGAAGGTCATTACTAGGATGCAGCAGCCCCTGGATGTAGTTCCCATTATTTCCAAATGGACACCAATATTGAATCTTTGTTAGCCTCAATCCTCCATTTTACAGACAGCAGATTAAGCAAAAATTCCAAGTATTATCTCTATAATTTCAGTAATTTAGTGTATTACCTTTTTTTTTGTGTCTGAATTTTTCTTTCTATGATAAATTGTCTAGGTTGATATGTCTCTTAATGCAGCTATGACTGAGAATCACATCATGCTACCTGGCAGGTGTTTTTCACATGTGGTTCTCTTTTTGAAAACTGGATCACATTTACGAATTGCATTTTGTTGTTTGACTCTTGACTAAGGTGGTGTTTTTACCTAGAAGTAATAAGACATTCAATATCCCAGCAAGTATCTAGCTGTATCTGGGTGGGAGATAGAGGCACGTGTTACGTTCAGATGCTAATGTCTACGCTAATCGAAGGTTGTGATATCTGAATTTGGGATTTTTAAAGGACAGCATTGAACTGTGTGTTGTAGTAACTATTTCTAAGACCTTTCCATGTGACAGATCAATCTTTTAAATATGAAATTATTGATATTCTAATTTCATCTCATGCTTCAGAGTGTGTATCCAATTTTACAACACTGATTTTCAGCACTTCATTTTCTGGGGTCCAAGCAGAATCCTTCTGGGCTTTAAAACATGCTTGGAGGGACCAGTTATTCCACATTAAGGAAACACAGGCCGAGATCCTCTCAGGTTTGCTATCTAGTCTCGGGGAGATTTGAAACGTTAGGTTTAGCACATAGCTAACAGTTGAGACAGATGAGGGCAATCTTCCTCAAAGCTGTTGCGTTAGACTGAGACAAAACTGCAGCCACGTACAAATGAAAAGTTTATCTTTGCAAGCAGCAACTCTGTAGTTTGACTATTTTTCAATTAAAAGTTGAATTCCATAGTGCATTGAATCTGTCACAGTGAAAAATGTAGGCTGATTGTTAATAGTACTCCTCTATAATTATTGCTATTATACAGTCCAGATACCTCATGAGGGCATGATCCCCTGATTATATTTGGGTTTGTACAGACCGCAGAAGACGCAATTCCCGAGCTCTAAGGTTGGTAAGCTTGGTATAAGACTCATGAAAGTAGATTCAAGAAGCTTTTCTCTTGTGCCTGTTGGTGCTGCTGAAAGCGATTTGTCACAGTGAGAGCTGCCCCCTTTTAGCCTTACATTGCATGCTTGTTCTCTCGTTTTGACATGTTAGGTGTTGAATGGCTAAGAGTGAGCTTTCTTGTTAAAGAAGGTGTTTTTTGAATGTTAAAAAAACCTTTTAAAATATTTCTTAAATTCATAGAGAGTTTAATAAAAAAATTTCAGCACAAGATTATTAAAATATATTGCCTTCTTTAAAACAGAAAATTAAAAAACCCTCCACAAAATGCTTTTAATGTAATTTTAGAGCAATATAATTACTTGGAGGTGCCTCTGGTACAAAGTTCAGCACCTTTTTCCCAGGGTTATATAATTACATATTGGAGAGAACAAGAAGTTGGTGTAGACAGGTGTTCTCCCATAGCATCATCCCCCTTAGTGGACAGATGACAAGTGAATGCTTGAAATGGGAGACAAAATTCGAGTTTAAGTGTTTCATCTCTGTCCCGATGACTCATAAAGGTGTAAAATATATATTTCTGTCTGGCCATCAACCTGTTTGCAAGAGACACACAATTGGCTCTCTTGCTGTATTAGCCACAACCTAGATAGTGAATACCCATTATAAGACCCCTTTCAGATGCTGGTTGAAATAGTTAGATTGAAAAGCTCCATTTTATTTCAGAATTTTGCCTAAATATTTCTGCTATTGAAGAGAATACAATGAGGGGAACACAGGGCTTTGTCTGTGTTCATTTCTTTAACTTATTGTCTTACTGAGAGTTGCTGGAGCTCCCATAGAAAAGCAAGGACTTGCCATTTGGCAGCAGTGATAAGCACATCAGGGCATGGCTTTCACTGTTGTCATGAAGGAAGTGTGAAAGTTTGGCTAACTAATCAGCTGCTATAAAAAATCCAGTCAGTTTTTACTTGTTTGCTTCAGTGAGAGTTAATAGAGTTCAGCAGCTAAATTTGTCAAATTTGGGGATTTTTTTTAATTTCTTTTTTCTCTGGCAAGATTTGATCTCTCCCTTTGGATTGCATCACTGACTGTGGAGGCTGCATCCCTAGGCCACACCAATATTCCTCCCTCCTCCCTCCCTGCCTGCCTTCCTGCCTTCCCTCCCTAGAGCTGCTGAAGTAGAGCAGACTTTTCCTGCACTTGAACACCAAAACTGAGAGTGAGAGTAAGCCTTTCTGTTTTCTTGGTGACCTGCTGTATCCTGAAACCCCACTTCATTTCAATACGAATAGGGTAGAAAATGTCACTTAGTATGCTGCGTATGAGAACTGGCAGAAAATGACAGGAAAAGGGTGGAATGATGAGGCTGGGATGAGGAACAGTAAATACAAGAAAGATTCCCACTAAACAAGGACAGAAAATGCCGATCAGATAAGGAGGCTGGCAACTGAATGTTGTCCTGGAGAACTGGACTCTAATCTTATGTCTGTTAAGTTGGAGAAAACTTTTTTTAAAAACCTGAGCAACTGAGGTCTACAGTAAAAGCAAAAACCCCGCATTCCTCTTCGGGAAGAAGGCCTGAGGCAGGGGAAGCCGGGAGGAAGAGCAAAGGGGAGACAGCTCTGCTGTGGGCTGTTTCCAGCCTGAGACATGCTGGTTTTGCACGTGGTGTTTTTTTGTGTTTGAATGTCATTTCTGCTAACAGGAACTCGTGTCCTCAAAGGACAACAGATCCTGGAGGCTGAAGGAACATTCCTGAGCCAGGGTAGAGAAGCCTAAGGCCTGCTTCTTGTCCGTGTGGGCAGGGAGGGAAAGGGAGAAAATGGTCACCCTTGTCTACTGCAAGAGCTCCTGGCCCTGGAGTGTGCACATGAAAGGAACTACAGGAGAGTGTGTTTAGTTGTCAGTACGCTGTGCAGTATTCCCAGAGATGGAGTAGCAGAGGCTGTTGGTAAAAGTGTTGGAGCTAAAGTGCCATCGGCCAGGTGAGGCTCATCACGGGCTGTGGCCGGGGCGAGTGGCCGTGAGGGGTGGGGTGGTGGCAGGAGCCTGGCACCCCTGGCCTGGTCCTGCTACTCCGCAGCAACAGGGCACTTCAAACGAGGAGCTGGAGGGAAAGCAGCCTGCTGGCCCCACATCAACTCCTGGAGGAAGAGGATAGAGTTATAGTTTGGTAAATTATTCCCTGCTTATCTACATGGGCATAGTTTGCTGTTCTCCCTTTAAGGAAAATATGGGTTGTTAAAACTGCTGCTTTGCAAGTGAGAAAATTAGATTTCTGGTTTTAGCACCAGAAAACTTAGTGTAATTATCTCTAGGTTCATCTTGATGGCATGAGTTTTTGTTGTAATTCCCATAAATTTAAACCTAACGCTTGCTGCTGCCAATGGCAACAGGATTACGCTTGTGTCAGCTGACCCAGAAGAAGTGTGTTTTCATTACCCCACAGAGGTATGCTCTGATTTAGTGAAGTGCTTCATAACCACAGTAGGTCAATAGGAAGTACACTTGAAAAAATACAGTGTTGCATGATGCTTAATAGTGAGGAGCAACAGTGTTAGGCATCTCAGAAGAACCCAAGATGAACAGATATTTTTAACCTTATTAGCTCTGTGCCTCAGCTTCCCACTTGTAAAATGGTTTACAATTAAATGAACCAAAGGGATGTTCTGAAAATAAATTCATTAATGTTTTAGAATTATTCAGGTACTATGCCATGGAGTGTAATAGACTATCCCATAAGTAAATGAAAATTCTTTGTTCTGTAAAATACATTTTGAAGCGAGTATGAACTGAGGAAGATGGGGAACCACTCTCTGAACAGTGAGAATAACAAAAATATTGAATAACTGCCCTGTTCCTTTGTTGAGCACCATCTACCTAGGTTGTGGACTGAAGTTTTTCTGTGGGAAAAATTAGTAATGTAATCATATAATTTAAATCCATATTGCAAATCATGAATTTAAGGGAATGAATCAAGATTATATGAGCCTTAATGCTGCCTCAATTGTGCCACAATGAGCCACCTTTTTTCTCACATTCCTTAACTTTGCTTGACTTTGCAACAGCACTGCTCCTTTAAGCTAGTGGGTTTTTTATATAATAATGTAAGTTTATGTCTCTATCTATATATAGGTATTTGTATATTCTTCAAAGTCAAGTTGCCAATTGAAATTAATTCGATGGGGAGTCCTTACAGCACTTCTGGGTATTGAAACAGCTTAAAAAAATCTGAAGCAACCTTTCAAAAAAATGGAATAAAAAAATTAAAGAAAAATCAGTTAAATTCGATAGTTGGAGGTAATTTTCAGTATCACACCTGGGGATTCAGGGGTTGAACAGCCATTACTGCTAATGGTAGCTCTCTGGCCTAAACCTCCACGTTGCACTGGATATCTTTACAAATCTAAATATATAAAGTACACTAGGTGCTCTTACAAAGTGCATACTAGGGGCTATTTATAGTACTTCTCCAGATCTTCTGGTACAAAAATTACTTTTAAAAATATTTTGTTATGCTAAGTCTGGGTTGTATTAGTTGTGCACCCACCATCTCTTAGAAAGAAAGAAACAAGATAAAATGGTTGTCATTTTCTTCCTAACTGCCCTTAGTCTGCAGCAGGACCTTACAGATTTTCTTTGCACCAGTAAATGCTTCCATGGGCACAAGCTTCGAGGCCACATGCCCTAGAGAAGCAAGTTGAATCCAAGAGTCATCCTCCATCCCTGGAGCAGAGATATCCCCATGAACCTTCATCCTTTGCCTGCTAGAAGCTGTGGGGTGGAATGGGTGAGAGTACTTTTTAGGTAGCAGCACAGCCGGTGTTTCCTAATGAAACCTTGCATTCTCCCAGGATAAATGGGGGAAGGTGACCAGCACATGGTAGGCACTTTTATGCCAACAAAGAGCATTCTGTGTAAGTGGCTCCCCTCAGGGTCTCGACCTGGAAAACCTGCTCTTAAAGACAGCCAGATTAATAAAGCAAGGGCATGAGCTAATAGGAGGCAAATTATCTATCCATCTGATCCAGGTAGTTGCACATCAATAGACATGAGAGGCAACATTAAACAAAAGAAAACAAAATTTCATTTCTATCCTGGTATCCCTGTGTGGGTTTTAAAGGAAATTAGGGAAGAAATGTATTGGACTGTATTTCTCTGGCTTAGTTTTATTAAGGCACTGCAATGCAGTTGTATTTTGGATTTTTTATGTGACTTTACTGATTTACGCTGTTTTATTGACATTAAAGGTATTTTCATGATATTGATAATGAAAGCAGATTAGGCTGTAAAGTCTTCCTGACATTAAATATACTCTTCCATGATTGAGGAGAAAAGAGAGTCTTACCCTTCCAAAGTCTGTGCTAAGTCAAAGAGCTTATGGAATTAATGTGAGTAGAGCACTGCACAGCTGAGGAAACGCTGGGAATGGGAACATGATACTCATTGGCTTATGTTCCTCAGCAGTGCCTGCAGAGTGGCCATAGGTGTGCATCTGGAGCAACACAAGGCTTGAACTCACTCAACTGCCCCTGTGTCTTTCTCAGTGGGATTTAGCTAATCTATGTATTTGTAGATGTAAGAATTTTGGCAAGTTCACTGAAAACACGATCTGCTTGATTTCACTGGTCATTTGAAGTAAACAGACTCCAATATCAATCATATTGAGAGGTGTTCCTGCAGCAGCTACTTGTGAAAAATGTGTCATCTGTTTAAGAAAACCATCACAGTTCAAGAATAAAAATACCATACAGCATTAGGCAATTTGTTCAGGGAGATTTTCTTTCATATTTTTTGCTACCCCGTGCTCAGAAGATATACACTACTAACTGGTTTGGTCTCCTGAAACGTGAGTATCTAGCTGGAAAGAACACCTTATATCAGCTGGGCAGATATAATTAAAGTTTCAGGCTTACTTCATACCCAGGTGGAGACTTTGAAAGACTTAAGGGAATTTAGTGCTAATCCAAACCAAGTATCTCCCAACCAACGACATGATGGGCAGCATGGAACTGTAATTGGGAGGGCATTGGAGGGGGACCTGGAGAGATTACAGAGGAGCGAGAAGAGAGGATTAGACAAGCACAGGAATAAGTACAGCAACTTCAGAAAATTACCTAATGCAATGCAGTCCTTGTGTCTTTGTGATATTCAGAATCCTAGGCTTGTCAGAGAGTACAATACCACACACCTTTCAGTTCTGTTCTAGAAATCTGCATTTGAGAATGCCAACTGTCAAAGCCTTTACAAGCTGAAGGAAGCCGCTTAGGAAGATACAGGCAGTTCATCTGACAATGCCTTCTGTTAATCCTGCCATGTATTAGAATCATCTATCCTTATCTCCAGATCTGTCAAAACAGGACAAGTGATCAAACTCCGGGATGCTCATACTTAAGTCATGTGACACGTGGCCTCGGACATGGGGGTCCGTGATCTACCAGTACCCACAGATCTTGCTTAATGTTCACACAAACTCTTTGAAAGGATTTTTTTGGAAAGTTCCCTTTAATTGAAATGTCATCTTCCTCTGCCTTAGAATTCCTCTTTGCCACGTCATATAATCATATATTCCAACAAGTGCTCAGGAGCTACAGTTAGGGATTAAATCAAGCTTGCAAGCATGTGAATCCTCTTTTTATGACTTTGCCTCCATCTCATTTTCCTAATGTTGCTTTCACATTATCTTTGTCTCTTCCAATTCTACTTTACTTTACTTTTATTGGTGCTTTTCTCCTCAATCATGTCCCTCCAAATCATATATTTCCTATCTCTGATTTGGAATGGATCTGTAAGCTCTTCTCTTACTGCCAGTCTTCTTGCCTCTACCTGATGATTAGCAGTCTTTTCTAACCATAGTGTGAGTAGAATTTGGCATGCAGGAGAGCACTAGTCTTAAGGAGCAGACACTGCCCAGAGGGACAGCACAGGACATGCACTGAAACCAGATGAAATCCAATATGACCACTTGACATCCAAGTCAGAAAAGGCAGATTTTTAAATTAAATATTGTATTGCACAGTGAGGGAAGGAAACAAATGAATTCTGTTCCCTTAGAATGAAGGGTGTAACATTTTTTCTCTTATTTTACTTAGGATCGCTTGATAGCTCCAGTTAGGGAAGAAACTGAGATAGGTATTTCTGTGCAGTAATCTTGTTTGTTGATAAAATCCTGTTGTGCTTGTGCATAGGAAGCATCAGCCAGCCAGAAACAGTTCTTCTGCCCACCTCACCAAATACCGTGTGGCAGCATTGCCAGGAGAGTCTCTAGGCTTCTCCTACCTTAGACAAATTCAGATTTGCTTTGTGCTCATTGCTTTCATGCCTCCATCATGCTTTCAGGCAAGATTCAACAAAACCATTCTTTTAGACCAGTTTCAGTTTCTTTTCTGGAGCCTTCTTTGTCTTTTTTTCTTTTTCTCTCTTTCAGCTGTGCTACAAATCTCTCAGTTGACTTAAGTAAGCATAAGCAGGCCAACAATGTCCTGCTTTTTTTTGCCTTTAAATGCTACCTACATTTTATGGATGTCTTTCTACCCCACCTAAACCTTCTATAGAAGTGATTTCGTTTAATTTTTTGAAATCTTTTGAAGTGATAGGACCCAAAATGTATCAGGAAAGGCACGGTTTCCACCCCAATTCTGTCTAGTAGAGCTGTGTTTAGGTAAGATTTCTAGGCCTGGAGTGATGGATTTTTTTTCATCAATGTTGTCACATTGTACTATTGGCAATGACGTAATAGGTTGGCTAATTAAATTCTAGTAATATGCACTTACATGGCTGATCAGTACTAAAGCTATTCATTTTGTATCATTTTAATCTTTAAAATGTTAGAAAAGCTATTTGAAATGAGTGGCTTACTGTAAGTGAATGGACAGAGACCACAGTCAATAAGTAAAGTGCTCATTCACCAAAGTGCTTTAGCAAGGTTATATCTTGTTAAAGATTTTGAAGCTGGACATAGTGTTGAATTGAAGCCCATCAGCCATTCCCATCATTTATTTGGATTTGCTAAATGATCTGAAAAGAGATTCAAATGCCAGCAAAAAGGGCTGGGCAGAAGGACTACCAGGCTAGTCCTCAGCTTTCCCACTGTCATGTTTTGGATGCCACTGTGAAGGCAAAATGCATCCAATCATGTGGCCAGCTATGTTACATCAAAACATCGCGTCAGTTTTGTGTTATTGTTAATGTGAATTGATACAGTATATGAGAGGGGACTTGTGTTGCCCCATAACAAGGTGGAATGCAACTCACTGTATAACCCAAGTATACACTTAGATGACGCTGGTACTGATTTGAAGAGCAACTGTTTGGCTTGACATCTTCCTCAGACTTCAGCACGTTTCCTGCAAAGTAAACAACCACTTGCCAGTGACACTGGAGAGAGGAATCCACAAGATAAAACATGAATCAGCCCACAGCATGTAACTTTTCAGATAATGTTTATTAAACATTTTCTTTGTTTCAAAACAGTGCACTGGAAGAACACCCAAATGACTTCAAAGCTTCAATGATAATTTTTGTGTTATGTTTTAACAATGTATTTTATCACTATAGCTCGCTTTAAATTCGCTTCAAATATTAAAACAGGCTCTGGCTGTAGTAGTTAGCTGAATTGTTTGTGGGATCAAAATCAAACTAAACGTTCAGAAAATTTTCAGCAAGAGATTCCAGTTAATGAAAGCACCATTTGTGATGTGCTAAAACATGTATACACATAGGTATTGCCCCATTTATCAGACATGAGAGCTAATTACCTCATCCACTGCTATATTTCTTCCATCCTCTGCATTTCAATTCCCAATATTAACACATAGGTGGTCAAGCTGACCATCGAATAGCCTACATGAGCATGAATGCATTAAATAATTTAATGTTAGAAGAGTTTATTAAACTGCCACATTCTAATCAGCATGCGTACCTGCCTTCATTAATCTTGCACTGGTCCATGGTGTGTCTCTACAGCCGACATAGAGTGTGCTAATGTTAATAGGAGCTCTTAACAAACAGGATCAGTTAATCAAGGAAAATTTACTATTAGCCACATGGCCATGCATGCTGAAATCTAATTACAATCAGATTTAACCTCTTCATTACTGTATTCATCCAAATATTTTTTTGTTATCACTTGTGATACTGAAGTATTCCAAACTGAGACATGGTTATACTTATTTGAACAGGAAATACTTACATCAACTCACGTTTATTAAGAAGGGAGACTTTCTCTTTGCTGTGTTTTCAGTGCAAATGTTATATGGGTTGTATTTATTGCCAAAACCAAGAAGCCTCATACCACATTTTCTCACCCAAAACCCGACTACAGGAAATAATTCCTAGAATGTTGAAAAATAATCTTCCCTATTCTGGATTAATTCAGATAGAATTCAACACTTGTTAGCTAACATTAGATGTGGTGTATATAATTTAGAACATACAGCGGATAAAGTGTTTTAAGTTCTTAAGGAATGTATTTATTTCTGATATCATTTGAATGGTATTATTTTATACTTGGCTATTTCCATTAGATCTTAGGCTGTGATAAGCAATTAAGCTCCATCAGTGGCTATGATTCTTTGAGTTAGGTCATAGAATGTAAGAGGTTAGAAGGGACCTCTACACACTTAGTTCTTGATAGAGAAAGGATAAATGGAGATAATTCCATTTTAGAGCTATTGATTTATATTTATTTTATTTTATTTTTAAATGTTCTTTTTCTGTACGCAGAGTAAGCAGCATTAGTTCAGGGCAGAGAAGGTCAAGTCTGTTTCTTTAATTAGGAACGTGCGTGACATTTTGGGTGGAAGAGCAATGTATTTTGAACTATAACAGAAGTTAGAATTCTGATCTATTTTAAATTGATGAGAGGGTCGTTGGCATTGACTGCACCTCTGCTTCATGGTAAAAAGTGTGAATTGGATCATAGCAATGGCATTTGCTGACTTCTGGGTATGGACCAACCACCAGCCTTGGAGACACTATTGAGCCCTGCATTAGGCTCTACCACCATGTGGGCTTTGCCATCGCCCCTCTCTCTTCCACTCTTCCTCACCCCTGTTCTGCTCTTCCTCCTTCTCCTCCTCTCTGCTGTTTAAACTGAATAACTTCTGCAAAGGAGATGAAGTCCTGGGATGGTTTTATTTATTTTGTTAAAATTCTGCTTTTTGGTGCAAACTGCTACATACCCATATGTTGGGTTTTTTTATGAGCTAGGATAAAAGTCAGCCTGAGATAGGATAGTAGAGCTGAGTCCAGGAAGGGAAAAGGACTTGCTGAGGCAGATTTTTTTTTCTTTTTTTCTCCGTCTCCTACTGTTCTAACACTCTTTCTTTTCTCTACCCACTTGTCTTTGATACTTACGCATTTTCTTCCTTTCAGTCCCATTCTTTCATCTTTTGGCTCTTCCTTTCTCTCAGTTTCTTTTTATATTCCTGTTTTGCATGTGTTGCCTTAGTGTTGGACTACTCTTCTTACCTTACTAACACTGTTAATGCAAAGTGTGCTAAAGTGCTCCTTGGAGGGTTCATGAGTGCTTGGGGGTGTTTTATGCCTGTTCTGTGAGACTTCTCTGTTGCGGATAGGCCTTTTTATTTTTGCAACTGTAGATTAACATTGCTTACTGTGCTTGATAGATGGAGTCTTACACCATACATAAAGCTGGGACAATCAATTAGCTGTAGCTATCCCATCCTATCCTATCCTGTCCTATCCTATCCTGTCCTGTCCTGTCCTCTACTACTATCTTGTACTATCATTCTCTGTGCTGATGGTTCAGCTTCATCCTTGATGCAAACTGAAGAACTCGATTGATATTTTTATGTGTGTCAAAGACCAGATGAGTCTTCGTGTTTGCTCTGGCCCAGAAGCCTCTTTCTGTTAAACTACACTTTTCAAGGTGTGTGATTGCATTTGGAATGAAGGCGTGGCTGTCACCCAGTTGACTCTCAATTTGCTGCAATACATGTACTCTGAAGGCATCTTGCACAGTGTGTGTTGAATTTTAGGGAAAATGCTGCATTTGTAGGTCATTTGCAGAGAACCTGTGGGATAAAGAGAATTTGACTACCATGAATGGCATGTGGTGGTGTGGGGATGCAGGACAGGAGGCATTTCTTGTAACCTAGCTGATATGTACTTGCACCACTGTTTTTTTCAGCATATCCAGTACTCTAAAATATAACATTTGGGGATGTATTAGTATCTGGTGTACTGAATAAACCCAATAACATTTGTCAGGACTAAACAGCAGAATAAATGAAACAACATAGTAAGAACAAGATCTGATTCTTCATTAGTAGAATATCCTTCTTCTGCCCTGCTTTCCTGTTGTGCTTCTGGTGCTTTCGACTGCAATTGCTGTAAAATCTGACCACAAAGGAGACTGCTAATAACTTGCTAAATGTACAAATCCAACATGATAGAAGAATTTAGTGCAATAGTATATGACTCAAATATAATGTAGTTTGGAAATGTCATATGATAATCCTACATAAGACCCTATTCATCAAAAGGCTTCTGCTGTCAGGTCATGATGATGCTTTGATTATTTTACACATTATTTACACTAGATAGAGTTAGAAAGCATATTCTATGCATGATTCAAGATGAAAAGTAATCCTCTAAAAGAGAGGGTGTATTCTTTGTACAGATGTTAATTTTGATCATAGGAAGGGGGGGGAATTAATAAAATTGGTCAGGACATAACAGTATTTTGAAATTACTCTTAAAAAGCGAATGGATGTATAACGTGAAAGTATTTTTAAAAATTTAACATTACATTACAGTAGCTGCCTGAGTTCTGTGACTAGGAATTTGTAAGCTAAAGGAGATATGACATTTGCTGTAATGAAATCAGGATGGCTAAAAAAAATATCTGAAAGGGGCCTAGACTGGAGAAAAGAAGGACAATTCAGCAAGATTTGAGGCATCATATATCATGGGGCAATGCTGAGCTCACAGCAGCTGTTTAACACTGAAAATGTGTTTATTAGTACAACTGCATAAACAAAGTCAAAAGAGGTGGAAATGACCCAGAGACCTGATGGTGTGTGCTGACCATCGCTGAAAGGGATGAGTTGTCTGTGGCAAGCAGTGTAGGAGAAGATGTCAGGTATTCATCAAGTGATCAATGAATGAACCCAGAGGTCTTAGAATTGTGGGCAAAACCTGTGAATATGCTAGAGATGACATACAACATTCTCACTTTGCTTCCCCTTGCCTTGCCTTTCTTTCCCTTCCCTACCCTTCCTTGTCCTTCCCTTCCCTTCCCTGCCCTGCCCTGCCCTGCCCTGCCCTGCCCTGCCTTACCTTGCTGTGCCCTGCTTTGCATTTTAAAGAACATGTTTTTCTATCAACAGCTCCCTATAAGGAGCAGATGATATCTCTTATCTTGTAGATTCACTACTCGTTTGTTTGGATTCACCCATGCTCTCTGGAGTCTGTTGCTCTCTACAGGAAAACTAAAAGAGCTGATGTAATTTCCCCTCACTTTTGAAGGATCTCTCAGGATTTAATATTTCCCTCTATTCCTTACTTACCAAGGAGAATCCTACCTATAGGATGATAAATATTGATGTTGCATTGATGACACTGAAATTGTATTTTACCATAAGGATTTGGATATTCTTTATGTAAAATTTCGATTTATAATCTATATATCAGGATAAAGTGGCAAATTAAAACCCTAAGCTTTTCCTTAATTATGTACAAGAGTTCCAATGGTCTACTGCCACATTTTACTGAAGTATTTGCCACTTAATATTGATGTGTTTTTTATTATCACGTTTGCTGAATTTCCTCTACACATCAAATAGCAGAGAAAATAAAACGAGGCATAAACAGTTTTAGAAAATTAATGTTATACGGAATTTGCTGAAGGAGCTGGAAGGCCAGATTAAAACATTTTCCAGACCTGCTGAGAGCTTATCTTAAAACATGACCAAGATAATTGTTTTATTTTCCTCTCCTGAAATATCTGGAATAAGTTTCTAAAGAGATAAGAAGTGTGTGCACAAAGTGCAACTGCAGCATAGTGTTACACTCCCACATAGCTTTTCATTTAATGTGTTTCAACTACCACCTGGCCAAACAGAGATGAAAATATAGTAAAACATGTTCAAGCTCGAAGAATTGTTCAATCTTTTGCTATTCCCTACCACTCCTCACATGATTTGTCTCCTGTTTCTTTTTCTCAAGGGCTAAATGTTGCAGGGAATCACAGTTTCCAGTCAGCGAAGTAACCACAACAAAGCTCTTCTGGAAATGAAAGCTACATCCAGCCTCTTCTGCTTTTATCTGTAAATGAAACACACTTTAAGCCTGTATCTCTTGTTGTAGGCTGTAATGTCTAGGGGAGTTAGGCACCCTATTATAAATCTCATCTTGGAAATCCCATCTGAAGAGAATTATTTCTTTATTCTTCATGATTATAAGGCATTAACAGATAAAAGTGTTTTCACTGGGTTAACCTATGTGTAGCTGAGCTTTCCCTTAATGAGAATGTACTCAGTTTTCTACGCTGGCCTTGATTTACACACTGAAGATGTAAGTGCATAAAGTTTGAAAATATAGAAATATTTGTACTCAAATAATAAAATAGATTAGACAATGGCAAGTTGTGAGATGCTAAGAAAGTGCTTTTCAGACAGAAAACTGTATGGGGCCTTTTTGCAACAGTAGGAGGCAGTGCTGTCGATACCAGATAGATCTGGAAGCAGGAACAGGATACTGTGCTTGGTAGTTCAAGACCAGCTTCATGCATCCCTTCTAGGAAAAGTATATGAGAATGATGCAACACTTGGAAAACCACAATTTTGTTAATTCTTAACAAAAGGAAAAAAGGGAATAATTATCTAATTGTAGTGAATAGAAATGTGACACACAGAGCTAACTCACAGCTTCTTGATGCTGTAAACCTACCTACATAAATTCTGGGAGCAATGAATATAAAAGGGTTGTGAAGACCAATGCCAGTTTCTGAGCTGTTCTCTTAGAATTATCCTTATTTTCCTAAAATTTCAAATTAAAGCTGAACTGTTCCTTATTGGGTGATCTAAATGCTTTGTAAATCAGGAGTCTGACTTCTGGTCAGACTCAGCTTCTGAAAGGCTGTGAAGAAATGAATGAATGAGCCCAGAAGGTATACTTCAACATCTTCTCCTTTAATTTTTTACTTGCAATTGAAAAGTTACACTATAATGATAACAACAGATTCTGCAGACATACTTTTTCAAGAGTAGTTTGTTGAGAACTTTGTACTTTTCAGAGTCAGATTTCATTGCTATTTGAGATAACTTTCTGTTTTAAGAAAATCTGTTCCCTGAGACAAGACACAGTAAGCCTTTAGTGCTGAAATGCTACCTAAAATTTGCATGTGGTCTAAACCAGACATTTGAATTTTTGCTCTGCTGAGCATTTTACAGGTAATTCCAAAATGAATCCCCTCTCATCTCCCCTTTGCCAAGAATTGCAAGTGAATAAAAAAAGATTATACTTTAAATTATTAATTAAATAGTTAAATTCAATTAATAGTTAAAACTATTAAAGTAACCTATTTATGTCTATTAGAAAGAAACAAAGAGAAGAAAAATAGAGAGATAAAGCACACAGGAATTACCAAGAGTAACAAATATTCATACAAATGTGTTTCAGGGAGTCAAAGACATTTAAATCTCGCTTCAGATCATGTGTTCTACAGATCTCAAAGGCAGGAAAGCTCTACCTTGACTCAGGGTTTTCCTGAAAGCTAATTCCTGGATCCAAGTAGAGTTTTGACATGATTATAATTCAATCAGATGATAATGGTCCCATCTGGCAATAGAATAGCAAGTCAGCCGAGACTGATGGTGACATTTTACCTTCTCCAAATTTCTCATTCAAGAGCTCAGAGGACCTATAAATTTGATATCCAGCTCTTCCTCCTCACTTCCTCACAGTACAGCCAATTTTCAGTCCTTTCTTTTCCCTATTTTTGCTGAACTATTCCTACATTTCATCTCCTGACGTATGTTGTGAAATCTTACTTATTTCCTCATTCTTCATAATCCAGTAACTTTTCCCACCCTAATTTGGCAACATGAGAGCTTCTTATCTGTGTTTTGACTTTTTAAGTGTTGTCTTTACCTACTTCTTAGTAGTCTTAGGAGAAGGAATTGAGTATGAGCTTGTGTCTATAGCATTTCTGCAGCCCTTTCCAGAGGAATGAGGAAAGCATGACAAAGGTAGCTATGCTTTTTGATACCAATGCAGACTTTCCCAGAGGTAGCCTGAATGCCATTACTTGGCATTGCATTGTTTAGACTGGCATTTAGTATCTGAATACATTAGTACCGTGTGTTTAATTAAAGTAAACAGTGATTAAAAGTCTGATGATGCTTCCTAATTCAATACTGAGGTCTGTACTCACAGGATGAGACAGTGCCTGCAGATTGTTTTCTTCAGGAGTGGGGTTTGAATGTGAAGTTCCTTGTCTGTGCCACTTGCTTTTTTTTGCCCTTTTGGTTACCTCTGTCTGTAAAGGAGCTGGAAGTCTTTAGGAGGAGAAGATGGTGAGGGAGAGAGGGTTTTAATCCAAGTCACTGTGCCGTCTCTTTCATAGATCATCCTCTTCTAAACAACTGCCAGTCTAAACATGAGGGCCTGTGCATATAGAAGTGGGAAGAAGGAGTATGTTAGGGAAGGTCCAGGAACTTCCTAAACTGGATTCATCGCTCATAAAACTGATGCCATGAAAGGATAACGTGGTAGAGAAGGATGCAGTGTTTGTGATCTTGCATCCCTGGAGATACAGGTCGCTTATCTTGCTATAGGAGTGTTCAGTGTAGGACTCTTGTACTGTTTTTTGTTGTCCACACAAATGATACACCCCTGAAGACAACATATCAATTTGTAGTGCTCTGCGAATTTCCCTAACAATTTTTCAACAAGCTCTCCTAGGTTTTATTTTCGGTGTGCTGGCAGCAACAAACATTGCAGCAGGTTTTTCTGTCTGACACCTCTCGCTTGTCCTGATCACTATATTTATCGACACACAGATTTGTTTTTTCAAATCTCAACTTCAATCATACTCATTTTATCATCTCTGAAGATTGCTTGGCACCAATCTGGGTTTGGTTTTGGTTTTTGTTTTAATGACGCTTCAACAGAGATCATTGAGTTTCAAAAACATAAACATCCCTCCCAGCCTATCCAGAAAAGCACAGTGAAACCTAACAAAATAACCCTCCCTCTTGTAGGGTCATTTGATGGATAAACAAAACATGTACTCATTCAATAGTTTGCTGGAACTTATCTGTACTTCTAACATCCATCCTTTGCCAGATTTTGTCATCCTCATTTTACTGAATGATATTTTACTCCTCCAGTCATCCTATACATCATAACGGAACAGATGAGAGCAGGAGTTTCTGTGCTGTGCATATGTGTAAAAGAACTTGACCCACAGAGCTGTTGGTTTGTTGCTGCCAATATTGTTGAGTTTTTTCCCTCTTTTTATTGCCTATTTAGTCAATATAAGCTCATAGACTTTTAAGATTTTTGAGGTATGATATACTTCTAATCCTACTTTTTTTTATATGAACCTTGTATAATGAAACTTGGATTTTTTTCCTAAGCAAAATATTATAAATATATTTTTAGTGTTGAGTCAGCGGCTCTGAATTATTGAAAAAATAAATTTAGCAGCATTTTTTCATTCAGTCTGTGGTTCTGTCTCACCGTATCCAAGGGTCTAGATAGGGGAGGAGGCACTGGAAATTGATTGGGAGTTTCTCTCTCTTCTGTTCTTTCTGAAGAGAGTTTTTGGGAAGGAGGAGGAGGAGTGCTTAGGCTGTGGGGTTGCAAGTTCCACATTCTTACTCCTTTAACATTAGGAGATTGCTATAAAGATTGTCCTGATTGTCCTCCCTCTGCTTAGTCTTGTTCCCACACTCTTGCTTTTGACACCATCACCTGCCTACTCCCAGACTCCCCCTTATCTGCAGCAAAATGCAAATCTTGTTCAAATTACGATAGTGATCTCACGCCAAGTAATAGCTATTTTGTTGCAAACCATCAGTCATGTATCCCTTGTGCCCAGTGTTGTCACCAGATACAAAGAATAGGCAGGTCAAAGCAGCTCTCTTAAAACCAAGGCATTGGGTCAAGCCTAACACTGAAAGCCTGGGTTCAGTAAATGCTGAAGGTAAGTTGACATTTTCCTGTTGGAAACCCTCATTCTGTGTGTGCAACAAAGAAAATCTGAAGGAGAAGAGAGAATTGTCCAAAAAGCAATGTTAGGAACAAGCAACATATCCACCAATGCAAATCTCTTGCTAACAGTAACTTTCCTGGTAGCTCCTTAATGTCATCCCACAGCCAGCAGGACAATATTCATGGGGTCCATTCTTACAGCCTGGTCTCCTTGACCCCCTGCTGGGAGCGCTGGCCAGTGGAGAGCCGAGACCCACACACAGAGTGCCCTGACTCTGCACTGCTGCCTCCTTTGCTTCTGTGCCTTCTGCCCATTCCTGCTGCTGTGGTTTCAGGTCTATCAAGAATCACAGATGTCCTCAGTGGAGTTCCCTGGGCTCTTCAGTAAGGACATTCCTCATCAAAAGGCATTCCTCATCTCTCTGTCTCATACTACCACAAATCCCTCAGTGATCCATCTGTAAAATCTTCTCAGTAGCACAGAGAGGCTCACTGGAGAGAACAGGTTTTAGATTCATGCAACCTGTAGTTGCTGAAGTCTAGTTGCAGCCTTTTTTTTTCCTTCCTCTCCTCACAGTTTGTTTCCCCACGCAGCCAGTTCTCAGTCTGTGCAATTTTATGTCTGTTCTCAGCATTGCTGACAGGGTAGTGGACAGAAAGGGTGTGCAAAGGAAGGCCTTCATTTAGGATCTTGCTGAAGAGAACTTCTGCCATTCTGAGAAAATACTTTATGCAAACAAGGAATATCTGTGGTTGCATGACTGTTCAGTATGGAATAAAGTGATGGACTTCAGAGCTTGAAGGCATAGGGCCTGTACTTTCCATCTATTGCTGGTTTTATTCTGCTTCTTTTTGTTGAGTATAGCCAATGTGGCTGCATTTCAATACTCTGTAAAGAGAAAAGCACCATCTAAAATATTATTTTAAAATATTCAGATATAAATTTACATCCATAAATATAAGGGGAAAAACAGTGCTTTCTGCAGATGGGAATCTATTACCCATTTGGTAATGGCTCATTCAATGTCAGCTGATCCATTTAGCTGCAATGGGTTGTTTTTTTGGTTTATAAGGTTTTTGTAAGAATGCTGTTATCATACAGTCTTTTAAAATAATGCCAATAATAATATACCATTAGCTAAAAGAAGAATGCCGTGATAATGAGATCTATTCCTACCCAAGGCAGGCAGCCATATTTATAAACTGATATGATATCCTTGCTAAGTAGTTCAGGTTTGCCTTCACTAGTCGCGGTAGTAAGTGGATGGGTAATTTAGGGTCTCTCTATTTTCGACTATCTTGACCTCTACACCTTTCTTTTTACATTATTGAGCGAGCATGCACTAAATAATAGAGACAATAATTGTGTGTGTGTGTTAAAATAGGGAGATGGTAAGGGGGTTTTTTTATATATAATTTTATTACTTTCTTCCACTGTGCGTCAAAGTTCCACACAGAGTGCCTGTTTTCACTTAGGTTTTTTTCGTTTTTATTAACCAGAACTTTTCAACCTTGTGTGATCTCTTTACAATTCCCTTTAGAATACATAATTGTGCTCGATCAATTTGTTAAAGGCTTTTGAAGTGTTAAAAAAGCTGCATTAAAATTATTTTCTTTCAGGTTTTATGTTAATGAACATAGGTGCTATTCAAAGCAAAGTCAGTGTGTCAAGGGAACTTTAACTAAAGTTATTCATACATAAACTAAAAAAGGAAACATCTTTAGTGGAGGAAAATACATTTAATGAGTAAGTGCAGCACACAATTCCTCCTTTCAAAACTGTCAGTTCATATTGAACCTCCATTCTAGATATCTTACAATTACTTTGTCAACAGAAGGTAGAGTAGTGATGGATGATACATTGGTTCTTGAAACCAAACTTTCTGTGAGTTACTTAGGCTGAAACTAAGTGCTTTTACATTCCAGTCTTATTGATGATAGTGGTTTTATATTTATCACCCTGTCATTTCAGTTGACTGTATCAGCCTCTTCAGTGCAGGAATATGGACACTAATGGAGGTGTGTCCTTAGTGCTGGAAAGGGTCACAGACTCATTCCACTAACAGTTCACAGCCTTGTTACAAGCTAGGAAATCGTTTTGCCATTTTAAACAGTAATCTGCAGCTGTAGATGTGTGAGGCCTGTGAAAAACAGTTACTTACTGGTCTTTTTAGACCATGCTACCTGTTTGACACTGAATATGCTTCTTTCAACTTTCCCTAATAATAATGTTACTGTTTTGCAACCTGCCCTATCATAGTCAGAATTCTACCAGGGCCTTGGGAGTCCAGGATCAGATTGCAACATTTATTTATAAGAAATTCTGTCAAGAATCAATAATAGTCTTGGGTCTCAAGTTCCTTCTTTAATAATACTTTGATATGATTTGTCACAAGCTAGCCCACAGTATCCACCAGATTTTATTACTTAGCTTGCAGCACAGTCTCTCATCTTTGAGTCATGAGATCAGCCATGGGGAGACCTTTAAAAAGCTATATTCTTTACTGTTTGGTTATTACAGAAAGTCTATATTACTCAATAATATCTTTTATAAGGTGTGCTGTCACATCTTCACATAGATGTTTAACCTCGATGTAGATATACTGAATGCCTGGAGGCCATTTTAGTGACATGGACATTGTTTTTCATGATTGGATGCCAAATGTATCAACAAAAACAACAGAAGTTGGGCCTTATTTTCACAGCTTGGTAGTTCTGACTGAATCTCATACAAACTGTCGATAGCAACTAAGATTTTATTTAGAGTGTAGAGTGTAACGTTTTTATTACTTGAAAGTAGCAGAAATTCTGTGAAAGCAATTTAGATTACTTTCCACTGTAATATCAGTTCCTTAGGTTCTACTGTGTATCTCAATAAACAAGATCCTACTGTGTCACTCGCATATTGTGGTTCTAAATATTTAAGATTTAGCTCAGACATGAAATTCAAATAGTTCCAGTTGGCATTTATTTATACAGACGGTTTACAAAATGAATTCTATGTATTCTTGACTTAGGGCACAGTATGCTTGATTCAATTAAATGTTCAGTGAAGTTTGTTAAAAAGTGCTTTGAGTGAATACAGTCTAACCAGCCTGTGAAATTCAGATGCTCATCTTCCATTTTTTTGTGAAATTAAGAACTGAGGAGTCAGAGGGGAAGACGGAGGTTTGCTCTGTGTATCTTGTATGTCATCAGAGTAACACACATGAGTACTACCAGTAAAACAAATAATAGATAAACAGGTTTTTGTAAATCATGGGTTTTTTTCCAAATAAGTATTGGGGGCAGGAGGGGGAAAGAATTCTTCTAAATTTGAAGGTTCTTTCAATTTGCTATGTAAACATGTTGTTTAGAAGAAAAGAAAACCTTTAAATTAGGGCCTGGGTGAAAAATGAGTTATGGTTTTTGGGCCAGGCAAGATTTCTTCGGGAGAGAAGCATGCACGTTTTTCAGTAGCGCTCACAGTGAGTATCTTAGAAATAAGTAGGTGTGATGATTTAATTTTAAAATATTATATCTCCCTGGTTTATAGTTTTTTAAAACCTATTCCAGTAAAACTTGCAAAGCAGGTAGGTCTTTGGGAAAGCCAATCCTCATGTATAATAAAGTTATATGTCCTGTTTTAGCTCAGAGCTAAGAATACGAAACTATTAATAGATCCATAGAGGGTTGTAATACACATATTGGAAAACAAAAATAATTATAAATTATTTATTAACAGCGCATAGTAAATACTGAATTACAAAAAGGCAGTCTTGAATTGATTCTACAAATGTCCAGTGCTTTGTTTTGGAAATGTGAAATTTTCATAGACTAAAGTAACTCCGAGACTAAAAATGCACATTGGTTAGACAAAGATTTTTACCCATGAAAGCCAGGAGATTCTTTCCTTAATCAGAATTTAATTGATAACTGAAAGTATTTCCTTAAAAAGACTTTGCAAGTTAACCTAAAATAGTTTAGTTACAGATGCAGTCTAAAATGTGGTAATTCCATAATATCTGAAACATTTTATTAATTTTGCAAATTGTTCAAATTTCTGGCAAGATCCTTGAAAAGCAAATCCTCAGGAAATATAGCAATGTGTGGTATTCAGTCATAGTGTTAATTTTTAGGCACTCTAGTCACTTCATTTTGAAACATTTAAAAGATTGCTAATTACGTCTGTGATGTTTGATTTATATTGAATGGGTGAACTAGAAAGATGAAAAGTATCTTTTCCAATGGATATTTTGGAAAAGTTAATATATCTGGTACCACCAGGGAGTTCTTACATGCACACACACATGCCCATGTATACACACACACGTAAGCACATGAATATACATTAATCATAAACAAATAGTGAAGCAATTTTATTTACCTTTTATAGTTTTAGAGCCATATGTACCATAGTCTAACTGTCAAATATTTGAATAATCTACCTGCAGGTAGCATTGAGTTAGAAAAGATATATTAAAAAAAAGACATTGAAAAAGAAGCCTGGAGTAGCCTCTGGGAAAAAACAAAATGGTATAAATTAGATTTGGGCTTGAACAGTTCCTATGTAAAAAAAGGAGAAAAATATCAGGAAAGCTGTGGAGCTTCTGAAGGAAGAAAAGAGTTAGAGATGGGCATGTCAACGTTAAAATTAGAAACAGAGAGGTAGTGGAAATTTAGGCTTCCTGCCTAAGTTTCATAAACTAACCTATGCTCTAAATTAATGAGAAGCAGAGAACATGTTAGCCCTAGACTTGCCTTTTCTAGCTTGACCTCAAACTAGGCTGAATCTCTCTCATCAGAACAATTCATTCAGCCTATGCCCTGCTCGTTTCCTTAGAGCTGTTATCACCTTCCTCAAGGAATGTAAGGAAATATGTCCATCACATGACCAAAATGCAGATGTGGCCTGTCATACGACCTGATTTATATCTGCCTCATCCCTGCTTAGGTATTTGGGGTTTTTAATAGCCTCCTCTGTACATGTGTCGAGAGAAAGGCCATTTAGCTGGCCTTCAGTACCTGCAGGAAAGGATGTGCTATTGGATGCATCTAGAAAGCTTCCCTTTCCCAACAGAAAAAGACTGTGTTCTCCAACATGCTCTGCCAGACCCTTGGGTTTCATTTGCTCAAGTCATATTGACTGTCCCTCTAACAAGAGCATGACACATGCTTACTTTTTGCATATATTTAGGTAGCTCACTCATAAGCAAGAAGGAATAGGATAAAGAATGCACTGGGTTTAGCATGTAATGGTATAAATGTATAGTCGATACATACATACTTTTAAGAACCAGTAGCAGAGTCAATCTCTTCAAGATCCTTCTTTTTTTCTGATTCTTGAGACCCTTACCAAGGTACAAACCTGATCAGACTAACTCAGATTCCAGCTGAGTCTTTTTTCCATGATTTCCTCAATTTTCTCTTTTTTGCTTGTGATTTAGCAGTCAATCTTGACAAGCCATTGACTATTTCCGTAGTCAGTTGTCTGTAACATAATAACAAGTTCTGTAAAATCCCTCAAAATTCAAAGCAAAACAACATGCATGGGTACTAATTGTATGAGCTTGATGATTCTGTGATATTTATTGTTTACAGGCATCATTAGTTTTATTGGTAGCAGGCCAACTGTAGCAGAGATCTATTTAGTGTGTGATAGGAAAGCAAAGGAAAGTGTTAACTTGGGTTTTGATCTTATCAGCTTCAATCACTTCCATAAATCTGTGTTCTAGAAATGCATCTAAGTTTGTCCTAACTTCCCTGGGAAGCCCATATTTCCCTCTAGTCCCATCAAAGTTCACTTTATTAACCCAGGAGTTATAGGTTTCAGCAGAAATAAATTCTTTTAGCAGCAACAAAATGTACTTGTCGGATTTTCCACCAGATTCTCTGAAAATCTCATTCTTTTGTGTAGGAGCCACATTTTGTATGCTTACCTCTGGCAGCTGCTCTTCTGTAGTACATTTGCCATCTCCTGCACCCACATCCACACCAGTAATACTCATGTATTCATCAACGTGTGTTTGTATTCCCATCACCTCACTTGGGCATATAATTCACTGAGGCCAAAAGGAACGGTTGCCATTTTTTTTGAACAGAACTAGGACAAAATAAAGAAGAGCAGACAAAAAGACAGGTTTTATACTCCTGAACGTTTGCAAGAGTATGGTGAATGGTGAGGGAGAAAACCCCCCTGGATGTACTGTAGAGGAGAAATCCTAAATCCTGCATACTCATCCTTGGCTTCCCGTTGAGCAGAATAAACAGTCTTGGTTTAGATAACGACTTGTTTGCAGTTTTGTTCTGGTTATGCCTTGTGGAAGTATTCAAATTCTCTTGCATAGAAGCAGAAAACTGCCTTTGAAAGGGAGATCTTCCTGAGCAATCTTCTAAAGCAAATTTACCAGATTCTGCCAGATCTGTTGACTGATCTTTTTGATGTTTTCTTAGGAGTCTGGTTGCTGTCTATGTTATGTTTATAAACGTTGCATATGTATCTCTGTAGTTCTTGTATGGCTTCTGAAGGGGTGGTTCAGAGTTAAATCAGCTGTTCTGGCCTTAGATCTGAAGAACAGCATCAGTTCACAGGTTTTGACGATCTCAGTAACAGGCCTCATAGTTGTTGAATATTTACTTTCTCTAATCAGAACCAGGGAACTACTTGATGAGAAGATGAGAGTTTGGCCAGGATTGCAAGGAGGCACTTTCAAATTAAGAATTTGAAAGGCATTAGAAGATAATCCTCTGCTGAGCATCTGCTCCCCAATAGAACAAAGTGGGGGAGAGAAAAAAGACCGAAGCAAGGAAACCTAATTTGAGCTGTTCAGTCTCCTGAAACTAAGCGTAGCTGTGTCTGGAGTATTCTTATATTTCTAGAACCCTTTTTTTTTTTCTGCTGTGATATTCCTGTAGCTAATTCCATTTCTCCACCCTAACATCATGATATCATGATGGTCACAGACGAAATGGATGGGCACATCTACACTGCACTGTGCTGGAGAAAGCAATATAGCTACAGCAGCATGGGGCTGTATACTTACAGGGCTGGATTCCATCCAGAATGTAAGAGAACTCATTTAAATTTAGCTCCAGGATCTGTCTATTGCTTTACACTGTTCTATGACAGAAGATAAACCTGGCACACCCTGCTGGGATTAACATGGTTGATAATCGGGCATTTCTGTAACATTACCAGCTCAGTCTAAAAGTTTCATTGTAGGAGCTAGAAAATTTGTGAGTTCAAGTTAGAAAAAAATGAGACTGGAAAGAGATGAAAAAGACAGCTTCATCTCTGAGCTACAACTGTGAGTACTTGGGAAGTAAATTCAATGCACTGAGCTTGACCTGAAACAAAGATTATTCTTTTGTGTACTGGGACTCTGCTGCTTGATGATTTTGTATCTGTTCACCATACAGAGAAACATGGCAATTCCTAACTCCTTGTGAAAGGAAATCACTATATTAGAATGCTAGGAGCGCAGCACTGGAATGTGCATTTCCAGTAACCCATTCATTAGCACTGAACATCCAGAGGAGGAACATGCCCACTGCACACCAACAAACTCAGACCATTTGGCAGGTTCTGAGGTTTTTGAGAGGTTGGCATTGTGACATGGGCTGAGCTTTTAACCTTGCCCACAACATCAATAAAATTTAAACTGAAAGAATATATACTTCAAGCAGGGCATGTTCCCAGGTTTGTGCCAAGGTCTAAGCCATGCTGTACCTCAGGCCTCTGAGCTCTGAAGTGCTTATTAATTTTCCCCTGTAATTCTTAATAAAATTGTATTGCAGCATTAAGGCAAAAAAGGCCTCCCTGATAATTTACCCTCTGCAAGTTCAAATCCATGTTAGTGAAAGGAACTGTCTGCCTTGTATTTCAAAAGTAATGAATTCAAATTCTGTTGGGATTGTAATTTTATTAGAAATTCTGCATATCTTCTCTTGTTATTATTTCTGGGTCAAATGGATCATTACATTGATTGATCAACATTTAATTTGTTATTATCTGCAAGTACTCAGTAAATATGAAAATACTCTGTCACTTTGTTAAAGAATCATCAAAAATGACAGTAATAAGATACTTTTTAAATTAATTTTTTGCATACATGTAGATGAACCTTGTATATCTCTGGAGCTTTGGCTGACCTGGCAGGAAAAGTAAAATAACTCATATATATATATATATATATGTATATACACTAAAGCCTCCATTTTTAGCAGTGCTTACTGTAAAAATAAACAACACACAGGGCAGTAGGGTTTATGATAATGCTGTAAGTTAGTAATCTTGAGCACAGCAACAACCTTTTTATGTTGCCAGACAAAGAGGAATTTCTATAGCATAATCAGCTCAATCTAAAAATCCAAAGTCATGCAACTCCATTCTAGGAACTAGAAGGTCTGTACTTTCTAGCTGGAAAGATCAGAGATTGAGAATTTAGTTGTATTTATTTATATTTATTGTTTTTTAAAAAGTTACAACTTATTCTCCTGGATTTGTTAGGCACATTTTCTCATAATTTCCACTGACTGCCAACCCATATGGTGTGAGAGAGAAGCACTGAAACAGCACTCAGTCCATGTAATGGATGTGTACATGCATATCATACCATTAGTTACGAGTCTTGAGGGAGAGACCCTGGACCTTATTTTCATACGTTCTTAGTGCATACAAATCCAATTGAAACTTACAGAAGCTGAAAAAGATTAATGTTTCTGAAAATGGGGAGCATTTTTCCTGGTGTGAGTAATCAGCATTTACCTTTAAGAAAACCCATGAATTATTTGTTCTGTGTCTCTGCTGGCCTAAATACTGTCTGAAGAAAGAATACTCTTGTCATGATGCAAAGCAAAACTATCAAGAAAAAGATATTCTTTTTTTTCTGTCACAGTTGTCTTATATGGACCAGAGTTAAAGGCACTATAGATTAAAATTACTAGTTTATATGTATTTTATTGATAATGCAGAAAGTATCAGGCATCTCAGTACATATCATGTATTTTTTTCTACTGAGCATGTCTACAGGTGTGCTCAAATTATACCACAACAGTTGTTCACAAACAGCAACACCAATAAATGTGATGGTTTTTGCATGTTGTATCCCACTTACCTCTGCAGCGAAAAAAGTCACTGTTCCTCTGAGTGTATTCCATGATGTGTTTACACGTGAGACTTATAATTACTTCGTCTGTCTCATAAATCCCCCCTCAGTAACCTTGACTAATTGCACGTGGGCAAGCTAATGTATTGTGGTTGGCACTGAACTCCTCCCAGACTGGCCACCTGAGAGGCCAATAGTCCACAGAACTTTTAAATTCTCAGTTGAAACCTTTCTTCCATGAAAGCACCAATTTGTCCCTTTCTTTACTACCCGGGTGCCAGTTTTCATGAAACTTATGGCAGACTTTGTAACCTTAAAGTTTCTACAATTTTGCCCCCTTCTTAAAGGAGAGGAACTGACAGATGGACAGAAGAGTAAACAGTGCAATGTCGAATCTTTTATCCTTTTAAAACCAGGCTATAATGATATATAAAATTTCACTCACAAAGCTAAGAAATATCAAACAACACTCACAAAGTTATGTGACAAACACCACTCAAAAAGTTATGAAATACCTTATAAATATGAAATATCTTATAAATATAAAAGTGAAACTGATTTATGCCAATAATCTCTTCAAGCACTAATGTTTGTCTAATGGATTCAGCTATTATTGCATATGTTACAGAAAGCATTATAATTTGAGATTCACCTGTGCCATTATATCAAAGCTAAAATTATTCCATGAGACTTTGGAACATTCCATGTTGGTTGATACTCCGCGCTTTTAACTAAAAGCTTCTCCTTTCACTTTACATCAACAGAAGTGGAACAATTAATGCTTCAAAATACAAGAGAGGCTTTTGTTCTTGTTTAAATTTTTGTACCTTAGCTTGAAAGGTATCTTGAGCTCCTTTGAAGTTTTCCTTTAATATACTGCACCCAAACCACTTCTTTATAAGAGCCTCATTTAACTTTCACATTTTAAGGATCTTTCAATGCAAGCCCAAATGTAACAAAAGAAAGTGCTAATTGTTGAAACAGGCAGAGTTGTTGAATAGTGTAGATGCTGAATCTTGGGGAAGCCACATCGTAGAAGTATCTTACACAACTCTGGCTCTGGTATATAGCTGCCAGGTAGGTCACATCGCATAGAATTTGCTTCATGCTCTAGACGAATGTTTTCTTGAATTATTAATCAAGTTTAATAATTCACAGAGACCCCAATTCCACAGAACTTGTGTGGCCTCTTGCAGAGAGCCCCACTTGCTGCCAGTGGCATTCCCTCGGAGGTCTACCTGTGCAACTCTCAGGCACAGGCCTAAATGCCAATTCTCTGTAAGTCGGAGCTTCGACTTCTGTAGCTTTCACTGGGCACTGGATCAGACCATACAGTCTTTGATAAGGGATTGAGTTTTCTCCTCCCTGCATGTGAAAACAGCCACCACCCAGCTGACAGTGACAAGAACAACTGAAATGCCGATTTGAGATTTCAGTGAAGCCACTTAGGACTGCAGGGAGAAGGTCAAGACAATCAACACTTAGGACTGCAGGGAGAAGGTCAAGACAATCAACACTGCAGGATTGTTTGCAATTACTCCCAATACTGCCCTGACACTCCCAGTGACTACATGGTGATGATATTCCTGCCCAATAGCAGATGATGTGGTAGAGCCTGCAGAAGTTGTGCATACCTTCATACCCCTGTCCAATTCCCTGAATTCCTTGTGAGTAATTTTTGATAGTCGCTGTCCAGTTTATTTAATCTACCCTGTTAGAAATGACCCATTTCAGATTTCTGATGACTGCCTGGCTTTGAGGCTCTGACGCTGTCATCAGACTCCATCACAAGGGAGCAAATGTTGATGTCATATTGTGGTTTATGAGCCATATATCATGCCTATATTTCTGCTTGGTTTTGTGCTTCTACCAGTGTTTTGGGAAGTCCTGCACCATTTCAGACCTCTGAAAGTCTAATTCTCATGCACAATACTTTTTTTCTTTCTTTCTGAACTGGGTCAGATGTCCCTTTCTGTAATAATTTAATTAACACTTTGGAATAATGATGCATTAATTAATGCCAGATTACAATGAAAATGCTACAGAATTACACTTTATATCAACATTAATGCAAAATGAATTCCTCCTGGATAATATTTCTTACAGAGAATACAAAAAGAGATAATACTAATTAGGCCATCAATTTAAATTTACCATAATTTCAATCCATGTCACTTATCTGTTCTCTAGCACAAAACCTTCAGTTCTACCATACACTTTTTGCTGCATTGATATCAGTGTGGCAGCCAGACTGGGAGTAATTTCCCAACGTGCATTCTTATACATTATAGTGCACTTCTGTATTGTAGTCCTGGGTTTGGTGCCTGCATTGTGAAGGACTGAACTTTAAAAATTAGGTATAGGTTTAAGAATGTTCTGACACAGATCTTTGGGTAGAGAAACTTCACTGACAAAATAACACCCTCACCAGAGACACAGGATTTTGTGTTGTGCATGGCATGTTATTAGACTGAAGCACATAGTCCAGGTTATTCTAATTCTTCCTGGCATGGCCCACATTGCTGCTGCAAATGCAACATCTGCAAAGTCATTCTTTTGTGAACATTATTATTTTAACTGCTTCATACCAGCATGTGAGGCAAATAAGAAACCAAGATTTCTGTTCCCAAGAAACTTTGGTCTTGGTAGTATATTTCCACATCCAAGAGCAGTATGGTTTATTTAAAGTGTATCTGATCCCACTACACTTTAGCGCTTTTTTCTTTATGTGGCCATCACCTAGATGCTGCCTTTTGTGTGGTTAAGGAGAGGATTAAAAAGATAATTCTGAAAGCATGAAAAAAATTAGCAGAGATGATTCAATCTCAAAAACAACCAAAACAGCTTTGCTTTCCTTTCCATCTCCCCTCCTGACTTTCTGGCAGTCTAGTGGAACCTGCTGGGTCACTAGAATATCAGGGCCTTGCTCTTCAGCAACCTTTGTTCAAGACCAACAGGGAGTCAAGTCACTAGAGGTCAGTCAGGCTGGCTTGGAAGCACTGATGTTCACTTGGAATTCCTAAGGTGTGCAGGGAGTTAGCTGCACTTCAGTCTAATCTATGTAATGAAAAGTGGTCAGGGGCCTGGAAGTCTTGGCTGTACCAGCACATTAGGAGTTCAAGAGTTCTTCACACACTGTGAAGACCTTTGGAAATTATCAAAGTAACTTTTTGGTTTTCCAGATTGCAATTTTTTGGAATTTGCTACATGATGAATTTTAACATATTTGGGAATTTTTATTCCAAATACAAAGAACACCAAATTCTGAAATTCCCTGTGAAACAGAATCTTTGCACAGCTCTAGTTGCTTTCTTCAAAAACTGAAATATTCTTCTTTAAAGAATTACTTTTCTCAGTGGACTTTTATAAGATAATTTGATACTAGCCATTTGTACTAATTTTATTGTGTAAAATTGAATTATTTAGCTCAACACAGAAAATGCTGGTGCTCTTGTTAGAATGTGTTCACCAGCAAGGGGAATTAAGAAGTATTTACCACTCAGCAGATCTGATCTGATCAGAGCTTTGAGGAACTACAGAGTAGTGGCAGAGTTCAAAGCAAACTCCCACATAGATGGTTCTGCTTTATGGAAAAGTGGTTCAGCCTGCATAATAGCTCAGGAAATTCTTTTCCTGGCACATTGTATATCTTCAGAGGGGGCCATTCTTCTTTTATAGACATTCTGAGTGAAATGTATGTCATGTAAAGAACAAGCCAGTAAGTGAAATGACATTAGCCCTTAACCAGGAGCTGTGTGGGATTTGACCATCACAAATCTACATCTGCACCAGGCCGCTTTTCATACATTGTACTTCGGCTTTAACATACTGCTTTCTCTGCAGAGCACCATTCTGGTCTCTCTACCACATGGGCAAATTCAGTTAATGCAATAGGTCTTCTACCTTGCAGAATTTATTTGGGATTTAGAAAAGGTCAGATATGTAAATCTGTGTGATTTGTTTTGTGAAACTACATCTTTGTTTGGGGCAGTTCACTGTAACTGTCCATCACTGCCCAGGACTGTTAAAAGAATATTTGCAACTAATGAAGGGAGTGGATTTTTGAAAATATGAAGAAAACTTATTTTCCTAGGAGCAATCTGTTAGATAGTAGAATAGACTTTTTTAAGAAGTACAGTAAGCTCTCATCATTAGATGGGCTTATAACTAAGTGCAGAGTAGACAATGTACTGGAAAAACGACGATAACTCCATGGATGGAATTCATGTTGATCCCAGTATGCTGGAATTAAGAATTAGCACAAATCTTTTTTATCTGTCACTGTTGAGGACTGGTGAAGAAGGGTTTTTATAGCTCAGGTCTCAAGGAAGTATAGTAAAACAGCCCTGTATAGTAAACTAGCTTTGTGCTGGGGAAAAATTTGCTCTGTGCCAATCTACACTGCTTTCCCATCCCAAGTGCTATTAATTCCTTACTTTCAAAAGCAATGAAGTATGTTCAGAAAAACACAAAGAAAAGTGCTGATATTTTTAGATTTTATATGTAACATCAACTAGAAACTAATTGGATTAAATATTTTATTAAAAAATAGCACACTTTTCTAGACTTTTTGTTGAGGTTCCCCATTTTAAATATGTGTTTTTCTGTGTTTAACTATTCAATGTTGTATTTTTTTCTCATCAAGTTATATGATCCCAAAATGAAGAACTTTTAATCTTAGTCTTTCAGATGATCTTATCTCTTCATTGTTAAGAATTGTATCATGGAGATACAAATAAAATAGCCGGACAGCTATCTGATGATGCTGTGTTTAGCTGAACCTACAAATGAGTATGTGCGAGGGACGGAAATAGGGTTGGATGCCTCCCTTGAAGATGACATCTTTATGGAACATAAAAACCTAAATGTGCAGATGTCAGAATTAAGTTCAAGTATTTTAGTACCCACATATTTAAGTACTAGACTTTTTTTCTGGCACATTTCCAGCCTTAAATCAGATGTGGAATACTTCTAAGGTGGTGGCTGATAGAGGATTTCAACAGCTTGTCATTTTTAACTTTACGTTTAAGGCTTCTGCAGGACATCCTTCTTCTATGACAGCACCAATACATTGGTAACACCTGCCTCTTTCCAGTTGATCACACCTGTTGACACTTAAGTGCATTAACAAATCAACTAATAACCTTCCTCTGGTTCTTTTTCATCTCTGTTAGTACTGGAGGCTCTGTGCATAATGAATTATGATATACAATGTATTCCTTGTTTAAATGGATTTTATTGAGTGCCAAACCTATTTCTGGTGATATTGCTTAATGATACCTCTAACTCAGAAATGATAATTCTAAGAAAAGAAAACTCTTCTACAGACATAGGTAACTTTTGTATAATTCCATCGCCAGGCTGTCCTATGACTTATATTTATTTAAATTTTATCTCAGAAAATTAGGAAAGTTCATGTTCATATCCAGTCATTTATGTCTATGAAGGAGGAAAACCATAAAAGGCCTGACTTTGAAGGTTAGGCTGGTAGCCAGAAAACATGGTACCCTTGCCACAGTGCTGTACATAGGACCACAGCACAAATAACGCCAAGCTAATTCCAGAGAGGATAATATATTCACAGGGAGTAGGTTGCATCATAAGAGGTTACCAGCTTGGATTCTGAAAGCAAGAGTCACAGTCAATTGATGCTACACCTGAGTTTATACCTCAGCCATCTTGATGGTGGTAATTAATCAGTGACAGCACCGCATTGATGATGCCATGCTGCTTCCGGTTCAGCTGCTTGGGTACATCCCAGTGTGGTTGCAACTAGTTCAGAAGCCACTGCACTGATGTTTGTCAGAGCCAAGGCAAATATTAATATCACCAGAGTTATATGCTCAAATTTTACTAGTGAAAATTTTAAAAATTGCTACCCAGGCACATTCATCAGAGCTATACTACAGTAGTTTTCTAAGTTATTTGCTGTACATTGTTCATTCACCTCTAATAAGTATCATACAATATAAATGCTATTTTTAATTTCAGCTCCTAGAACATAAAAAATCTGTGGAAGCTAGCTGAGAATTTTGCAAGCGTGTCTGAATGCCGAATCAACTGAGTTAAGTTGGAGTTTATGTCCCTGAACATATTGTACGACCGGTGGATAAGGCAGGGTTTAAATATAGATTGAAAACCACAGGGTATTAAGTATCTAGGAATATTTTACCTTATGGAGTTGAAGTCTACAACTAAACTTAACAAAGAGGTAATGTGAAATACAGTGAAAAAAAATAATTGCTGGGTGGTCTCTGCCACATATTGTATTGTGTGGTGGAAAAGGCTGAGAGCCATAAGAAAGATATTGCCACCAAATCTGACATACTGTATACATTAAACATCTTACTATTTACTGTCTGAGAAAAGTTCTTTAAGGAACTCGTGGTCTGGTTAACAAAAACTTTATGGCATTATAGGAAGCTCAAAATCTGTGCTGAAAATGCTAGTGTTAGCCAATTTTTTAGGTGGAGCAAATTTTCCAGAGTTAGGAAAATATTGTTTTTTTGTGAAGCCAAGGAATGGATGCCATGTAAGTGGATCTCAGCCCATTTGGATAGCCTTTGAAAATGCACAAATACTACTTTTTCATTTGTTCTAATTAATAATGGTGAACTGAAAAGAGCTGCATGCAGTGCTGAAAGCCATGGTTAAGTAGATTTTGAATCATGAAGAAAGTTCAGGGGAGAATGCAAAGGAAAATACACAGCAGAAAGATTTGAAGTCCTATGAAACAAAATTAGTGTAAGATTTGTTTGAGGTTTTTTTTACTTTTTATTATTTTTAAGCGTCAGGGCCCTGAGGGTGTCACCAGGCGTCACTGGCCTTGTGCCCGTCGCCCTGCCAGGCCCCCTGTCAGCCCTGCCCAGGCCCATGTCCTGGCCCAGCCTTGACCCATCCCCGTGTCCCAGCAGATGCCGGGGGCTGGGGCTGTCCTGGCGGGGCTGGGACAGGTCCTGGATGCCAGGCTTGGCACTGCCATCCTGTGGGGCCTCCACGCTCCCACCTTGGGAAGCCTTGGTGCGAGTGCCGCGTGCTGTAGTGTTACCGAGAACGCCAGACCCACCAAATGGCGTCTGTTCCTTTATTGTCTCCCCGTGAAACCCTGTGGGCCCACACCAGGACATCAAACATGTGCACTCACAGCTTTCCTGTTGACAGGGAGAGACACCGCAGGAAGCACTCTGCTTCTCCACTAGCTCTTACACAGAGGCCATGTAAGTAAAAACACAGACTTAGCTAATTTCTGAGGGATTTCAGTCATGACCCTTAACTATATACATGATCTTCTCTTCTCCTCTCTGCTCACTTCAGTCTCCTCAGAATTACCACTCATAGCTTCATGCATAGACACCATAGCCCGAAATGCCGAAGGGATGCAATGCAGGAAGGTTAAACAGTGGATGCAAGGGAAGTAGTGTGCTGCCTTATTCCTGCTGCTTTATTTTTGATTAACAGGAAAATAACGGGGCTCCCTAGCATGCCAACTGCTAGGGATAGCTCAAGAGATGTAGACCGAGGCTTGTCTTATGGCTCTTCAAAGGGCATTTACTACCTTAAATATTCTATGATTGTAATTTTTATTGAGGTTTGGTGGCTCTATTCCATTTGTATGGATATTCAATTACAATTCAAATATTTGCACTTGACAGCACTTTTAGACTGTGTAGTTAAATGAAAAATGAACCAAATGCAGTACATACTTTAATAACAATCAGTCTTAGGAGAATTTTTTGAAGAACAACTTCTGACCCACCAGGATTATTAAACATCCCATAGCATTTTTTGTAAGATTAGTCACAGTGTCTTTTCTGAAACTCAATTTATATTATTACGTTCTGCCTCCATAAATCACCCTGCAGTATCAAGCGAATATAGTATTCTAGTGTCACATATTGTTGTAGAAAGTTAAAAAGCTGTCATGTTCCACCTCAGAAATGGATCCACTTTGCTAGAATGTAATGCAGTTCTATTACAAGATTTGGAACTTTTTGTTATTTTACAATCCAGTACATTTGCAAGAGAATTCTTTTTTTTTTTTTTTCTTTGGTGCTTCTTGGTGTCCTTGTCTACATCAAGGAATATAGAAATGATAAGTAGCAGTATTTTGCAAAACACTAATTCTAGAGATTGTCCTCTAGAAATGAACACAAAAGAAGGAGAACCATACATTTCCATTTTCACCAGCAAAGAACCAAGTTTCTGATTTTTCAAAGCCTCTATTTCACCAGTGATGGCTACATTCTTCTTGACAGTCCCAAAAATGTGGTTATTTACTAAATACATTTTGTTTCTTGGCAAGTCTTGCAGGTGATGCAATAAATGTCACTCTTTCCTTTTACTTAATATCAAGCAAGCAGATCATTCTCCTTTTTTCTTCTCCTTTGACTGAGAAAAGCCAGCAGACCTGCTCCTCTTGATTATTATGTATCTCATATGTTTGCCAGAATGGGGATATAAAACTAGTGGTCTATCCAGATTCAAGTGTGAATAATTATGTTCTGCCTACCTAAATTCCCAGTGTGATTTCATTTGGGTACAGTATATTTCTTCATTTCCTGCTCTTGGGCCTGTTTTGGCATCTATTGAAATTAATGGAAAGTTCTCAAAGACTTTGGTGATGGAAATTGTCCATAAACTGTGGTGTAATTGTGGTATTAAACAGCTTGAGTTGACATAAGCAGAGTTGTATCTTATTATAGATTGCTTGCACTGCATGTCTTTACCAGTTTGGAAAACTCTTCACATTTCATCAACATTATGTGTATATTCAAGATATAACAAATGGCAATTAACAGACTATACAAGTATTCTGTTGGAGTCATAATATCTTACATATGTTAAATTTGCAGATATATATGCTTGATCCTTGTGTCACTGAATTTTAGTGAAGATGTTTCTTTGGACTTCAGTGAGAATGTCTAGGTAATACTGTAAGAGTAGCAGAGGTAATACAATAAGAGTAGCAGAGGATAATAGCCTTCTAAGGCATTTCAGATCTGTTCTCTGTCTTTTGTGGATGTATGAAGAAAAAATAGAAATAAAAAAATTGTTCAAAAATAGAGTTCAAGTCTTTTAAACCCCAGATTAGACTACAATACTCTGTGGCATTTCATCCAGATATGGATGCAGTTGTAAGTAATTGATGCTCTGTACTTTCTTAGCAAACTTTAGAATTTTCACAAAATATATTTTTGCTTTAATAACATTTCTAGAGATAAAAAGTATGGGTTTTGAACCCTTCTCAGTTGTATTTAAGAAGTTCCTTGGAGGAGACAAAGAGAACATGTCTCAGAGAGCAACTCAAAACAGAGGAAGACCAAATTGTAAAGTTAATTCAGACCTGAGCTTTCCTAATTTTTTGAGGGAAAATGGGCCCAACTTTAACCAAAATTTATTTTATTTAGAATTTTAATGAAGAGGTGGTCACCATGTAATGAAATGAGATGACTCCAGGTTGTAATATATTTGATATGGTTGTTTCCACCTTCTTTTCTCTTGAAGATTATGTTTTATAAGCTATTCCATTCTCTCCCATTCTTGGGACTTTTGATCATATTCTCATGAGCCAGGCCCAGGCTGCTGTAGGACCCAGGGTGCCTCTCTATTCCTCCAAAGTCTGTACCATGTACTTTTAACCTTGGCCTGAGCTATAGGCATGAAAATTGCCCATATTCTAAATATAAAACATTCCTTTTCCTTGGCCTTAGACAAAACTGGAAGTAAGGCTGGTGTAAGTCTGTGGTGACAGCATCACACCATTTCTCAGAAACCAGCAGAGGAATTCTGCAGTGAAGTTAAAGCAGTGGAGAAATCGCAACAATTTAATACTGTGATTCTTACTGTGGAGTGGGAGGTCATTTTAATTCAAGGGTGAAACGAATAGTCCTGCAGTATCACATACAGCATTTCTAATAATGCAAAAACCTTCCAAGTCACTACTTGGTGGTGCAGGTAAGCAAGCCTGGTAAAAACCCTTCTGACAAGAAAGATGCTTTTATTTTATTTAGGTTTTAAATGTTTATGCAGCTTGCTAGATTCATAACCTAGGGCAAGTTTAATTAAAGTCAATGAAGCGGTTTAAAGTGAAGAAGAAATCAGCATTAGAAAAAGTGTTGATTGTTTTCTAATTATGCTGTGGACTTTCTCTGTAATGGATTCTTGCCTTTTTAACTCTAGATAAAGCCTGATATATGCCAATGTAGACAGGAAATTCCTTCCTAAAATTTCCTTACTAGTTGCTTCTCTGCATATCTTAGGAACCTTGTGACATGATCCATTTTATTGCTTCTTGTCAACAGTTGGACAGTGTGGATTTTATTTTCTGAAGATTTTAACAACAGAATAATGTATCATGCAGGAAAGTTTTGTGTGTACAGTTTGAAAACATGGTGGTTTATTAATCCTTTATTCAGAAAGCAAACCTGTATGATACAGCCTGAATGAAAGAATACCAGTGAATATGGAGAATTCATTTTGATTGCTGCCCTGAACCCTCCAGGGTCTTAGTATGATTTTGTTTTGATGTGGCTGGACAGTTTGTGTACAATAAAAATGGCACCCCTCTTACCCTCTGTGATTAAGCATCTGTGAGTTGCATGTTCCCTCCAGTTGCCAGGGAAGTTGTGGATGCTCCATCCCTGGAAGTGTTTAAGGTCAGGTTGGATGGGGCTCTGAGCAACCTGGTCTAGTGGAAGGTGTCCCTTCCATGGCAGGGGGTTTGGAACCAGATGATCTTTAAGGTCCCTTCCAACCCCAACCATTGTGTGGTTCTATGATTCTGTCCCAACATTCAGTGATTTGATCCAGGCAAAGGGCAGTCCGCATTCCTGCCAGCTGATCATCAGCCAGCTTTGTGACCGGACACTGACTTGCTCCTTTAGAACCATTCATCTCTTCAGCAATGGTGGATTGAAGCACTTTCTCGAATTCACCCTGCGGTACCAGTGAAGCACAGAAGGGATGATGACAGGCTACTTGATTGTCTAAGGCAACAGTCCAACATCCCCAAACAACATTTGGGTTGGAAAAGACCCTCAAAATTCATTGAGTCCAACCATAAACCTAACCCTACTCGGTCCAGCACTGATCCATGTCCCTGAGTGCCACATCTGCACATCCGATGCTGAGCAGATGTCCCAGCTGCAGTTTTCTTCAAGTTAGGTTGCAAGATAAGGCACTCCCAATTCAAGGATGACCCTAAAATCCTAAGTCAGCTTCTGTCAGGTATGTGTTACGAGAGCATCCTTATTTACAAATGATGTGTTAGTTTTGCCTCATTTTGCACGCAAGAACGATGATTTGCAGGGAAAAAGGAAGGTGTTGAATAGTTCTCTTTAACTTTGTTTTCTAGTCTGTAGTCTTAGGTCTTATTTATTGTTCACTGTGCCAGCTAATGTAATACAGATCTGCACTGCATTTGAAATTTCTTTTTACTGTTTTCAATGGCATTCTTCATTATAGAATTGTATGAATAGTTCCCCAGTGAGTTTTTCTGTATTGGGGGGAGCAAGAATATTGTCCCCATTTTATAGCTGGGAAAGTGTAAATTTGCTGAACAGTCATAAGAAGTCAACATGACTAAAACTCATTTTTTTGTCCTCTCAGTGACATTGCATGTCCTTACGTTCCTGTATTATATGTAAGGATAAGTAGGAATTTTGACTTCTTGTCTTTCTATCATTCATTATGTGCCCCTTGTCTGTTACACCATCCTTTATTTGGGCAGTCTCTGTCTCTCTCATCCTCGCGCATTGGAATTTCCCTTTAGGCTCTCATAATTTTCACCGCTCATATCTAGACATTTCAACTTTATGAAGAATAAGATCAAAAATCTGTTTGATTGTCCACCACACATATATATATATATATAAAGAATATTTCGATCCGAAATATATCTTTAAAGCAAAATAGATTCCACAAAATGGCAGTAATAAGGGCAATCTCAGTGCTGGCTTATTTGGTCCTAGGACTGAGTAATTCTTTTCAGGGACAGTGAACATGTGTGCCATCAGCCACCTCTGACAGAGGATGCTGGCTAATTTTGTTGGTGGTGGTTTTATGAAACAAAACTCTATTTGTAACATTAATTTTGGTGGTGGTGGTTTTATGAAGCAAAATTCTGACTGCTGAAAATTAGATTAAGCAAACTGAGCTTAGTTTGGACAGACCACTGCAGGGTCTGAAATGGTCCTTTTCAATGACTGGGTCTTGATTTAAACAGTTGTACCGAAGCATATTCCAGCATACAGAGTGCATATTCCATATCTAAACCACTCAGAGACTTGTATTTATTATTCAGACTGGCATTCACTTAGGTGAAAACTTGGTATTTAGATTGGAAACAATTTTAAATAATTAACATAAATATATTCACTCCAGCAACAAGCTATTCTGTAAGGAACACAAGATGTAAATTTGGGAGAACTACCAATAAGGTGGATCAGTGCACTCCTGCAGCCTGGGCCAGGCATGCTGTTGATGGTGGTTAGAAAATGCTGTTCACAGCTGTGAAAATTAAAGGCAGAGCCTTACCGTTCCAGAGGAAGCCAAGTCCTTGAGCGACTGTAGAATTTCAATGATGTGGCTTGCTACAATTTTTCTTTGGTGTAATTTTGGTTGCTTGCAATGACTCTTTTTCTTTTCCAAACCGGTACCAATTTGGACATGAAATCATGCTTTAGTGTCCTGCCACTGTGGATCACTGTGATCACACTGATGGTGCACGGTCTGAGTGCAACATCAGTGTTCCAAAACAGCTGGACAACTAAACAGAAAGGCAGTATCATAAGAAACTCCTGCTGACAGCAGGTACTTCTATTTTATCTGAAAATAATTCACTGAGTAGATAAGTGGTGAATTCCCAATGGGAAAAACTTGATTCTGTGTGAGCATAGGTTACCAAATGTACCACCATAAAATAATTGATTTTGTTATATATCAAGTAGGGACATAGTTGAGACTATTGAACTTTTCACTTAGGGCCTCAGGGTGAACTTGAACCAAGCTTCCAAGGTGAAGAACCAGTGCTTGACATGTGCAGGGTTTTGCACTCTTAACAGCCTCTTTAACTTTCTTTTTGCCCTGCTTTCACCAAGATCTAGATGTGCACAGAGTCTCATTAAGATGGTTGAGTTGTCATTGGAGATAATCACCAAAGGAATGTGTTATAAAAGGAGAAAAAAAGTATGTCTAGGAAGTCTGAATAATTTTTTTATGCTGTTGTTTTAGTGAAGAGGCTTTGGATGCTGATAGAAAAGTTACTATAGCTATAGGGCACATTTAATTGCATTTTAGAAACTTCTTTTAATCCTGTAATAACAAAAAATTAAATCAGTGCTGACATTTTTTTGTTGCCAGAAGAAGGTAGTAAAAGGGTAAAGAAATAATTGTTAGTTCTGAGAATATAATTAGCAACTTTAATGCTTTAATCTAAAAAATGCATATTTTGAGCCTGGGTGAATGATTAAAGAAAAGATATTGAAAGCCTTTGAAATTTCTAACTGTTTGTTTTTAATTGTAAATTATGATCACTATAATTAGCTCATTTAGTACACTTATAATGTAAACAAATATGAATATACAGAAGTTCAGTGATATATTTCAGGGCAAATAAGAGCAACATTGTGACCCTGGGCTCTATTTATTAAGCCTTTCTTGTAGTCTTTGGCACTGCTTCATTCTTTCATACTGGTTTTTTTCCAATTTTTTTCCAGAAGATAAAAGAAAGCCGTACATAATATTTGCAGGTCTCTGCTGAGGTCTTAATGCATCTGGAACTATAATGAAGAAAATACAGATAGAAATCTGGTCCTTTTTGGACTCCATTTAATTATCACTCTGAAACTTTCTTATAGCTAGAGTTTTTATCATGTTAAAAAATAAATACTACAGGTTTCCTTAAACACTAGATTGTTAATACTGAGCAATTAGATGAACTGAAAAGAATGTTATTTTTCAGGTAGATGACTATTTCCATAGCTAGCTATCTGCAGAAATGCAGTGTGTCTGATGCTGCCTGTCCTGTCTCCTCATGATACATTTTGTGTAGCATCCTGCGACTGGGTTTGAGAAATCTTACTCCTTTCCCGATACATGTGCTGCCCTTCACATCACAATAACACAAACAGGAGCTGCCTGCCTGACTCCCTGCACGCTAATGGAAACACTTAATGAGTAACAGGATGTTCTTCCCCACCAAGTTCAAAGATTAAAATTTGGGGTTTAGTCTCACCATTATTTTTGTAAAAAGGCATCTTTTGTTACATTTGCAGAGCTCAGTTATCATGCTGCGACACACTGCATCCAGTTCTGATAAGTCGTGGAAAGTTATGATTAGTTAAGCTCCTTATGAATAGAGAAGGCTTCCCTGAAGGTTGAAACTGGCCTCTAACTTGAGATTTTAAATCACTGCTGAAGTGTTTTGACTAGGCTGCCTTTGTGTACACTAAACAGTTTAAGGTTACTTTTTAATCCGGTGGCGCCTGTTTTATGATGTACACTTGCTGCGGATTGAATGTTGTTCTGTTCATCACTGCCAGCTGTCTCCTTCGGATCCTCCAGTAACTAAGTTGTTTTATCTCAGAGGAATGAATTGTCAATAACAAGCAAATAATAACTTTTCTGCTGAATTCTCAAGATTTGAAAAACCCCTCTTCTTCTGTCGTATTTCCCTTATAATGTGAAAGTTATTGTGAGGGTTAGTTGCTCTGTTCCTGCACTGTGAGCCTTCAGGAGTTAAAAGTTTACAGCATGAGACAAAGGTAGAAGAGGTACATATTGCAGCAGTGTATTCACCACCTTCTATGGATATTTTTTAGCTGAAGGAAGTAAGCCCTGGTTATTACAGCTGTCACGGTGACATCTGATACTTCAGTATCAGTGATTTCCTCACCCACCACATGACCCTGATCACTACCATGATTCTCTGTCCACTATTAAACTGGGAAAGGTCTTGGCCCTCCAGGTGCTCTTTCAAGTCTGAAATAGCAACTTGTCTGTCACATTCTCCCTGCCTAACTTATTGCTTAAGGACCCGGCAAATATGTTTAATGCAGGCAGGGTCTCGTGCAGCAACAGAGCAAAGAACGTGTCTGGAGTGTGTTTCATGGCTTATGCAGAACAAGGGCACTGAGTGTGCATGGGTTGTTAAAAATGAGCAAACTTTGAAGTGAATTTGATGCTTAATCTCAGCAATTATATTTTTGCACTTCTTTTCTTCTTTGGGAAGGGAACACGCTTCTTGAAAGTCATGAGAGGTATCTTGAAATTTCACAAAGGAATGGGGGCGTATAATAGCTTGATAATTTCCATGAATCAAATCTGGAAAAATTTTAAAATATTGTCATACAAAAATTCAGATCCAAAGCTGATCTTTACTGAATTAGGGAATAATATGAGCGAACAAGCAAAACTATTTCATGGAAATGTAGATAAAAAACCCTAAAGCTCTAAACCAAATGTCAAAATTGGCTTCCCACGATGCACATTTTTCTCTCGTTATTAAGTACCTTACTTATGGTAAGATTAATTTAAAAGTTGCTTAACCTAGGCAACATGAAAGACTTAGACAGTAGACTTTTCTGTGCAAAGAGATAAGGCTTATCAGGCCTACCTAATTTTTAGGAATGAGGCATTGGAAAAGATTCTGTACTTAAGATAACAGAGCTGGCCCAACTGGCTATTGCGTTGTACATTGTGCAAGCTTTGACACAGTGGTTGTCAGATGTTTCCAGCCCTGAATGATTATCTTTTTTTTGGCCCTGTGTTGTTAAATTCATGTAAACTGGTATGTGGGGCTTGACAATCAAGAACCAGGGTTTCTATATTGAAATTCAGCTGCATCTGGATTGAACCAGAGATTACATAAATGCAATGCCAGAGTAAGAAAGAGGTTGGATAACCAGCTTCTGTAATTTTTTGAGTGATTTTAGGTTCTTAAATATAGTTATGCAGAACTTTTTTTTTTTTTTCTTTTTTTGCTTTGATGGATGTGCTTGTGAGCATCTGACCTGCAATTCCTCCTCTAATGCAGAGGGGGAGGCACTTCTGTGCAGGGTGCTTCTGGCCACCTTTGCTAAGGGAGTGCTGAGTTTCTTAGGGGGACCCCCATGACCAGGAACTTCACAGACACAGCTGCAGCTATGTTTCCTTTGAAAGAGAACTATCCACACTTTTTGCAATGTATTGTGGATTGCAGTTGCAAATACCGTTTTTTATGGCATGAAAAGTCCTCTCTTCATGTTTTGTCAGAAGCATACATCCATTTGTAATGGTATACATGTATAATATGTATATATGCTTATATAGTGTATGTTATATATATATAAAGTGACTTCATAGCTCGTGTTAAGATAAGGCCATCCTTTAAAAATAAAACCGTACAAAATTTTATATAGTTGTAAACTAAAGTTATGAAGTTATATGTGAAGTTAAAAGGTTATAAATGCAGTTCTGCTTATCTTAGTGGAAAACTAGATCAGAAATTGTGAGCAGAGTACTTTTAGAAGAGTTCTGTCATGACTCTGAAGATTGAAAGCAAGATAGACAAGGATTTAGAGCTAATGCAAAGATGCAAAAAGAAAAGAGAGTGTATGTCTTTCCTCAGAGAAAACCATAAAAAGAAATATAAAGGTGTGTCCACTCTGAGCACATGGTTGACTCTAACTTGTAACAGGCAGGGCTTTGGTCTCTGTTAAATGAAAAACTAGTTCTGTTGAATAAGGGACACATGCCAAGCCAGCTGCATTGGATAAAAACTTGTTGCCCTTCTGTGGAATATCCATGATGACTGAAGGTTCTCTGTGCATCCTTGTTCCATTTGGTGTCTGGATCTACACTGCCCTTTATACACAATATTCACTGTAAACAGAGATGTCACACAAACATAACTTTTTGGGGCTAGAGATGGGATTATGTGCTTCTACCAATTCTCCTAAATCCTAACATTTAAAAAGAAAAAGCCCTCATTGTTTTAATTTTGTTTTCTTTTAAGATAAATAAATACATAAATAAATAAATGTTGTTAAATTTTGTCAGTCATTTGTCTTTGTCCATGGACAAACACTGGGTTTGATGCTGCCATTAGCAGTTTAGGGATGAAAGGCTTCGAGTGTTGTGCTCTCTGGAGTATAACTCTGTGCTTGTTCATTTTCACTTATGAGATTTGCATGTGCAAAGCCTTGGTCTTCACTATGCTCCTAAGTTTTCCACAGTGATTATATCTAGGGTCCTTAAATGATACTGTAATTACCATTATTCATAGTAATGTCTTATTAGTAATAATTACTAATAATTTTGATAATCCCCTGAGGAAAAATACTGTAGGTTGAAAGCCAGAGATGGAGTCATTATAACGAACAGAGACTCATTCCTTGTGTCTCTCTTGTAATAAAATAATTTATTTCCAGCTTTTTTTGTGAGGGATGAAGAGATTTCTGAAGAGAATTCTCTCAAAACGACCCTCTGTGCCCACCTGCAAGACCCCAAAAATTAGGAGTGGAAGAACAATGAGGCCTCTGCTCTGATTGCTGTGAATACTTCAAGCAGCAAATTTAATATATCCAATCTTCTGTCTTTCCTTCACTTTTTCTTCATCTTAATTTTCATGGTCTTCTCTGTTTCCATAAGGCTGTAGTATGTGGTAGACAAAAAGTATAGTATTTATAGCTTGGTAGACAACATCTTCCCAGAAAATTTTCAGAAAACCTCCTTCTCACGGGATCTGCTGCCAAATATGTATTGGTTTTATATTCTTAAATTCACTTTTAAAAAATGTGCACAAAGCTCTGGCTGTGTTTATCTATGGCTTTAAAAGAACATTAATCAAAATGAACAGCATTCCATGATCATTTTGTCTTCAGACCCAGTAACAAAATTCTTACCCACTTATACAAGTCCACCTCTGTCCAGTGCTTTGTCCCACATATACAGAATGTGCCTGCAGCCCTTGGCACCAGGAAGAGCAGAGAGAGGAATATTTCCCATTGGCTGGGAAGGCTCCGTGCAGATGAAGTAACGCAATCCTGAACGGTGTGCTCAGATTTTTTCAATAAGGGTTTTTCGTCACTACAGAGCTTTATATAACAGCAGTAAAGGCAAAAAAGGAAATTAGAAACACAGCTGAGACTGCATCTCATACTTAATAATGGCCTAAAATTCTTACTGTTTATTAAAACTAACACCCCTTGTCAGGGTGTTGATCAAAAATTCTCTGCAGTCTCTTTTCTTTGATCTTTTCATTTTACAAACCACAGATATTTGTTGCCATTTCCTTACTTAGTTTTATGTCTAAAATCTTGAAACTCAAAGCTGCTTTCCAATAATGTTGCATGATATGGAGTGATCCTGAATTCATCGAGCCAGCAAACTCATCACTAAACAAATTTGTCCACTCACAAAGGAAGGAGAATTTTGGTGTAACACAAATAGAAATGATCAAAGGTGGCACTAAAAAGGATGTTTTAAAACCTTGTCATCTCTATAAACCTTATGTTTCTCCTGCTGTCCGGTCAGAGTATGGACATAACCTAATCTAATATACACATTTACCTTTTGTTTCAGCGGGTCCCTGGCTCCTGCACATGCAAAACATTTGAATTTCCTGTTGGCTCAGAGGTGAGATTTATAACATTTATTAAAGTTGCTTTTCGCTGTGAGTTTACTGGGCAGAAAGCCTAAGAGGGCCTTTTTTTTAAAGGGGGTTTAATTGCTTGAATTTACCAGAGGGGTGAACATTATGCTTTCTTTGCAGCAGCACTATCCACTCAGATTTCCAGGTGTTGAATTTCCCTGGAGGTTCCCTATTTATTGAAGGAATTCGTGAAATATCCATCCATCCAGAGCTGGAGCTCCTACCATCTCTTTCCCATTCATCGTCTTGAATTTCCTTCATGGCTGCTTTTGCATTTCTTGGTTGATCCTGTTCATTTCTGTCCCTTCCTCTCCGTAAATGTCCTCCCTCCTCTCTGCTTGAGCACCTTGGCCATTACAAATGGCCAGACTTCCTCAGAATTGAATGTGCCTGAAAGCTTTTTGCTGTGATGTGGCTGCTGGTTCAGGGGACAGTTCCGGGCAGGAAGGACACTGGTGCTTGTTAGGAGGGTGGGATGGAAGGTGAACAGAGCACAAAAACAGGACAAGTAGAGGGAAGGATGGAGAGCAAAGAAGTATTTTGCAATGTTTAAAGAAAAAACCTATAAAAAGCCCTTTAAAATCCATGAATGGACTTCTCAACAGATGGCAACCCCACTGTCAAGCAGGCCCAAGGCAGGCAGATCATAATTGTTAGCAAGTGTATTGTTAAGGGAATTTACTAATTTACTGATGCAGCAGCCGCTTCAGTTGAAGAATAAATTGGAATATTTTGGTGCATTTCCTTTAAAAAGTCATCCACTTTTAAGTCTATGTATTAAAATTACATAGTCTTAAATGGGGTCTCCTTTGCTAAACAAAAGATATGTAAATTACATTTCAAGATTTATATTATGATAAAAACTGAAACACAAAAGAGACATTATCTTGCAAAAATGTAAAAGTACATTGCTTCATGAGTCCATAATGATATAATGTGATGTTGATGTAGTTAAAGATGTCAGAAGGGAGACAATGACCTTAAAAGTTTAAGGCAGACACATTAATATTGATTGATTTTTAAGAGATTAAACAGCAAGAATATATCCATCCATAGCCTGGATATTGGATTGTTAGAAAATTTGAGATGAGATACAGAACATTTTGGTCTTGTAATGCTTTAGACCTAGTAGCAAGAACATGCTTTAAAAGCAGCCATTTGTCCTACAAGAAACTGGGTGATGATTTGCCTTGAATTTATCAGACTGTGAACTATTTCTTGTAAAAACCAGCAGTTTGACAAAGCTGGGTGATTATTTCTGGCTTAAGCACAAATGCTGGTCTGTCATAGGAGATGTCATAAAAGTCCTAATGTAGGTTTTCTTGTTTGGTTGGTTTTGACCCTGTTCCGTATCTATGTACATAATCTGTATGGAGTCTTATAACTTATTTGATATACAAGCACACACACACCCCCATTCCTATAATATATTGAGCACTGTAAAACCTCAGCACTTTCTGACCTTGAACCAAATACTGTGACTGCACATCAATCCTGTCATTTGTTTTCCCTATTTTTTCACAGTATCACAGCATCACAAAATAGGCCGACTTGGAAGAGACCCACAACGATCATCGAGCTCAACTCCTGCCCCTGCCTAGGACCATCCCCAAGAGTCACAACAGATGACTGAAAGTATTGTCCAAACGCTTCTTGAACTCTGTTGGGCTTGGTGCTGTGACAACCTCTCTGGGAAGACTTTTCCAACACCCAACCACCCTCTGAGTGAAAAACCACTTTCTAGTATCCAACCTAAACCTCCCTGGCATAGCTTCAGGCCATTCCCTGATGTCCTGTCACTGGTCACCACAGAGAAGAGGTCAGTGTCTGCCCCTCTTGTTCCCCTCACAAGGAAGTTGTAGCTGCAATGAGGTCTCCCCTCAGTCTGCTCCAGGCTGAACAGACCAAGTGACTCCAGCTGCTCCTCATATGGCTTCCTCTCAAGGCCCTTTGCCATCTTTGTTGTCTTCCTTATGATGCTCTCTAATAGCTTAATATCTTCCTGTTTAAGTAAGTTTAGGCTCATTTTTATATCCATGCTTACGCCAGCAAAGGGATAAAGAGATGTGCTTCTCATTGAGGGGGGAGGTGCTAAATACTGTGGAATTTATTATTCCCTTGGGGCAGTTCATTTTGTCAGCTCAGGTTGATGAAAGTTTCATCTCACTCACAGATGAGCTGTACTCTTAATGAGACTTCCACTGGCCAGTGGGTGTTGGTCATGGTTGGCCCTTTAGACTTTTAGGAACCAGGCCACGGATGCCTTGGACACAGCGACTAAGAATTCAGCTTGCAAGAGAGAACAGGTGTGACCTGTATGACTCGGACCTGAGAAGAAGTCCTGAAGCACTGTACAATCTGGAGATTTTCATTCAGAATCAAACCTCACAAAACATGAGGCAGATAAACCTAAGGTGTAGACCACATTTATAGAGAGATCATTTTATTATCACTTTCCAATGAATCATTAGTCTTTTACCTTTTTCTCCCCACATAGGAGGGGATACAACGTCAATATCTGAAGGAAAGAGGACATCTGGGAACCTGGAGTTCGGCACAGATATTTTGCATAATAGAGAATTCTTTTTTTCCAAGAAGAAAATACAAGAAAAATTATCATGTGGCCATTTTGCTTCCAGATTCAGTTTTTTTAAATAGAAAAAGATAGATACTTTTTGGTAGAACTATCAAAAAGCAAAGGGTCATAACTGCATCCTGTTTCACTAATGGTAAAACCTGCTTTGACTCTCCAGTACAAGAAAATAGCCCAAAAAGCCTGTTTAGTAAACCAGAGAAAGCACAGTGTCTCCAAAGGGCCTAGCCTACGTGAGCATCCAGAATCCCAGCAAGCCAAGAAATTTGAAGGCAGTCAGACTTGATTAAATTATTTTTTACTCCAAATCTCATTTCAGAGAATGATTAACGGGAGAAGAGACATAAATGGCAAAGTCTTGATCAAAGGAGCTGCTGTCAGGGTACCATCTAGATAAATTAGGAAAAGAATGCTCAGGTTTCTGTAAAAGAAGACTAATGACATTAAGTCAAGATGAAATAGAAAGAAGCAGCATTGCAGGCTGAAATAAAAGACTAGCCTGTCCTGACAAGAAGCCCTGAGAAATTTCCTGAACTGAAAAGTAACTGGAATTGGAAAGGAATGATTTTCTGTAAGTGCCAGGTCTTGAAGTTAATCAGGGCTTCCTGATGATCCAGTCAGGAAATTTGGTTTTTGGAACCTGTCAAGACAAGTGAAGGAATCCTCTGGCAGCACCTGAAACAGCAGCTGTTGGTATCAGCTCTACACACTGCAGCTGTTCTGCATCTCATGTGCTCACTCTACCCAATGAGGATCAATCCCTTCACCTGAAGTCTGAAACAGTCCCACCTGGAGGCAAGCAGACAGAGGATAAAAGGAGAGTGTGAAACCAACAGCCAGTAAATGTTTATGTAGCTTAGGGAACCTGTTTACAAGAAAGCAGGAATGGCAATCTCCTGGAGGAAGCAGGGGCCCTAGCTGAAATCTTGGGAAAACTTTAAAAGTGATCTGAAGGTACCTGTGCAAACAGAGTTTTCTCAGAAGGTAAGACTTTGTCTTTAGGTATACCAAAAAGAATTTCAAAAAAGTAAATTTAAAAAAAAACCCAAACTTGTTTCAGTGGTAGAAGTGTAGTCCTGGAAGTCCAGTGTTTAAACCAAAATAAGATACCCCATTTCTCAGGAAACATTGAATTGCTGTTTAAGTATTGACTTGGTTTCCTAAAAAACACTAGAGTTCCTAGCTAGAGGAGCAGATCTTCCATTAGAAGTTTCCTTGCCTCAGATTTAGGTTATAATATAGAGTACATTTCTGCAGACAAGCACTTAGTGTGATCAGTAGTAAAACTGTTTGAGATTAGCTAATGTACTTTTCTGTGATGTGCAAAGTGAATGCCAGGACACACCATTGTACCTGACTGCAGTAGCATGAAGTTATGCTTCAACAGCCTGCCATTGCAACGAAGGGTTTTGAAGGCAGGGAAGCGGTCTCTGGGGTGTTGTACATCAGCAAGAAATTATTTTTGAAAGTAGGAAATAAAGGAAGAGTTTGAACTGATGTTTAGAACAAATAAATGGGAGCAGCAAAACTTTTTGTAGTGGTATTACATGCCGTCATAGAACAATAGCTAAATGAAGCATGTATTTAAAATTTGGTGAGAAGCTTTTGTGCGCTTTAGTTCTGTTTGGCTCAGCGGGTGTGCTGCACTTTAGACTTCAGTCTCCAAAGCTGTCAATCCAACAACTTTCACAAATGCTATATTCACTTAAAAGCTGAAAGAGGAAAATAGAAGGAGATGATGTTAATAGCACTTATAGCTTTCCTTCCTGAAAGTGCAGTGCAAACATGAGGTAATTAACAAGTACTTTGTCTTGGAGATGCAAATGTATATCTAAACAACCTTTAAGCATAGAGAATACAGACATGTAAGATCTACCTATGCCCAACTGCACATTTTCAAGTGTAAATATTGCCAAGTGGTATTTATGGTATCATTTATCCATGTAATCAATCATGAAGTCCAGCTTGTAGAAATCAACACAGTATATTTCTGCATGCAGGGCTCCTTCATTGTGTGAAGAACTTAATGTAATGATTTCAGATTTTATTTGATGAAGTGCCTGATATGGGTAACCACCAGAAAGTTATACAGGGGAGTGTGTTTGAGTCAAAATACGTGTTTTGGTTGCACAGATGCACCAGTTATTCAAACTGCCAACAGCCTTTATAGCAATCCTGCTGTGCCCGCTTCTCTCCACCAGCATCTACCCATCTGGTGTTAGGTACTCTGAACATGTCACACAGTGTCTTGTACTCTTGGACAGATAGTTATCCATCTATCTGCTTGCTTAGAAAATTCAAAATCTTAAAAGGAGAGAACCAGAAAAGAGGTTCAGCTGGCACTGAGAGAAGGGAAATCCTTTCAAGGAGGAAAAGGGACAGATAAAACTACAAGCCTCAGACTTAACATTTTTCTAGAAATGAGAAAGAAAAATGTCTGCAGCTATGATGTGTTCTCAGTGTACTTTTTTTCTGGTTAAAATAGAAGTTCAGTGGCGTTTGCAAAGATAGAAGTAGATTCATATTTCAATTTGTTAATTAAAGAGTTATTCTGAGCTCTGGGGCTACCAAAGGCTGTCTGTGGATCAGCCAGGATGCAGAGCAAGTCTCCTGGGGGAATTGTCTCTTTCACTCTCCTCTTCATTCTCAGGCCATTATGGCTTTAAAATGGCAAATCTGTCAATTTTGCAATTTCCTCCAGTAATAGAGTTTTGGCAGAAGTTGATGCCTGTGCTGTACTCATGCACAGTTAGGTAACCAGTGCATGCTCCATTTGAGAGAGGCACAAAAAGCTTCTCAAAGTTACTGCATTATAGTCTCTCTCTCGGTGCTGAGCTCAGCTGCTGAGAGCAGAGGAGGTGTGAAAAGGCTTGTTAATATAGGTCTGTTTAGATTTCATTACTGTGAGCAGCCAAATCAAGACAATACAGACCTTGCCAACCCTCTGAGAATTTCAGTCTTCTCTGGAAATACTTTCATTCCTGCACTGGACACATTTCCCAGTTGAGTGTTTATGCAATGCAAGCAGAGCTGTCCTCTGCCACCTTTGAAGAATAGAGAGAATGGAGACTACCTTCCACTGATAGAGAATGGAACAGGAAAGATGAGGGAAGGGGCCTAATCAGACACACCAGAGAAGAAGCCTCCAGCTCAGCCTTCATTTTTCAGCCTTCTGTTTCCCCCTCATTTTCTCTTTAAAAGTAGAACGGGGAACTCCTTTGAATTACAGGAGGACCAAAGGTGACTGGCATGGCAGGTGGACTACATGTGGCACTCAGGCATTTTTGCAACACCAGTGTACCAGAAGCATTGGGAAGGGGCATAACTCTCTGGCCCATAGGTTGGTCACGTTTGACTCATGGCTAGGCTTTGGGGAAGCCATGTATTAGCAAGCTCTGACACAGCTTTTGGGTTGTGTGAAAAGCATTTTGTTGACTAGATCCAGAGGAATCTCCTACCAAGGTTAAGTGGAAGAGAGGTGCAGCAAACTGCAAAAACTCTAAAAAAAATATTAATTTCTTCTTCACAATGGCTCTGGCCTCTGAGCAGTGAAATGAAAGTTAGCATTTCTGAACGAAAGCTGTAGCTCTGGAGGTGTCTTTGGCTATGTGACCAGCCCTAGTCTTTAACCAATTTGAGGATTTTAGTGATGTTTTTCAGATCACTGTAAAAGAAAAATTCTAACCTGTGGCAGACTTGGCATGCAATGTGGACAGGCTTTTTTGCCCCCAGAAGATTAAACCTCTTCTTTAATCACAGTGTTTTTACTTTGTTGTGGTCTTTTTAATATTTTGCAAGTCTTAGATATTTATTAAAGTTTTTTCATGTTTAACTCTTGATGAAAGCAGATATAGGCCTCCAAACCATAAATGCTATTCTTCCTCTCTCTGTCAGCATAAACAATCACCTGAATATACAGAATATATATATATACACACCTATGTCAAAACCCAACTAGTAATAAATGACATAAAGTGGTTGCTGGGAAGCTGAGCCAGTCCAGTTCACCGCATATTCCACTGTGTTGAACTTTCATTATAAATTCAAAGTAAATTGCAAAGGTTAGTAAAATCTTTTTTCACTTTTCTTTTCACTTGTCCACTTGTATTTTCTAAATAAGTCTCAAATTTAAATGATTAATGACCTAACTTAATCAAAAGGAAACTTATTCAGAGAAGAACATGTATTAAATAACACATTTCCATACACATATTTTGCATCATTACAGAGTGATAACCTAATACAGTTAATTAGTACCTTTCTCCCTGGTATAACTTATTTATCATCAAGAGTAAAACTTAGTCCTTTTCATCTTGTGTTATGTCATGACTTTTGGTGTTATGTTTAGTGCTTGCAGTACCTCACCCTTTCAGGAGATCCAGAAAGGTGGTATTTTATTTATTCCATTATTGCAATCTTTTCAGTAGAGTTACCCAACAAAAGCATTTTGTTACCTGGAGTGGTTAGTGGTGTAGCCATTGAAGTCAATGTGACTTTCACAATTGGTTTCAAGGAGAAGAGGACTGTGTTGACTGTGACTGTGTCACACCAGTAAAAGATGAACATTGTGCCCTTTTAAGTAGCATATCACACCTATATTTTTAAGAGATCACCTGTAAAAAAATGCCTTGGAAAAGGAGTAGAGGAGAGATGTTAGTGCAAACCTTACCTTCTGAATTCTGTTTCTACTTGCAGGAATAAAATACAAAATGTAAGGCATGTACTATATTAATATTTATTCAAACTGTCTTCTGATGCATTGCCTTTCTGATGCTACATGGTGTTCTCCTGCACTATTTCCCAGCATGATGGCTAATGTCCTGCTCTGAAAATTATCCATTAAAGTTTTATCAATTTTGTGTTTTGGTGAGACAGTATGAGGAAATGCCATTGGAAAATTAGATTCCTCTTTGACATCGGGCGCCCAGTCAACAATCCAATCCCATGTGTTTCTACTGAGACATTAGGATTTGATATAATTTTGGGCAGAAAACATTTTAAAATGAAACAATTGAATTTTCTAGATGGTCTTGGGGACCACTTAGCTTAAGAGAATACACTTCCAAATCAAAAGCCTTTCAATCATTCTAAATATTATTTGGGTGATATTTGCTTTATGTGCAGTAGCAGTTTAAATTTGTATTGAATGTTTGACTGGCTCGTGCTCACATAGATGATGTATGAAATTATTATTTCATATTTTTCTAGTGTTTGCATTGCAAGTGACATCTGGCTGACAGGAAGCTGGAGAAATGGGATATGAAGTGAATGCTGCAGTTACCACAGTATCATATTTATCAAAAGGCTTAAGGTTGGTCTGTCTTTGTTTAACATGTGAAACTAACAGCAATGAATAAGAAAGAGCACTTTTTTTTTTTAACTGAGCTGCTTGGAAAATGAAAATAGATGAAGAAAAAATGTTAATGGTATTCTGTTGATTGAATTAATTTATGTTGACAGTCGTGCATACTGGCTGAAAGACAGTTTTCAGCTTGTATGGAGGGGTTGGTTTTGCTGCTCTTATGCCTTTAGATTTTGGTTAATGTTATATCATTCATACACACTATACCACACAGATAGGGACGTCTGAAACAAGCTACTGTAGCAGACTGGCACAGTTATTTTTAAAATTAAATTGTTCAGCTATACAGGTTTAAGGGTGGATTTAATTCAAATAGCATTCTAACTTTGAAACGTACCTGTTGAAATCCTTTCTTTAACCAAATTCTTACCCCTAACACATTTTCATTAAGCTCTTGATGTGTCACTTGTCTGAGTAAATTGTTTCTTGACTAGAATACAGGTTTTAAAAAATTATGCTATTTTACAGTTTAAAATGTGGTATGAAAATTTGATTCTTTAGAAATATGACTTCATCCTTTAAAAAAAGGCATTTTAAAAATGCGTGTGGTTTGGGAGGAAGCTCTGCTGTTGTGTTACAGAACAAAACCAAAAGTGATACAGTGAAGTGTCCAGCTTCTGGCCATGCCCTGACTTCTACTCTGACTAGAATTGTCTCTTGGACACTTTTTTTCACTGCCTTGCTATCTTTCATCCTTGCTGGTTATGAAGACTGTGGAATCTGTGTGAAGAAAACCCACCCCTAGGAAGCTACTCTATTATTTCCCAACTATCCTGGAAGGAAGGAATTTTGGGGCTGTATGGAAGTGCCATTCAGAAGAGAAAAGCAAGAAGTTGAACGGGGATAGTGGGGTGGGTAGAACAGACTAAGAGGGGAAAAGTCTGCCTAAGAAAGACAGATGTCAGACTAAATAGTCCAAAAAGAATTGCTTCTGTACTGTTGCCAAGTGATTTTTCTGATCTATGAAGTTATCAATCTGAGAGTATTCAGCATCTTCCAGAACGTGGACCCTTCCTTTAAAACAAATAGAAAATCCATCTGTGTAGTCCAATTCACAGGAAGAAGGTACTAATGGTCTTTAAGTTCTTTAAGTCTGCAATCACAAGGTCTATTTGGGAAACTTAATAAAACCCAGAAACAACAAAAGAAAACAGATCAAAATGAAAAGAATTGGGGGCAAGGAATAAGAAGAAAAACATTTTCAAATTGTTCAAAGAGGTAAATTTTATTTCCCTAAGTGAACCTCAAGAACTGCTCATCTATTTACTGATGGTATAGGGAATTTGCCTGTCCTCCCTTGTTAGTCATCAACAGTGTGAATACCTTCACTCAATTTTTCTCTCTGCTTTTGCAAACATCTCCAGTCAATAAAGACTGGACTTATCCTTGCCATACTTGCCTTCCTTTTTTATTTTCTTGTCAGACAATTGAGCAAAGATCACTGAGATGTTGATCACTTCGGACTAGCTAAAAGGAGTATCAGGTTAAAGCACTTAGAGAAGTATGTGTTCTGAGTGTAGCATTGACAGAAACAGAAATGATCAGAAAAGCAAAGAGCTGATACTGCAGCACAGTCTGAGGCTGCTTTCCTAAGCATTGGATAGTAGTTCTTTTCAGCAATTCTTGAACCACGCAGAACTATATATATCATTCATTGGAATATGCTTTGCAATTCTAGATCAAGATCACAAAGTATTTATGGTGGCTTAGGATGTTGTGGCAAAGAACTTGTCATGAGGAAGCACTAGATACCTTGTCACTTATAAAACAACAAAAAAAGAGCAGATACTTTTGGAACCTTTCTGAATGGGTACTATTCACTGTTGCAATTCCCATGTGCTTGAATGGTTTATTGTAGGTGAATGATTATAAAACATAGTTTGCTTACCTGTTTTCCATGTTGTTATTTCCTCTTTCTGAATGTGGCACCTTTTCTCTGGTTCCTTTAAAGCTCAAGAGAATGGATATGGGTTGTTCCTAAAGCATGTTACTTTGTTTTTCTGCAATGAATGTATCCAAACTCTACTCTTGGGAGAGGTGGACTGGGTGGGCCAGGCCCCCTATCTGAAATTTTTACTTACTGTGTCTTTTCTTTCCAACGGAGTGATTCGTATGCAGACACATACAAGGCATCTTGAACCTCTTTTAAACAAGTTTGCAAGTGCTGCTGCCCCCTGTTGAGCTGAAATCACAAAAGTCGTCAGTATATTTTTTTCACTTTTATTCAGCTTTGTGTGTTGTATTATGCTACATAGTATTCTGTCTCTGTGACATATGAAACAAAGCTGTTCTAGTTTCTTAGCCAATGTTATTTATGCCCTGTGATGATGTGCAAGTCTACTTCTGTCTGCGTAGCCACACACTTAGATTTTATCAGCTGCTGGTTAAGATTGCTAGACTTCCTGTATGCCAACACAAACAAAGAGCAAGGGAATAAGTGGTTAAGTAATTCAGCACCCCATTTACACTACTCTCATCAGCTCTCTTTCTCGATCTCAACTACCTCACTTCCAGTGACCACAGTCGGCACTGTTTCCAACTTCATCCTGATTACATTAGTTTCTTCTGTCTGCTATTCAAGGCGACGTTTCTTTGGTCTACTCCATGATTTTACACTTCCTGTCTTGAATATTTGTACCCCAAACTGAGACATCATCGTTAATTAAAAATTAGGAAAAGTCTGTAGATGGTGGTCATTTGATAGATTGCAAGTTAAGAGCCGAGGGTCTGCAAAACACCTCATTGCATTCTGTAATATTGTCCTTTGTGTGCTGAGTAGTGAAGCCATGCTGCTTCTTAAGTTTGCATTTACAGTCTGTTCCACAGAACAAGAGTGGGTCAGACTTCCTCTATTGCTCTTTTGAACTTTCCTCAGCCTGTGGGGAAAACCAATTGGTCAAAGGTCTGATCCCTTTGAAAGGGGAATCTTGGCACTTAATTCTGTGGGGTGAAGATGAAAGTGAATGAATGATGCTCAGTATAAACAACCTTTGCTTTTCAAGAGAAGAGTAGGAGCACCTACATATACTACAGGAACTGAGTTCTCTAGATTGTGTTAATGTCAGCTGAAGTACTTGCAAGTGAATTTTGAGGCAATTTTAAGGAGTGATTTGTATATATAATAAGAGCCAGAGAAAAAGTATTTGCTTTTTGTTTAATGACTAAAACTAGTATTAGCTGTGATAGACTTATGAACTGCCTGAGACATTTCAATACAATAGCAGATGCGGAATATATTTTTATTTAACGTTTGCTTGGCAACACACATCAGGAAGGAGAAAAAAAGGGAAATGGACATAAGCACACAGACAAAGCCATGAGCCTAAGATTTTTTCCCTCCTCCCTTTTCCCACATTTTATTCCCAGTTCTTATATCTGGAACAGTCTTTGGATAAACAGCAATCCTGAGGTAATGTACCATAATGGCAAAAGCTCTCTAAAGAGGGTGGAGTGGATAAGAAAGGGGAGATCCTATGTTGATAAATAAAGTCATTTTCCTTCAGCTTACCTTCACAAAGTTTCAGGGTAGTTTTAGAAGAGTGTTGTAGAAAAGAATGTTGCCTGCTTGAAACATTGCTTTCCCTAAAGGCAACACACTACTGTATTGGAAGATACTTGTCCTCCTGGATGAGAATTTCAGTTCTTGACCATGGACATCCTAGACTGGACTAAACAAAAAGTCTGGAAAGACTTCAGAAAGCCATTTTTACCCTCTTTTATGGATAAATGCTGTTATGACACATCTGAAGATATTGTTCTTACTGACTGATTTTGGCCTAATCTGTTTAGCATTTTGATAGAATATTTGCTTTTTCCCCTCTTTATATTAGCTTTGTAAGGTTTGATTTCTGCTTTGTAATTGTTGTGCTCCTTTTTTAATTATTTTGTCCATATTAATAAAAATAGACTTTATAAATAAAATTTTAGACTAGAATAAACCTACCCTGCCTACTTCGCAGGTGATTACGTGGCACTCAAAATAAAAAACATGTGTAAATGTGTAAAGTTGCCATAATGATGGTAATAGCTGTGAATTCCAATGATAATTTTAGGGATAGAGAAGGTCCTGAGTGTATGATCCTTCCAGTATGTATGTTGGTGTCTGTTCCATGTCTGTGGACTAATCCTTTTTGAAGCCTTCCATACAGATCTAATTTGACTCAAAGCTCATCATTCTGAGCAGCCCTTTAGTAACAGCTATTTTGAAGTCTAAAATCCTTTAGAAACACTGTTTCACCATCCAAAAAGTTGACTCAAACAGTAGAAACCTTGACACCTCAGAAACACGGCGATCCCATTTCATAGCTAAAATAAAATGGGATTTAGATTGTTATTCCCTAACCATTGCCATGTGGTTGGAGATGGTAAATTCATGTGAAAATGCCTGTTTGTGCTCCTTCTGACAACTCTCCCTTTCTACCAGCAATCATTTCAATATATTTTCAAAGTCATCTTTCCTTGATCAGCTGACTACAGTATTTTATCATTTTGTAGGTTTTGTTTCCTTCATGGGTGAATACTTCACCAAATTGCATTTGATATCTATTAAATTGGATTTTTAAAATATCAAATGGTTCCATATCTTATTATGTTGTTCTTCATAATTTGTTATTTCTTTCAATTTGATACCACTGCATAGTTAGAACTTGATTTCTTTTCTGTCAACCCATCTGCAAACAGGATCCTGACAAGAGTCCTGCCTTTTGAAAGCATAAACTTCCAGGGAGTGACTATTATATCCCCCTTTTCTTGAAGGAGGCATTTCTATTGTATTCATACTCTTCATGTAGTTCTTTCCAGATATCCAGATCGTTTGTTGTTTACTTTGAGCATCTCTGATCTCAGAACTGCTCTGATGTGCTGGGTTTTTTTTGCCTAGCTGAGCTTTTACATTCACATCTGTTGGCACATACTTACACTGTTCCACCTGCTCTTCGACCCTCTTGGTTCTTTGTCAGAGTCAATGCTGAGGTTGAAACTTCAAAATACTGAAGTAAACAACACAACCCACGCTTCTGCTGCTTTTTTCAGTGGGCCAGCTTCCTAAAGACAATAACTGGATAGTTTTGCAAAGTTATGGAAGCAAGAGTGGGCAAATCATAAGAGTTGTTGCTCGTGTTCTGTTTCTTAAACTATGAAGTTTCCGCTGTTATGTGAGACTTCAGTCTACATATGTGTCTGTGTTTGTGTTTCAAGATGCCCAGAACACTCAACCTACAACTACTCTGAAAATAAATCTACTGATGCGGTAGCATTTAAATATTCCCATCCAGAATGATTTTCTGTGTTGATACAGGTATTTTTCTCATCTATACAGCATAGCTGCTGTAAAATACAAAACTTAAAAAAAAGAAAAGACACAAAATGGCCTAGAAAGGAAAAACAGATTTTTTTTTTTTGGTTTTTAAACGGAATAGAAGTATTAAAAAAACCCACACCAACCTCTTGAGAAACCACTGCTTGTTGTGGAACTTTTGTGGATAGAAATGCTTCCAGTCAGGGGTGGCTGGTGCATATACTTTTTTTCCCACCGAGGCAGCTTCAGTTTAATGACTGTTTGCATGGAAGATGTTAGAGCAATTTGTAGACTGTGCAAATGTATGGTATAGGTATTTTAGCAGACTTTTGTACCAACTTGAGTGTCTAGCATGAGCCATCAGATCCAAATATGCATGTGTCCAATTACAGTTAACATGAGTTACAATATTTTGTTGTGAACAGACTTCTTTACTAGTTAGAGCACTCCGACACAAATGTTCCTGTGGGGGCACAACTGCATTGTTAGCTATTTGCAAAAGTTTTAAGATATATTAATGTCACTGTGCATAAAGAATAGCTCCCTCTAGATATTTGCTTACTTATCAATTCTGAAGTATGAAGAAAGCTATGTTCTACTCAGATGCACTTTTTATAGTTTTTGTTATTATCTTGTTGGTTAACTATCATGTTGTTGGTTATTGGGTTGGCACTGCTGAACAACAATTTGATTATGATGCTTCAGACTAGAAAGAGTTCAGATGAACTTTTTTGTTACATTCAATTTTTTGGTTTTAATATTTTCTGTTTCCCTATGCAGTCCATTTTTTTAACATAAAACTTGTATTATTGTTTTATTGTGTAATGTTTCTACATCCACACATATATACATGTATTAGTATATGTGTTCTATAGTTTGGGGATGATGTGCTTGTGAAAGAATCTGCACCAAAGAAAATCTGAAGCCCTCCATTTGCCAGCCCAATATGACTACTAAACCCTATTCCAGTTACCTTTTCTCTGCTGTCTTTCAAATACAGTCATTTTAGGTCTGGGTGCCAGTGTGTACAGGTCTCTAAGATGGCTATGCCACAACAATTGCCCCAAAACCGGCCATTCATTTGTAAATAAAGCTGAGTTTGAGTTCTAACTGCTGTCTGTTGCATCTGAGAAGTAATGAAATTTCTGCCTAGACTGGAGGCACTGACCTAGAAAGATAAACAGGGAGCACATGTTTTGTGCTTGTGAATTACTGTTTGTGGTTTGCTTTGATAATTTTGGCCTTCATATAGAAGTAGTCACTTGTAGACAACTGGCAATTACTTTTGAGGCTGTGGGTATAATCCATTAATATCCCCTAATTTAATGCAACCATCCAAATCAAACATTCTTCTGTTTTTAAAAAGCCTGCAGGTAATGAAAGCTTCAGAACATTCATATGTGTAGTGTTACAGTAGAAAAGTCTAAATTCTGTATTCAAAGGCCTGGTAAAGTCCCAAGCTCATATTAATGCCACTTCAAGCTTCTAAGGGAATATTTTGACTGTTTGCCATGGGCCCTGTTGCTTATGGAAAAGCAAGGAACTAAACTGGTGCCCGCTGGCTTTTAATACATCTTTTTAGGGGAGGTCAAAACTTGGGCCAAGGAAAATGAGGAACCCACCCCAGTGACTGTGCCTGATGACATTACCAGATGTGTCTAGAGAACAGAAAACTACATCTGTGAGGTTCTACAAATATCTACCCTGTGGAAAATGGTGGTACTGGTGAGAAGACTTTCTTGTGTCCAAGTACTTCTGATTAATCTGATATGGTAAATGTCTTTCCAAATGAGGAAACAGCTCTCTTCATTCCTAATTTGAAAGATTTTATCCTGTGAGACCTGGAGAATATTGAGTATGGATTTCTTGTGTTATGTCAAAAAATTTGACCGTATTTCAGTGGAAGTGTAAAACACTGTTCCTCCATTAGTCCATATTAATTTCATTAATCCATATTACAGAGTGTAAGAAATCTCATCAGCAAATTACCTTACAGTTGGCAAATAGATACGAAGGGATCCTCAAATTCATTTTTCTTACCTGGATGTCAAAGTCCTGTAAAGCTAGACTGCAAGGTGTCTGCCCCTGTGATTATTCTCATACAGAGAGATCAATCCATAAATGACTTAGAAAAAATCAGATGTGGGAAAACAGTTCAAAATGGACTGAGGAGACTTCAAACAGTTTCATTCTTCTCTGTGCTTTTAATTGCTTCTTTGTGCAGTGAATCCGTTAATAATCTGTTTGTGTTGTTTGTTTCTGAATCTTAGTTTACTTAGCCTGTACATAAACTGTCTCCTTTTGATACTGCTGCATCATATTTCTGAAAAATGAGATCATATTGCTGTGAAGGAAGCAATATGGAGGATGCTACTTTTGTATTTTTACAGTCTTAATGTTCCCCTCAATGACATGAAGAAATCACTAATAAATATAAATTTGATAACCTTCAGAAAACCTTTTGCTGAACAGTCTTGATTTCTGATTTGTACTAGTTTAAGTCATTCCATTTGCATACAAAAATAATCTCTCTTTTTCCCATCTGTTATATTATTGATTTACATCTTTCAGGTAGTTATCTGCAATGGTGCAAACAGACATTCATAGTTTAATACTGTCATTTTGAGCTGATTTTTCTATAGTCTATTGAATATAAACCATGAAAAATTTAAGATACATTTCACCTTCTTCTAAAAGTTTATTACAAACTTTGGAAACCAATTGTGTTTCACAATAATGGATACCTTTACACTGTTTTTTGGTGCTCCATATTTTTGTGACACTTGATAAATATCACTTTGTAGACCAATAAATAGTGATTTTGAAGCTTAGACCTTGATTGCTTTGTTTAGATAACTCTGTGTGTGTAATCATGCACACAGACTTTGAGTCACAGCCTGCCAAATGAGACAACAATAACTGAAAATACTTCTTCCCAATGGCTGGCCGCATCTTGCCACAAGTGAAATCAATAGGTAATTCTAGCACATTCCTCCTGGTTGGCAAGTACCATCACAGATGGTGTTAACCATGTCTTCATGGTATCCTCAGCAGATGAACTAAATATTGACCTGCAGTCTCTGGATGGCATTCTGAAGTCAGTGATGCATTGGAAATACACTGAGAGTGTCACCGATGTTTTAAAATGTCCTGAGTCATCTCACTGAAAGGGTGTTCGAATGAGTATGTATTAGTTACTCCACCAAAACATGCCTACAATGTACAGATGGAACTCAAGTTATGCATGAAACTGGAGTCACAGCTCAAGCTGATACAGCAAAGACAAAGTCTAGCTTGCTTGTCTGCTCATCTTTGAAAATAGCCCCTTCTGTTGGTTGTTGAATGAAATAGTTTGATTCCCCATAATTACAGTGCAGGACAGTGGAATGCACCAGCCTGCCTTTCTACAGGCACAGTTCCTCTCGCAACTCTGAGGAGCTTCAGCTTAACAACACTGCTGCACACCATTATGTCCAAAGGTAGTCAAGAGTTTGGAAGGACTTACGAAAACACTAACAAATTTATTAAACAGTTGGAATGATGAATGTTCTATATGAGAAAAGAGTAAAAAAAAATATAAATAGGTTGGCTAGCTGATGTATTCTGGCAGTTTATCTGAGGAAACCTCATGGTAGTGACAACTGTTAGACTATAGACACGACTTTCAATGTTCAGGAAAATGGACTCTTTAAAACTGTTGTCTGTAAGGCTGGACTAGCTTTGGTCCTGGGTTACTCCACAGCAGAAGTACTTGTGTGACTTAAAGCTGGACAGGTCACCAGGAGCTGAGCTTTCATTTTGTTGCACTGATGAACTGGTGAAGGCTTGAGGTCCTGTGGTTGCATCTGCCCTAAATCCTTGCCTTTCCAGTTGGTATTTCTAGTAAGAATAGGAAGAAGACCTGCTGTCACACCTCTGTGATGCAGGAGGTTAGAGAACTTTGTTTCGTTATAGTGGTGTCATCAGCAGATGAGGAACTTCAGAAAAGAAGTCTTTAAAAGACTAGTCTTTAAAGGATTAAACCCCTTCAGTGGTGAGGAAGGAAGTCTTTAGCTGGAGAGCATAAATAAACATCTTAATATTAAAGAACTGAAGAATTACTGATCCCATACAGAGATAACAGCGTATTTAGCATCTTTTTATTCCTTCAGAAGGGGAAGACTGTTTCTTGATCAGAAACTCTTAAGTGTTTAGTAGCAAGGGAAACTGAGTTTTGAAATTAAAACACAGGTTTCCCTATACTGTAGCAAGGCAGGGTGGGTGCTTAGGTCTGAAAGGAGGAAGGCCACACTTGATGCTGGAGGGTAAGAATATTTTACCCTTTCCCTTTGGGAATGGTGGAAGCCCTATTAAAATGAGTAATTTCAAATTTAGACTGAATGAAGCACTTCAGAGTTTACTATGGGGAACAATCCAGTGTTGGCAAGAGAATGAACTTAATGACCTAATACTGTAAAGACTGTCTATCTCTGTTTCCTGTAGATCTGTGAAATGTCTGACTTTTGCAGGATTTGATTCCAGTGTGACCACCAAGAAAACAGAATGAGGAAAATTTTCTTATTCCTGGTGTGAGTGTAACGTTCCCACATTTCTTTATGGCAGTCCTAATCTAAATGATCTGCAATCCTTGAGCATGAAGCCCTCAGGTTTAGCTGAGGCAGGTTGCAAACTGCTGAGCCCTGCTAAACATCTTCAGAGCTGCAAAAGGCACAGGGTTCTTAAGCTTTTATTTGAATAGGCTGTAGCTATTATTAAAATAACCTTCAAGTATTGACTCAAAATCCCTTCATACTTTTCTAAAATTGTGCTGAAATTTCTGTCATTCTCACTAATATGTTTCATTTTCTTTTCCACGTGCTATACTTAGCATTGTGAGAATTTCTCCCTCTTCTACCCTCTGTGTATTTAAAAACTGTTGGTGCCATTTTCCTAAAACAAATAAGAAAAATGAATTTTTCCCTTTGATCATTTTCTCTGTTCTTATTGAAAAGTACATTGCATTTGAAGCTGCCTCTTGTCTATTGTTTTTTAAATGACAAGTCCATATCAGGTGCTTTAAAAGTTTGCAGTTACAAATGGAAATGTCTTTAACTATTTATAATCATCTTTGTTTAAATTGTCTTTACATGTAGAAACAAGGTAAGTAAGGCACAGAAAGGCACTGAAAACAGCATCTTTTTAAAAAGTCAGTGGTTTTGTGAAATGGACACATTCTTACCAAGGACTGAGGAAGTCTTTTATTTTTGTTTGGTTTTGTTTTTTTCATCAGCATATGAAATATTTACTTGTTAGGCAGTATCAAGAATACCCATTTTCTATAGTGCTGTACCAGCCCAACCCATCAATGTGCTGGTTAATTAAGTGTGACCTAAACCAACTTGACTTGAGCTCTGCATTAAATGCACAAAACCCATTTGAGCTGACCAGCAGCAGAAGTGGTACTCAGAGAAATTGAAAAGGATTTCTCCCAAATGCTTTCTACTTACTTACAGCACTCAAGTAATGGCTGAAGATTAGCATATGACATGACAGATTACATTAAGTCATGTCTTTCCAGTGCTTTATGACAGCACTATCACATTAGCTTCTTAGCACTGGCACATCGAGGCATGCAAATGTTTTCAGACCCTCTTATTCAAATCTACAAGCTGACATGGCAGCCTTGATATGATTATTAGTCATTTGAGAGACTTTAATTCACGTCATCAGATAACAGGTTCTGCTAAAAGGTTAGAGAAACTGTCTGCTTTTAATGAAGCCCTCAAAAAAGACCCTCAAAACCTCCCTGCTCACAGAGAGCCTGATTTGACTTTATTGACAAGATCCCCCTAAGAGTGAACTTGAGTTGAATAAGTAAGCAGGCATCTAGAGTGAAAAAACCACTGATTTCATTTAAAAATGAGAGCAAACTGGGTTGAAGTCCTATCTTTCTGCCTCCCATTTTCTCTTCCTGGTTGTATCCTATCTTTCTGCCTCCCATTTTCTCTTCCTGGTTGTATCCTAGCTTTAAAGACAAGGTGCTCTATCTGGAAAATGTTTTCAGCATATGATGTTGAATGAGGAAAGGTGGGGCAAAGACTGGCCCAATAACTTAATGGCAGACTTTCGTTGTAATACTGAGTGGAAGGTCACTGCTGCTTGCCAGAAAGGGTTAACTGATGGCATCTTGTCACAAGGAGCTGTGCAGCACAGTTGCAAATTCTGTTAATGCTCCTTTAGTCTGCATCTGTTAACATCACTTCAAATTCAGATATTGTTTTATGTTAAATCATGGTGAATTTACATTCCAGTGGAAATACCTTGTAAATTAATCACCCATAGATAAGTGGTAGTTGGCACAGGGTGAATGAGGTGATGTTCCTCCTGGGCAGGTAGAAAGGAAAGTAGACCTTTACCATTAAAAGGGATACTTGTTGCTAGAGCAGGGATTTCTCTTTGCAGGTGGTGTGGGAAAATGCTGCTGATGCCAGCCAGCATTGCCCCCAGACCAAAGATATGTGTCACAAAATTAAAAAAAAAAAAAATCTGAGTTCTTAAAATCCCTTGTCATCAGTGTCACAGTGGCCTCTGCATCAACAGAGCTGGTGTCTGTATTGTACTGCTCAGACTACTCCTGACTTCTAGAAAGCTACTGGTGTCTCTGTACCTGGAACTCATTTCAGGCTTTTGTTACCTGATCCCTTATTGTTGCCTAAGGAGGGGGCTGAAGCTTGCTTGTGACTTTGTGAAGCACCTAGTTTTGAGATCACTTTGCTTATGCTTCAGACTTTCTCTTGAGTCTTGCTTGGTTTGCCTTTTAGCAATATGCTTCTTTGGAAAGTGGTAGAGAACTGTACTTGGGTTTGCAGAGGTGTATTTAAGCTACTTGTTGCAGCTGAGTTCAATTTTTTTCTTTGAAAAGCCAATTCGGAGTCCCTAGTATAGGACTCACGTTGGTTATTAGGACAGGCACAGTCAGTTTGAGACATATACTGCTTTACTAAATCCTCTTGTCTTCATTTGCCTTTGCCACTCCTGCAGCTTTGGTCACAATGGTCCTCTCAGATCCGATCAACCTTTTCTGCTTCTTTTTCCATGTCTTCCAGTTCTTATCTGCAAAAAATCAGTGGTTCTTAAGTATTACCAGTCTAATCTGACTGTACTTCATCCCATTTCTTGGGGTGAATTGACAGGATGAGCAACAAGGCGATGGAGCACCAGCTCCTTTTTTTTACTGCTCCCACCCTTTTTGCCAACAGCTTTTCTGTCCTTAACCACAGCTCCTCATCACAAGACTCCATTTCTGTGCTGCACCATCATGGGCCAACCTTTTTTTGTCTCTGCTTCACCGATTCTCCATCTCCTCTCACATCCATCTTTTTCAGCCTTGCTTATGCTTGGTAATTTCTCTCATTGGATTTATGATCAAGTACTTTAATTTATTAATCAGACAATGTCTTTGTAACTGCATTATGTAACTTAAACCATTATTTTTTATAACTTTGCACAGTGTTTTGGACCACAGTTTGTATGAAGGTTACTATGCAACATAGTTACAGTGCTTTTTGCCTGTTTTTTTCTCTGAAACAGTAACAAAAAAATCTTCTATTACATTATGCTATGTCATTGCTCATAAATTAATTTGCAAGACTAAAATGAAATATTTAGACTTCAGTCTTGCAGACTCTTCCACATGAGTTCTCCCACTGACCTTGAAGAGGATTGAAAAAATTTAGGCCTGTTCTTTGGACACTTCAGCAGCTGACGATATAGGCAAATAAGGGGTTTTGAGCAACTTTCTCAGGTGCAGCTGTGAAGCCTCCTACTTATGGCAAGAATAAAGGGATACAGAATTATGATAAAAGACAGGACATAAATGTAGCAATAGTTTTTCCTCTTCACAGAGTAAGTGTAAGGGTTCTCTTACCACAGGTTATCCTTGAGGTTGTAAACCACATGGTAAAACAAATGAAGGAAAAGGTTAATGTCCGTATATATGTACACCAGTATACGTATTAGTAAAAATAAATATATACTGTCAGTCCTCATAGCACAGGTAAAATCAATCCCAAAATTATTCTTATGGGATTTGGCATGAAATAGCCTGGCTGAAGATGTTTCTTTTAAGCCATCTGTCATTTCACTGGGCTGAGTACTTGCTGTGAAAAGGAAGTTCCATACGTCTTTTTCCTGCAGCTCTACTGGCAGTAGAAACCTTAAGCAAACGTTTACTACACTGTGTGGCGCTGGGTGTTGAGATCCAGCACCACCATCCCCGCTGTCAGTGAATGTGCTGGTGCTGGTAAAAGCCTCAAGTCCTCAGCCTGGCACAATCCCAAACACAGCTCCATCCTGCTTTATGGGTTGATTTCAGCAGCAGAGGGAAATAACAGGAAATGGATTCTAAACTGGAGGTTCCAGTTGTTCCTTCAGCTCCAGTCCTAGGAGGGTTTGTTGTAGCTGCTGACTGTATTAGGACATGTCTGACCTGCTTGCATTTCCTCTGTAGATGTATTCCTGATCCTCATTTGTCTTTTCTGAAATGCTTCAAGTAGAAGACTGGGATTAGAGAAACACAAATTATTTTAAAAGCCCTGCTGAGTCTCTGAATTTTTGCAGACAGTTCTGTACTTGCAGTTATTTCCATCCTGTAGTTTAATACAAGCTAGAAAATCCATATTGCTTCGCTCCCCTCTGCCTATTTCTTCTGGAAGGTATAGGTATTGATCAATACAGAATCTATCTACCCCTTTTCATTACTTCTAGCCTCCTGCCATACTCATATTCTCCTATACACAGGTTATGAACAATCCCACTGTCTCAAAATTATTTTAAATGTAATTTAGGCTAGAATGCTGCAGAGTGACAAACGCCAGCGAGTTGAGAGGGTTTGTTCACCAGAGGCTGCAATCTCTTGCGACAGCTAACTATGGCTCTAATCTTCATTTGCACTTTCCCAGTCCTGTAACAGATTGCATTTCTCTCGCCCTTTCTCTCTCGCTCTGTTATTAATTCTTCACCTTTAAAAAGATTAATACCTTTCAAGAAATGGACTTGTGTGCTGATTCAACTATTCTGAGTGCTAATATATGGAGCCCACAGCACTGAGAACAGCAGTTTGATATCCACCACCTGATGGACCTTGATGTACAGCCACTGTTATCTCAAGTTTTCATGGTTTGTGAGGCTTAACACTTACTGTACTTGTGTGAAAAGGTGCTGCTAGTGGGAATGAAGGAACTGCTTTAAGAGTTAAGAGAACTATGGGATAGTTTTAGATTAATCCTACCCGCTAGTCGTACGTTTCAATGTTGAAGGGCTGACCTCAGTACTTGGATTTCTTGTCAACAAAAAAGGTCTCAGTGACCTACCTAGGAATCAACACAAATATAAGGTGTGATCAAAGGGAATGGCTGAGGTAAGTGGCAGAAATAGCAGGAATCACTTAAATTTGGCCTGTACCAGAACAGATTATGATGTTGACTTCACAAGGTATCAGCTCTTTCTCATTGCATTATGCTATTGCTGATACAGAAGTATTTCAAGTTGTCTGGCACTGAAGTCTTTTAAGGAGGACTTTGATAAAAATCCTCATCTTTAATATCTGGCATTCAAATAACCCTTAGCAATCTTAGCAGTCATGAATATAATACTCATTATTACTTATGTCTAAATGTGCATAAAAGAATGTTTTTGTTAAAAACAATTTTTTCCTGTTGTTATACTCATTTCCATTTTATTTTTACCATCTTTGACTGGCTTACATGTAGATCTTTCATTTTCGTCTGTCCTTCATTCATCAGTTCTAGGGCATTGTGTGATGTAGCACAGATGACTACCAACTCCATCCCAGCACGTATGAACAGATGTATTTTAACTAGCTGACCTGAATACCATGTGCATTTCTATACTACCCAGTTCCAATCTATGAAATTATTTCAGCTTTAAACAAGCTTCTCTGGGCACATTGGACTCACTGAGTGCTGAACAATTGTGGGTTATATATTTCTGACACCGAAGTGCCTCAGATATCCCAACAAACATTGCATTCTGAAGTGTAAACATACTACATATTTCAGATTGCATCAGACGTATTTTAAACATGAATTAGCTGGTGCATGTGGTGCCTAAACTCTTCTTTAACTGTCCCTTCAAAATATATATTTAAATCCTAGGCTGTGTATGACTGAATTTGATTTAGCACTTGGTCTTAAACCACAGTTCAGTTTAAGTGAGCCAGTAATTGGGTTTTCTTCACAGTGACAGAGGATCTCAGAATGGAGTTGCTTTGACAAATATTGTGGGTATTATATTTTTATAGCATGAAACTTTACCCTGTTGTCACTGATGTCAAGGGTATCCATTGATTTTACTGAAGAGTGGAAGCAACCCCACAGCCAACGGAGCTTTAAGACACAGCTTAGCAGAAATAATTCCTTGGGCAGGTGGCATTGTCCAAAATACTCTTGGCAAAAGGAGCTGATTTAGAAAGCAGCTCACACTTTTTCTTGGTGATGTAGTACAACATATTTGATAAATGGGTGTGCTATTAGATGAAGCTGGTATGACCTAGAGTTGAAATTAGCTATAGACCTTAAAAACAGACCAATATTGATACACCTCTAGAAAGACTATATTGCCATATTAATGGTTGGCATTCATCTTACGCATTTATGTGAATATATCAGTGTATGCGCATATGTGGCCATACAGTGTGTGTAATCACACACATGTACAGGTTATACTCCTGGTCTGTTGGGCAGATATCATCTTAAGGTCAGTAGAGGGGGTGCTTACCTTTACAAGGCACTTGTCTGTGCCTATACTTTGTCTTCGAGTATCTCTTGAAAGCTCTTGTCTGCAAAACTGCCTTACCCTACTGCCTGTGTGGTGAAGATTTCAAAGGAAATTACTGTTTGGTGGTTGGAACTGCATGCTGCTCTACATGAGTCCCTGTAATACAGTAGAAAGTTTGTCTGAGGCAGTCAGATGTGTTTTTTAGGATATACTATCCTTTCCTTTTGCTTGCTGTACCTTTGAAGCCAGCAGGCACAAAAGGGCTCTTGGTAATGTCTTCCTGCAGTGGTAAAGGACCTGAGCAAAAGTGCTGGCAATGAGGACACCTGGGCATGACCATTGCTGCATGTGCTGTGTCTGAGTATGATTAAAGGCACTTACACAGCCTATATTCTATTAAAAAACCAAACCAAAACAACAAAAAAGTCTCTTTCCTGAGTTGTTTGGGTTTTTTGTTGTTCATGTAACAAATGCAACTTAGTTGCTCTGTCATTTCTTATTTGCTTTATTAAGCCTTATTTGGGGATTTTTACATAATAGCATAAACATAGTGTTTTAAAGGGGGGAAGCTTTTGATGAAGGAAAAGGTATTTTTTCTTATTCATTTGTGACACTATGTAGAAGGTTTACAGTTTCACAAGAACCTGGAATTCAGAGTGCCGCTGGGGCTGGAAAATGCACGCCAAGAGGATCGTGGCAGGGTCCCAACATTGCTGCTTTGTGATTGAAGGGGATCACTTAGAACAGAAGACGCAAGTCAGTGTGGAAATCTTCATCACATGGTGCTAGAACTTTACAAAAGTTCAAAAATTATAGGGGAAGATGAGAATTGGGGGAGTGTAATGCATCAAGGAGTATTGTATGCAACTGTAGAGCTGGTGTTCCTGCTGGAACGGTATTCTGGAGAAATGTTACTAGATGCTTACCTCTGTTCCTGTGTTTTTCAGTGTCTGCTGGACGTTTTCAGAGATACTTGACTAGATGGATCTTTTATCTGACATAAATAATACTGAAAAAAGAAAAGAAGCCTGGAGAAATAACCTTATTTTACAAAAATATTTAACTACTTCTTTATTCTTGTTGTCAATGCCAGAATGATGGCAAGATAGACCCTCTTATCTTCTAGGCTATGTCTATTCACAGGGTTCTGGGAAAATCTAAATGATGATTCTATTAGAAATGTGGCTTTCAGAGTAATATGTATTCAGGCCCTAAGAAAGAAGGTGTTGCTGGTATGGATAGATACAATTGCACTATTTCAATAGCAACCATAAGCCAGAGAGCTATTAGAGCTCTTTTGTTAGATGATGGATAATATTTTCTTTTAAAACTAAGCAGAAGGTAGTCAGTGTGATCATTTAATGACAGAGCTGTTCATTCACATCTAAGGAACTGCTGGTTTAACTCCACCCCATTCCCTTCTGGAGGGTGATGCATTGGTGGAATTTTAAGGGACATCCAGTGGGATGGGAGGGGGAAGAAGTAAGTGTTAGTCCTTTACTGCTCAGAGGAAGTCCTAAACACAGTGTACCATCGTGGTGATAACAGACTAAAACAGTACCCTGTCCTTCAGGTGCACCTCTTGATTAGATGGAATCATCCAAAGGAGACATGAATCCTTGTCTGCTTGCTTAAGGCGGAATATACCTCCCATGACTTCAGCTACAGGTTTTTCTCATGTTTGTTGGCTCAGCAAAGGACAGGTATTAGAGGCAACAACTCACAAAGAACTAGCATGTGGCTGTAATTTGGGCTTGAAGGAAAAGGTGCTGTAGAAGAGAGAGAGGAATTGCTGCTGCGAAAGGGTGAAATAACCAAAATACACCACTAGACATGACTTAGACTGTGGCAGAAGAGAACCCCTTCCCATTTTAGCAATTCCCAAGTGTTTAGTGGTAGTTCATTCACTTCAAGATAAAAATGAGGAGATTTTAGGTAACACATTTTACAAGGCTTGTTAAAACTTGACAGGAAAAAAAAAAAGTTGGCCTCTAGAACAGCATGTTGTGAGCTGAAAGAAACAAGCGTGAGAGGGAGATGGGAATTTGAGCTCCTTGGAGAGGAGAATGTTTTAGGCCAGTCAAGAAGAACCGGAGAGAGACAAAAAGAGAGATTCTGTGACAGCTACGAACCAGGTGCGCTGCGAGTATGAAAGTCTGAAGGACACACTGATACCTGCAAGGGCTGGCTAGAGGACACAGTCAGCATAGCTGATAGTAGATGCCTGCTGAGATAAAAAGTATAGAGAAAATCAGATAAAAAGCATAAAATCTGCTATGTAACCCTTAGCAGGTTTTAATGCCTGTTTTTTTCAACCACAGGTAGACTTTAAACTGAGCTAGTTCTTACTGGGTTTTGTAATTTTTTGCAAGATGGTTAGAAGTTTGCATTTGCATCCTCTTAACTGTGGCTGGATTCTGGATAAACACAATGCTTCTGTTTCTAAGCCTGCTAAACCCTGACCAGAGATATTAGCATTCATCTGGCTGCTTCTCCATCTGCTACCGCTAGTCCATGTTTGCATATGTGTAACCACCACAAACTCACCAAAATATACTACCTCAAAAGCGATTCAGACCAGTAATTGTGCCCTGAGGCGTATAGCTGAACATTCACCTCAGAAAAATGAACAATTCTAGTAAGTGAATTCGTGTGTATCGTATACAATCAATCCTTTTCAGAAGACTTAAAACACTTAGAAGAAAATATAACCCTGCTTTGTTTGAACTCAGTGTATGTTTATAAAAGTAACTGAGTAATGGTTTTGAGAGGCCCTTTAATATATTCATTGTAATAAAAATGACAAAAGTTTGGAGAAAAAGTGGTTGCATTTCCATATATGCAAAGGAAAACAATTTTGAAAATTTGAAAAAAATATAATTCAACCTATTCCACTCATAAGTATTACAGTTATGTGAGTGATGTACGATAGACATAAGAAATTAAGCTGTAACAGTACGGGTAGTTCTTTATAGGTAGGCTTCTTAAGAGTGCTCATGTCAGACAAATGTCTGTATTTCGTTTCTAATAGATAGTTCTGTAGAAGTTCTGTCCATTCAGAATACAGAGTGTATCGCATAATAGTCAAGCTTGACTTAAGGCTCTGTATGATTTAGAAAACAAATAAAGTTTGACCATAAATATTGTGATAGTTTTAGAGTTCTATTTTTGTAGGAACATTAACTTGTCCTATACATGGTTCTGTACCCATAGCTGTAATTCATATATAAATATTCATATATAAATGTGTGAGTTTCTCAGAAAGTCATTTTATTCAATAGGTATCAAAGGTTTTTAGTTGTGTGATCACTGTCTCCACAGGTGGGGAACTTTTGCTATGAAAGGCTTTGTAGATTTGCTGAAGACCTAAAAGTAATTCTCAACACTGATTGCTGGTTTTATGAAAAGTTTTTGACAGCATATGACAAACCATATTGTACTGAATATTTGTGCTTTGGTCTCCCCAAACTTTCATGAAGGTGTGCTGTTATCCCAGAAAACTCCTATGTGTGTAGGAACAGGTCTGTAAGTGTTAGGTTGGAGGCTTTTCACCTGAAGTTAGGGGTGGAAGGCAAAATCCTTTGTTTCATGTGAAAGATGTTTACATCAATCCATAACAGACAAGAGGCAACTGACAAGGAGAAAATAATAAAAACCGTAACTATTTTTAGATTCTGGACTTACTGTAAATCTTACGCCAAATTAAAACCCTGCACTGGGTTACCTTACTTGCTGAAAAGTATCTCTAATGCCCAATATACCTATAGCCCAGAAGCGTATATATGCATGCATATAGATGCAAATGTGTGTATAAAGTATACCCATGTACCACCATGCACATACATTTTATTATCCATCCCGTCCTTCCTCTCACTGAGGCAAATCCTAATCTGTATTTTCCCCTTCTTTTCTTGGGCTTTAGTTTTTAAGCAACCTTTGTACATCTATGGGCTTTGCTTTTACAGCACTTTCTATAGTGCCAACTGCAGTTAAGTGTTTATTTGGAAAGCTTAATTGAGACTAGCAAAAAAAAAAATAAAATCCTCATTACTTTTCAGAAATAATTCTTCTATCACTTGTTATTATTTAAGTGTGATGAGTATGATACTGTTGAACCTGCAGCGTCAATGGTTATAAGTTTAAAAACCAGCAGATTTTGTCTGCCCTTTAAAACAGTTGCAGGTTGATCTGATGAGATTCCACCCAGGAGTTATGAGTTAGTTTAATCTTGTTTGTGACTAGCCAGTAGCTTTCACGCAGATGTGTGCCGATGGTGGGCCGGACTTACTGAACTGGGTCTCAAGGCAGCATCTGCAAGATAAGGGGAAATGTCTGATTATCATGTAGATGGTCCACTCCTGTTTGAATTGTTGCTTAGTAAGTGAAGATCAGCAGGTAAAATGATTTCGTACAAAATGTTCTGCCAGCCTGTGATTTCTGGAATACAACCCTTGACCTGATTCTCAGCCCTGAAGAATGTAAAAGAGGTCAATACAGAGGTAATAAAGCCTCAAACTCTTGGCTGTGGTGAGGAAATCTCTCTCTCCCACCGTGGCAGTTTTCTAGCTACTCTGTGTTGCTCCAGCCAGCTGAAAAGCAGTGTGGAATATTGCATATTGGAGTACATTATGCTCTTGAGAAAGTTATCTTCTAGCTGAAATCTAAAACAAAGGGGCATGCTAAAATATAGTCACGATATTGTGTACCAGGTTTATGTGCACAAATCTTCATAACAGCAAATGGGGAAATTAGTCATAAAAATCCAATTTACCAATAACAGTTTGTGCCTGTAAACTCTTGAGCACCACTTTGAAAATGGCCACTATAATAAAAAGAGTCATCAGGTTGGACGGAAGCAGTGGTAATCATTTTTTTCTAGTAAGCTTTGGTAAAGAATGTTTGTGCTTATGTTCAGTGTATAATAGGGCTTTGTGGTATTGGTACAGTCCTGTTTCTTGAGAAGTTACTCTCAGTTGGGTCTGGTTCCTCTGTGTCTTCATTTGAAAAAAAAAATAAAAGGCAGAACAAGAATACTACATTGAAGCAAAATTCTGGCACGTCATCTTCAAAGTTCTGGCAGGTCATCTTTAGTAATTGATTGCAACTATAGCTTTTTTGCTTAATTTCTTTTAAGCTTCTGGCTGACTTGCTACCCTTTCCTGAGCTGCATGGGTGAAGAATGTGTTTTAAGTAGGCTGGATACAAGTAAACAGAAAAGACAGGGTGTTCCCCATGGATCAGTGTTCTCTGTGGAAATGTTTATTTTACTTAATGTTACTTATTTTAGTATTGAGGATTTGTTAATGTGGTTCTGAGGATAATCAGTTCAGGCAGAAGTTTGTGGGGCAAAAAAAGTAGATTTCAAATGTCAAGTTATATTTACAGAAATTGCAGCTTAGATTCCATGTAATTGACAGTGTCCTTTAGATTGACAAGTGAGATAGGATCATCTTATTTTCAATAATCTTCTGTGTTTAAGGTGTTTCTTTAATGGTTTGGATTGCAGCTTAAAAATAGAAAGCCTGTGCATGTGCTTCTGCTTGCTAGGGTACTGCAGACTTGATTTCTGAGGTTGCTGACAGCTTCTGAAAGATTTAGGAACTGTCAGCAGGAAACATTCCCATAGAATCTGTACTGTGAACTTTTTCTGGAAAAACAGCATCATTTAGCAGGTAATATATCTGCAATAAAAATACAGTTATGCAATAATGGCTCATTAATATGGTCGATCATAACATAGTCTTTTCTATTCAATTTAAAAAATACTTGTGAAAAGAACTAAGTTCCTACTCAGGTAGTTGGTGAACTTGGTTATTTTTGTATATTTTGGGGTTTAAGCTTTGAAATAGCTATTTGATTTGTATGGGAGATAACATTTAGTCATGACATTTGATTTTGGCATAAGCAGATTTCCATTTAGGTTTCCATTAAAGTACAATAGGATTTTTCTTTTGCTTTTTGAATATGGTGGGAACTGCTGGAGTACTTTGGTATGTAACTGCTAATTTATCCTTTGTGTCTTTACGATCTTGTCAGTGCTTCGTGTCTTCCATAGTTTTTCTAATCTAAAATAATCCCAGTGAAATCCTTTGATTGTCTGTTTGGACCCGATCCATTTCTAAAGCAGGAATGTAATGGGCTTTATGGCACTTACTTGGAAGTAATTTATCCAACAGAGTGAATATAGATACTTGTTTTAATAAGAATATGCTTTATGGTAAGTGGAGACGGCTATTTAATTAGCCAAAGGGAAAGTAGTTCATGATACAATCTGTTCCAATCATTTTGGACATTAAACAAAGTCAGACAAAGTTATTTATGTACATGCACTTTATTTGCAGTTGTTTTGTGTAACCTCTTGGTAGAACTTTACAGCATTATCTGGATAAAAAAATGTGGATATTTCTCAAAAAAAAATGTAAACGGGAGTTTCACTTATTGCTGTCAGTGCTTCAAGTGCACATCTATTAAGCAGTTGACAGTGACAGCAATGCCCAGTTTATCCTGGATAAAATCCTCTTTCGACATTTGGTGGTTTACATCTTTTGTGTGTGACGGCTGATATAGGATGCTATAAAAGCATTACACTCTGCTTCTTTCTAATGTGGATTTTTTCTATTGCCTTGAGCTGCCTATTGCATGGATAAATAAGATGTATTTCTGAAGCACAAGGATTCCCATGGGGTGCTGGAGAAGCTGCTAGGATTTTAGGAGGGATCAGGGCAGCATTTGGAAACTAAATGGGAACATGCTTCCTTCAGTTCTTCTGATTGTATTGAGTACTGCACTTTTGTTTCACTCTTTGTGTTACAATTTGCAGGAAATGAAGTTACAAACCTATAATGAGCAAAGCAAAGGAGGAACTGTGTGTGAACGTTCCAGCGCTCTGTTATTTATGAGTAGGAAATCCTTAGTTGTCAGAGTGTACTAACTCTAATGCTTTATTTTCCAGCAAAATTGTCTTTCTTTAAGGGACTAATCCATAACCTGGTTGATTTGATTTAATAACTTCTATGGACTCCAGTGGTCTTTGGATCACGCACCAAGGAAGGAAGGAAGGAAGTCTCATTTATCCAAGCAAAGTTGGAGCTACTACAAATACAGAACACTGTTGCATGGTCTCTGAATGGCCACGAGGTTCTTGCCTTATCTGTGGTTGTAATAGATATTAGTAGTTGGCAATTTCTCTTCCCTGACCAACATTTTGTCTGTAGAAAATCTTCCATGGTCTTTACACTCAAGCAGATCACCAGGATGTTCCTGAATAACTGATTTCATAGGCAATTTGTCAGTTCAAGGAGCCTAACCAGCATTTTGTGTAGTAAAGCCTTGTGCTGAGCAGACGCAGTATTTTCTCAGCATTATGATAAGAGACACAGATAACAAATATAGTCATTCAAGAGGAATGCCTGTGGCAACAGGAGTGAAGTCCTAGGGCTAAGTTTATTTAGTGCAAAAAGAAATACAAAATTAAGGAAGTGCTTTTCTTATAGCTCCAGCTTCCAACCTCATTTACAGTAAGTTGGAAGAGTTTTTGATATAAGGCAGCGGGTCCTGTGTGCTGACAGTTTCCCTCCTCCTCACAAATATGTATCACCAGCTGGTTTATGTGACCCTGCTTGTTCCCATGAAGTCAATGGTAAAACTGGGATACTAAGCAATATGGCCTGTGTACAAGCACAAGTCATGACATAGCCTGGAATCTGCTTAAAGCTAACAGACTCCTGCCTTCCTTCTCTGCAAGTCAGAGATGAGCAACTATTGTAAGTTGCGTGGATATCTCAAAGAGATCATTTTATTCAGTGACATGACGCAAATAAAAGCATCATGCTAAAGGGGAGATGTGTTTTCTTTGGGTCACATTATGATGCATATCCATATTAAATCAATTTAGCAGCCCAATTCTGGCAAATCACCAGTAGGTTACTCACAAGTATTGGAGACTTGCTGCTGTGTCCAGTTCTAGCATGATACCAAATGTTAATAGACAACTCAAGCTCTGTTCAAAATTGCTTTTTAAAATTAAAGCAAAAAGTTAGACCAGGTATTTATTATATACAAATAGTAACTGCCCCAAAACCCGGAGGAAAACCTGTCTGAACTTCCTAAACTGGATTGTCTAAGGCCCATTTTCTGGAAGGTGCTAATTGCCTCCTAAGGGATGCCAAATGCTCTCAAATCCCATTGAATTCAATGAACTCCAATTGATGTATTTCAGTGACTTCCTGATGAAGTCAGCCCTCTGAGCACTACAGATTTAACGGCGCTCAGCAGTATGCAGGATCATGTCCTACGTGGACAAACAAAACAATGTTAGAACAGTGTCCTGGATAACAACCAGGAAGGTTAATAAATCAAGAACATCAATTAAAGTTTGTGTAGCTGCACTGCTCATTTAAGCCTTCGTTCTTCGGACACAGATGCATCTTTAACTTTTTGCACTGTGAGCGGTCCCATCGATTCAGATATAGAGAACCATTCAGTCTGCAACTGAATATGCACCTAATTCCTCGTGGGGCTAATGCCTGAGGGATTTAATCCCAGCAGATTTAAGAGCAGGACAGTTGACAAGCTGTCTGCTGTTCTCCCATCAGCTAGACAGTTAAACTTCCTCAGGAGTTGCTCCTGAAGCCCATTTTGTGGATTCCGATGGTTCGGGTGCTGCTGCAGAGGCAGCTGAGCTGTGTGTGCAGGCGTGAGAGCCCATAATCAAGCATGTGATAATGTCATTGGTAAACCCAGGGTTAAAAGTGCCCTCCCTTTGCAGAGCTCTGAGATAGAACCGTGTTTCCAGGGTATATATGAACCCTTAAAAAAATACAATAAACACTTCTTAGCACTTCTCTGGAGCTTTTGGGACTTAAACTACTTACCCCACACTGGCAAATTTAGCTTTTCAACCTCGCAGGGAAGTTGATCATTACATTATATTGGCAGCTCTTATCTATTACTGACATGCCAACCACCTCTACAGTGAAATGCAGTAGCCTTTTCAAAGTGGCACTGCACACTCATGGGAAATAACAGGCATGCTTTACTGACCACAGATCATCAGATCCTCAGATTTAAATCTCACACAAAAGACCTTCAGATCTTCTAACACCTGAATCCAATACTGAATCAGAAGGAAGAACATTATCTATTGCATCACTGAGCTGTTGCTGCAGTGGTGAGCTTGCTTGGAGGTCTCTCTTCCAAATACTAACCAGCCCAACCCGTCTTAGCTTTTAAGATTGCAGCACAAGGTGGTATGGCTGCAGGCCATAACTCTAATGAAAACCTGGTACAGTGGGTAGATTGTTCCTGGATCTCATTATAGGCAATTGTTCCACTACTTCTGCTGGTTTTAATTCCTAAACCTAATATTTACCTCTGACCATTCAAAGTTATTTTGAATTTTATCTTGACAAATCACTAAGGGGTCTATTCTTCTTTCAATGCGTGCATTTAACTCTCATTAATGTTCATATGAGTTATGCGCAGAGCTCAGCTCCAGCAGGTTTTTCCAGCAGGGCCTGAGTCTCAGCCCTTATATGGTGTTTCAAAGTTTCTTAAGCTTCTGAACAAACACAAAATTCTTCTGCCCAAATGGAGCAGAACAGTGCTTCCTCCCACCCTCCACTGTGACCTGGTCTGCTGCACATATCAGGCCTGCACTGCAGTGCGAAGGAGTCTGTCCACTTTTCTTTCCCCATTTCCAGCCATGCTTACAAATGCATACTGGGAATCTGGAGTGCATGATTTAGCAAAGAACTCATTGAGTCTCAGTGTTACAGAAGCCTTGTGCAAGCTTTTACTGTAGGGAGACTGACAGTGTATTTTGTACTGAATCAGGCTCTAAATTATGCCTAACGTTCAGTTAGCTGGAAAGGAAAACAAGCCGAGGCATGTTGCACACCATTTTGACATTCCGTGAGCTCTCTGGCAGTCTTTCAGTTATAATTCCTGAAGATACCTTTGCTTTTTTCTTCATATTCTTGATGATGTGTTATGTATCCTGGACTGAGCCCATGATATCTAGAAACAAACAAACCCTGAAGAAATTAATTTTTAGACACAGAAACCCAAAGGTTTAATAGGACGAATGTTGTTCATGTTGTATTAGCTACTGTAGCAGGGGTTGAGAGACTTAGCATAAAGGTTTTGGAAAAGTTATGATTTCCTCAGGCTTCTGCATCAACCCTTGGATACAGTGCAGGTTACTTTATCAAGCACCAACTGAAGTAATCTCAAAGAAAATGCTGGAAATAGAAGGGCCTATTTTGAAACTTAAAAATGCCTCTGCAGGGCAAGGTGCATTCTCCTCTACCTGGTGAAAGGAAAATAAATCTCTTCCTAATAGAGAAGTGCTGTAGAAAGCAGACCTGGAAATACCAATGCTTGCATTACAGAGATCTCTGGATACTGTCATGAAATAACCGAATATGTTGCTTGTGCAGGTAGAGCTCACTGGCAAAACAAATTTCCATTCTTCCACAGATTTTAATGTTTTCTTTGAGGTTGGAGGAAGGAAGAGGGGAGAATTACCTCCCCTTTTTGATAAAAGCCAAACCCACAGGAAACAGAGTATATCCGAAATGAACTGTGCTGCAGGGAACGCTGGACTGACTGATGGTGTCTGACATAATTTTGGTCAGTTTTAGTGCTGTGAATTGCAGAGAAGAATCAAATTGGAGGGAATTTTGTTGGTTCCAGGCCTTCCAGGATCCACAGTCCATTGTACTATCTGTCTTGAGACCAAGGATGCAAGATTTCTTGTCCACTTGGCTCCCAACCTGTGGAGCAGTATTGGAGCCAGGCAGTCTGCAGAGATTTCAGAAGTGGGAATCTGAAAGCTTTGGGATTCAGTGTGGTGACAGATGTCATCCTGAGGGCACCTACAAGCTGCACACCTCAAAGTCATTTTCAGGCATGTGGCAAGGGTCCTTGATCCCAAAAGCTCTGGTTTGACTGAGGCTGGCAAGGCTTCTGGACAGATAAGTATCCAGTACTGAGAACATCAGTAGAAGGACATACAGCAGCATGAGAAACTGGGCTTCCCAACAGCTCAGCAGACAGGTTGGCAAGAAGCCAGACATGCTAAGACCTGCCTAACAGACAGGATGCCACCAGATGTTGGCTGAAATACTTTGGGGACAATATATAGATTTTGAACCAGCATTTTCTCGTTGGAGAATTCACAGTGAACTGTGGTTTCCAGCACTTTGAGATGGTTCAGATGTTTTTTGGTTTAGACGAGCTCTTCTTGTAAAATGCTAGCAAATGGCAATTACTAAGTGCAAAACTATCATGTAGCAAAAGCTATCTGTTTGGGGGCATGGGTTACTAACTGAAAGCTAGTTCCTAAGTAGTGCTACATATTTTCTGTACAGAAGGCCAAGAGTTCTAGGATCTTGCTTCCTTTCCACTTCCTAGATGGAGCTGCCTGGCTGGTCAGACAATAGAGGAAGGTGTGTTTATAGGGGTGAGTAAGTAAAGAGCTGCAACCTCAAGGGGGAAAGTGCTGCATAATGTTGTGATTTCTACTTCTTCCTAGAGGACAGAACTAAGAATTTCGTGGTCAGTTATGGGTTCTCAGTGGGGACTGACTTTATTGCACCCTTAGGAGATAAACAAGCTAGACAGCCCATGTGTATTTTTCTTGTGGAGATTTCAGTTTGTCATATGAACAGAACCCAATGTGTTTCTAACTCATCTTCTCATTCTCTTTAGTTTTGAGACAAAAATGGCTCTGACAGAGCCTGCTACTCATTTTTGCCCTAGTTGTTTTCCTTGGTTTGTTTTTTGGGCTTGTACCTGATAATATTTCAGTGTCCCTTCCGTTTTTTACCTGTTATCTGGGTTCCACTCTCAAGGTGTTTTTTGTTCTAAATCCCTGAGCTGATTCCCTAAGGGCTTCCCCATTTCCTGTGTGTCTCATCAAACTGTGCAGTGATGCAACAGGGTCACCATGTTCCTACTGGTTCCAGTAACAGCCTCTTTCTTAACCTCAGACTGACTTTCACAGTCACATGACAAAGGTGGTGTTGATGTGTGTGACATTGTACCAGAAGCTCCAATCTTTTTCCATGTTCTTGTATCTAATGTTAAACTAATGCACTAAATCAAAACATTATGCCTTGCAGACAGGCAGTCCAATATAAAAGTCACACATTTATGAGCTTTCATGCCTAAGAAAATTAAATCATAGAATCATTTATTGGAAATAGAATCATTTGTTGGAAAAGACCCTTTATAGAAGAGTAAAAGCTAACAACTGCACCCAGATAGCAGCCATCATAGTGCTAGTCTTAATATACTATATATTTTTATTTCTCCATTCTCTGGATAATTTTCACAGGGATGGTACAGTGAAGTGCGCTCTCAGCAATGATGAGAGTGGCTTTGATGCTCTCAAATGACAGTTATTTTTACCTTAGAAGAAACAATAACCAAGCCTACATTTTCACTAATTGGTGGCACCAGCAAGCTCTAGAGTTTGTGCAATATCTTTGTTTTAAAATAGTGAGCTCATTAGAGGCAGTAGCTCCTTCCATTGCAACGGTTAACAAGCTGCAACCCAGAACATTTCTACATGCCTTTCCACCCCCTCAGAGACTGCCTTAGTCATCTGCGCAGTTATAGCCTGTAAGAAAGACAGATTGTTTTCTGAAATGTGAAGGAATTTTACCATCCTGTGGTATTGGAATTAACATATTATTATTGGATTCTAGGCCTTTATTACTTTGATGTCTTTATTTTGACTACGGTTCTGAAAAAAACAGATTTGTGAAAGAACTTCTGGCTTAATACACAAACATAAAACATTTAAGGGCAGTATGGTGGAAACATGCTTGATTGAGAGCTGTGGGTATTAATATAACTAATTGAATCTAAACTTAGTTTGGTACCCTGTATTAACTGAAACAACTCAAGCTTGGCAATGGTTATATTGTCTTGTTCTGGAAGGAAAACAATTGTTCATTGTGTATCATGAAATCATGGAATGGTTTGGGTTGGAAGAGACCTTAAAGATCATCTAGCTCCAATGCCCCTGCCATGGCCAGGGACACCTTCCACTAGACCAGGTTGCTCAAAGCCCCATCTGACCTGGTCTGGAACACTTTTGGGGATGGGGTGTCCACAGCTGCTCTGGACAACTGGTTCCAGTGCCTCACCACAATCTCAGTGAAGAATTTCTTCCTAATATCCAATCTAAACCTACTGTCTAAGTTCTCCCTTGTTCTGTCACGACATGCCCTTGTCAAAACTCCCTCTCCAGCTCTCTCGAAGTCCCTTTAGGTATTGAAAAGTACTCTAAGGTCTCCCCAGAGCCTTCTCCAGACGGAACAGTCCCAATTCTCTCAGCCTGTCTGCAAAGGAGAGGCACTCCAGCCCTCTGATCATTTTTTTGTTCTCCTCTGGACTTGGTCCAGCAGGTACATGTCTTTCTTATGTTGGGGATCCCAGACCTGGACACAGTACTCCATGTGGAGTCTCAGCAGAGTAGGGGGGGAAAGTCCTTTTGAAGCAGCCCAGGATTGGCTTTCCGGGCTGCGAGCACACATTGTGGGTCACGTTGAACTTCCTCTCAACCGACATCCCCAAGTCCTACTCCACAGAGCCGCTCCAATCCATTCTCTGCCCAGCCTGTGTTAGTGCTTGGCATTGCCCTGACCCTGGTGCAGGACCTTGCACTGGGCCGTGTTGAACTTCTCGAGGTTCACACAGGCCCCACCTCTCCAGCCTGTCCAGGTCCCTCTGGTGGCCGCCCTTCCCTCCAGCGTGTCAGCCACCCCACACAGCTCGGTGTCACCATCAAACTGCCTGAGGGTGCACTCGGCCCCGCTGTCAGTGCTGAGGGTGCACTCGGCCCCGCTGCCAGTGCTGAGGGTGCACTCGGCCCCACTGTCCACCCTGCTGACAAAAATGTTCAGCAGCCAGTCCCAATACTGACCCCCGAGGAACACCACTTGTCACTGGTCTCCAATTGGACACCAGGCTGTTGACCACAATTCTTGCAATGTGACCACTCAGCCAATTCCTTATCCACTGAGTAGTCCATCCATCAATTTAATGCCTCCCCAGTTTAGAGACAAGGATGTTGTGGGGGGCAGTGTCAAATGCTTTGCACAAGTCCAGGTAGATGACATCACTTGCTTTTCCCTCATCCATCAAAGCTGTAACCCTTCCCTGTTGTAGAAGGCCACCAAATTTGTGAGGCACAATTTGCCTTTGGTGAAGCCATACTGGCTGTCATGAATTACCTCCTTGTTTTCCATGTGCCTTAGCATAGTTTTCTGGAGGATCTCCTCCATGCTCTTGATGGGCAGAGAGGTGAGACTGACTAGCCTGGAGTTCCCCAGGTCTTCCTTATTTCCCTTTTTAAAAATGGAGGTGATTTTCTCCTTTTTCAGCCAGTGGCACTGCCACAACTGCTCAAATACGATGGAAATATGATTTAGAATTCAGCCCAAACACCCAGTGGAGTGCCAGGAGCTACTCACACCTCCCAGCCCAGGGTATTAGATACTGGGCTGAATCTTTCAGCTAGCTCGATGTAGGCCCATCACTTTCTGTACCAATCTTGCAAAGGCAGCTATGTGCTTAGGTTCATGTCTAGATGACCAGATACTTCTCTAGAGATCCTAGGGAAAACCGCTGGATTTGAAATAAGACACCAGAACTTTTCATTTCAAGACCACACTCCTCAAGGCTGGGAGGAGGAGGTCTTGCTTAAATTTTCCTGATTAAGACAGCAGCAGGTGACACTGGCAGTTGAAAAGGTTGTCAGGTGTCAATAACTGTAAAATCCAGATAAAAAACTACCAAATACTCTTCTGACGAGAAGTCTCAAGAGCTAATTTATGGGAATTCTGAAGGATTAACTGGCTAACATCAATCATGCTGTATTCAACAAGTGCCATGCACAATTGCATTTGTACATCTCAAACATGTCTTTGATACCTGGTCAGAGGTACAAAAAACATGATCAGAGGCTTCAGCTTTCCAAACAGTGTAGTTACTGACACCTGGCTCAAGCAATCATGAGAAAAATGTGCTCAGAACTCTGTTTAGTTACAGGACTATCACCCAGGCTGTTCCATCTTCTCCCCTTTTTGAGCTGAGCACAACCTGTTACGTTTAGGGGGGTTCTTGATTGTTTGCTACCCGTTGTATTAAAGATGATCTTTACATACTCCTCCTGTGGGTCTGTGGGCCTAGTTGTTTTGATGGAATCAGAATGGAGGTGTGAAATAAGTTACTTCTATGCCACTCTGCCCCAGTGGCAACAGAAAGGATTTGCATTACTTGCCTGCTGTTTTCTGTTCCTTACCTTGAAAGAAAGGAAGGTAGCATGGTCTGTGTCCTCTGCAATCGCAGACTTTTCTAAATACTTTGGTATGTTATTGTAACTTGCCTTTTTCCCCTCTTAAAAGTCTCTTCTGTACTACATTATAAATACCAATAAAATGTTAGTAGGAAAAAAACCCACATAAAATGCATGTTATTTGTTTTAGAAGTCTACAAGATACAGTCAGTGTAGGAGGCTGGTATTTTTTTACAAGGGAGAGTATTATTTTCACTTTTTAATTTCACATTGACCAATATTTTTACTTTGGGTAAAATAAAAACATACATTTTCCTGAGCCTTTACCAAGATAAATTTTCTGAACATTAGCCATTCCAGGATACACAGCCAGCTCCTCCTGAGAGACCAATGGATAGATCCGTTTGCTTTGGAATATGGTTTTCTCCCTCTCTCGTCAGCTCTTCCTGTGTCAGCAATGCAGAGTATCATGGACAAAGCAAATCAAAGCTTTAAACTGGACTGGTCTTTGCCACCTTCTCAGCTCTTCTGTCCTGTCATGGTTTGGGTCAAGAACTGTGGTCAAGAGGAAATACTGACCTTTTTCCTCTTCATACACTGAGGAAAAGGCGAGCAAAATGTGTTTGGGGTGCAGCTGTTGGACGTGTCCAAGGGTGGCAGAGATGCCAAGACATGGTGATAGGATAAGGAATGTTGGAGTGGAAAGTCAGCCGATCAGCTTGGTCACCTTTTTACGTTCCTGGCAGTGAGTCACTGTAACCATGTTGTTAAATGAAGTCATCTGCTGCCTCTCCTCCAAGCCATAAGATTAATACATCTCATAACAAGCCAATCACCACTCATTATTCCCCAATGTTCTTAGATGCTTCTGTTTTATTTTTCCGGAGGTATCTGAGGCACTCACAGAGCACTGCAGATGCCTAGTAGGCCGATTGCCTTGCAGAGATGCTGGCTGGTGTGCCATCTGAATCCCAGTGAAATCTTCATTTATGAATGGGGTATGTTCCTGTACATTTGAAAGAAAAAAATATTTCAGTTTGTACCTTGACATATATTTAAAACTTACAAATACATGTATTTTTGTTTATTACTGTGCACCAGTTGGATGACACTGTAGGGGAAATCTGTATCTCACTCTTGAAATTTTGAAGCCATCAGTATTGCTTAGCCCTGCAATTCTCTCAATTAAAGATGCAAACTAGAAAAATTCTTTTACCCAAACAGGCTTTTAATGTTGTTAATATACAGTTATATGATATGGATAGATAGAGCTTTTCATCCAAGGACCTCTCAGTATATTTAGAAAAACATATTACGGTAGCTTAGTAAGAATTCACACTCTAAGACACTTAAGTCCTTATGCCCTTCTTATGGAAGTTTTCACAGCACAATTGTTTAAAAGTTAATTTCATCAGTCTGAATAAAGACTAAGTTAGGAGCTGAGCCATCTGATTTTCATTGTAGTCTCTTATGTAACAAGGTCCTGTGCAAATAATCTGTGAACCTTCCACAGATAATCTTCCACCGGCAGTGTGATGTTCTTAAAGGACTTCCAATCCTTCCTTCTTTTACTGATAGTAATAGAATGGGTTTTCCCCTTACAGATGACCAGCTTTAATCTTTGTTTAAACTTTTACTGGAAAGTTGAATTTTGCTCTACTAGGGAAGCAATGATTTAAACATCTTATTCATGAATTTTGCCAAAATTCATTATAACCCTTGCTTACTTGCTTGTAAAAATGAGGGCTCTGCAGAAAACTTTGTGACCTCCACTGCATTTGAGTCACGAAACTTGCTGGTATTATTTAAACTTGTTTGTAGTGCTGAACAGTGCATACCTTGTCTAACTGCAAGCTGCTGTGGAAACGTACTTTGACTTGCTCTTACAACTGCATTTCATGAACTGTTCAGAGGTTGAGTCCCCTCAGCCCAGCCCCAGTGTGCTGATTATTACGTACCTGTCTTAACCTTCTGTATCCTGCGCAGCCAGGCTTTCACACACGTTCTCCCAGGGACACATGTTGTAGTCTGGGAAATTCTCTGTTGGTTTTAGTTATTAATGTTCCTCACCTTGGCTGTATATTCTAGTGAATTAATTACAGATGCTAACATTGAATATATCACTTTTGGTTTCAGAGTTTGTTCATTTTGAGATGAACAGGACAGTTTATATTTTGAGTAATTTTTTTCACACTTCTTCCAGACTCAAGGAACTCTACATGCGTTTGTTTCCCTTGTTTTGTGTTATGATTTTTTTTTTCTTTGAAATTCTGCAAACTATAGACTTACTTGTGTTCAATAAAAGTGAGGCTCTGGAGTGTGAAAGAAAGGCCCAGATGTCCTCTCTACATGGATTACAGCAGATTTTCGGATTCTCCTTTACCAAACCTGACATTAAACTGTGTGGGATTTCTGAATAATTTTATAGAAAAGATTGCTACTTTGGCAACTATTTTTCTGTTATGAATAGAGAAACATATTATTTGTGAATTCACAGTGAAAAGTGTGTTTCAAAATACTGTAGCACTCACTTTTGTATTCTTGAAGTTGAGGACCTAAGGTGGGTGACTGTCAGCTTTCATACCAGGCCAAATCAAGCCTGTAGTGCAGTGCAAGCACACAACATAGGTAGGCAAGTCTTCATGTGTGTGAGAAACAGCCTCCATGAATGGCAAAATGAATCAGCTTCTGCAGCATTTGGAGGAGTGGACTGTTTCTCACAGCCAAAAGAGTACAAAGGAGGGTCTGAATTATAGTCCATGTAGCAGAATAACCACCTTCTCCATTGTAAGCATTGTGAATATATAATTATTTAGTGACAGCAGATAGTTTAGCATTCACCTGCTATTAGTTGATTACTGATTCTACTATGTTGACCAGCCTGCTTGGCAAATTGAAAAAAATACAATCAAAACAAAGAAATGGAGCTGTCTGCACTGTGGAAAGGATTTTAGATTTGTCTCTGACAATGATCCATGGCAGACACTTGAGATAACAAGTGTCTACATTTGTCCTACATTAGGGAGGTGTGGGATGATTTTTCTCCCTTACAGTATTCAATGTCTTGATAATACATAATGTTCTGAGATTGGTTTAAATTTGGAAGGGAAGACTTTATTATCCTTTTAAAGTGTTTTCAAACCTCAGTTCTGATAACTGCAGCTTTTTTTGTTTGTTTGTTTCTGTAGAAGTTGTATGAGTTTTGTATCTTGAAAAGTTTTTTGTGTCATTTATTTCTGGTGGCTATAAGTGGTACAAAATATTTTGAAGTATCAACTTTTAACTTGATTAAGGGTTTTTTGGCTCTTGATCATGACAGCAAAACATGATTCACCTTCTCTGTCCCATTCATTAGCATGCTTCCAGTATGTCCCCCTCTTGTTCATGTCGCTTCTAGAGTAAATAATTTTAGCCTTTTCAGAGCATTCAAACAGTCTGATTGTTATTCACTGTATCTCATTAGTCACCTAACTTTTTCCTCTCTTCTGGCAGTTGTAGATTTTGCTAGGGTTTCTTTTTTTTGTGGTCATCGCCTTGACTTAAAAAATGCACATTTTCTATGTTGATGTACATTACCACTGTCAAGAATTAATTTTGTGTCCTTTTGCATAGCTGCTTATGATGTCTCAGCATATCATCATTGTCCTCCTTTGTCCTGAGACAAATACCCTTACATACCCTGCAGATGTTACCATCTCACTGCTCCTGGACCTCCCAGAGCATTAACAGGTGATGAAATAGAACATTAGGCCTTCAATAGGCCAAAAAATTGACCTATACTGGGCTTTCTGCTGCACAAATTTTTACCCCACCAGTACATGTCTTCCTAACCCTTTGGCTTCCTTAGTAACTTCTGGTGAAGAATCTCGTCCAGGCTCCTTCTGCCTGGAGTTGCCTTGTGTCAGGCAGCTCTCCTTGCCTGCTCTTGATGCTGACACAGATGTGATGAATCTCAAGGGATTAAGTGAGGAATAGTTTCCTATCATTTGAATCAGTTTACCAAATTCACATGGTCATACATGTGATGGATGATCCAAGACTGTAATTCCTTGATCATTCTGAGGAGTCACTTATGCACTGAAGGAATGTGTACTTACGCACACGTTCCCTTGACCTGACTCCTTTGGAACAGTACCTTTCATGAGTAAGAGCTTGTCTTTTGCCACCAACCTGGACAATTTGTACTTAAGACCTTCTGAACTTATGGTGTAATGTCATCATCTGTGCCTGATGACTCATTGTTTTTATAGTTATTAGTTCGCTGAAAGACCTTTTCCCTGACAACTCAGTTTCCCAATGTATATAACCTTTCTTAGCAAAGAGGAAGGAGCTTGGATCCTGGTCCTCACCTACAAATTTCTATGAAATGCCTGGGAATGTTAGGCTTTAAAGTGTGCCCCGAAGGTCATGGTATTTTCTAATAAAACCAAATTTAGAGATAGGAAAATCCACCACAAGTAGCATTACTTTTCTCCTCAAATTCTGCAATTGGTTCTCTTTGTCAGTTTAGTGAAAGTAAAGCAGGATGTTGAGTCTTTTTTCCTCACCTTTTCTCAATTTTCCAATTTATATGGTAATTAAATAGGTAAGTGGGTCAAAAAAAAATTGTGGATAGGTCCCAGATTTGCTCTCATATGTCATTCAGGAGTAAATCAAAAATTTGGTTTAAAAATCAGTGTTCTCACATAAAAAGTTATATTGAAGTAACAGAGTCTACCTTTCACTCCATTTTCATCCCACAATCCCCTGAAATTCTTCCATTTTTTTCTGATAAATATGTTCCTAATATATGTGTTGTATATTTACTTTACCACCCATGAAATTCCTTGCAGGAGTTTTTTTAAAAAACAAAGGGGAAAAAACCTAGTGAATGGGATTTGAAAAGTACTAATTTTACAGTCCAGAGAGGGCACTACATGGCACCATTAAGGATAACAAGGAGAAGAATTCTCTGGTGGGGACTCTAATAAATGTAGTCATGTGCTGTTATAAAGAGCACATGAAAGTGGATGTGGTATAACAAAATTATTCATAAAGAGAAATGCAAAAGGTTGTCATGCTGAGTGGTTACATGCAGTTATGTGGAGCAGTAACAAGGTTATCACTAGAAGCTGAGTGCTGGGGTGCTCACAGATGTTTTCTAACTAGCACAGGGTGTAAACTGTTTTTATCCTGGAGTATATAGCCAAAGCTGGAGTTGAAGGGGTGCTAAATCTTTCTACTGATTGTTAATAATTCAGAGCCTAGTGGCAATAGCAACTCATGTAGGTCAGTGTAACAAACAAAGCAACTTCAAGATGTTTGATGGAAGGTTTTCAGGCTAAATGATTTACTGCTCTTTCTCCTGCAGTCTTTTTGATACAGTATTATCATATTCTCACCCATTGCTTTATAAATAAGCAATGAAATGTGTGCATGCACGTGTGTGTGTATTAACACAAGTGTTAATGAAATATAGCAAAAAAAGTGAAATACTCATCAGGTTTACTGTGGAAGCAAGGAACTCTTCCTAAGCTGGTACTGTAGTATTTCAAACTGTAATGTTAGAAATCCAGAGGCTGAAACTCTCCTCACATTCCAGAAGTACAAAATTTCTAGTAAGTGCAGTAATTCAGAGAGTTGGCTAAGCGTTGTTCCAGCAACTCACTGAGCTAAAACATCAGTTACCCACAACATCAATATAATCTGAGTTTTATACTATCATTTAAACATTTAAACGGCAACAGATTTACAGCACAGACTCGAGATATGTAACTAATACTGTAAAAAAATCAATAGACAAATGTTTTAGTGAAGGACAGTTGCTGCTGTTCTCACTGATGTGTTTGTGTGCATAGCACAGTCACACCAATGTGCTTTAAATTCAGTTCATAGGAAGGAGTTTTAAGCTCAGGGATTTAAAGCATTCAGACTTCTTCAGACCAAAATCATATCAAGACATGGCTAGGAGTATCAGTGGCCATGTCTAGAGCCAATAAAAATCTGTGGAAGTGTTTTTCTACTGAAATTGGCCTTTGGGGATTTTCCTTTAAGATTACATTCTAATTGAAATAGCGAGCCAGTTCTGCATGTGGTGGAAGCAGGAAGGCTGCTGACATTAGAGCTCCTCTCAGAGCTCTGCAGATTCTGCCAGGTTAGTTAAGATGTTTCTACTGGACTTAGACTTCAAGATGTGGAATGATGAAACAGTTTGTACTGTTTCATCAGTGCCTCACATCTTCAAAGTTGATTTTAGGCAAGCTATTAGTGGTCGTGGTGCTCAGCTGGGATAGTAGCTATTTGCTTTTACATTTCAAGTATTTACATCAATCACCATAAGCATTTTGTCACCTCATAACATCCTAGGTTTAAAAATACATATATAGAAACAGGAAAAAAGGTGAAAGCTGAAAGGATGGACAGAGTCTCTGTGACTTGAAGCAGAAAAAAAAGACTGTGTAAATATCAAGCATAAAAATTATAACTTGGAGCATTTACCTCCAGAAGTTACAACGTGCTGAATGCCTTTGATCCATATACCTCAGCCATTAAAGTTACTAAATAGGTTTTTCTTCATATATTTGTCTTTTAACCTGCATTTATGGGCTTAGAGTGCCAACCTAGAAATAAAGACTTACATTGATTTTTATTTTTAAATTAATGTAAACTCTAGTATTCAAAGTCTATTTCGTGAGAGACCAGTTGTCTCTTTTATGATTTTCCCCAGATTAGCTACCTAGAAATAGAAATAGAAATCCTTAAGTAAACTTAAGAATTAAACTATTCTTTCCTCACCTTAACAAATAACTGCAAAGAACGGTTTTTATGTGAAATAGGGGTTAAAACAATTTGATTTGCTTCTCAATAGAGAGTGTTTGTGTGTGCAGTTCGAGAGGAGCAGGCAATACCAGGAAGGTAATTTAAGCTGATGTATTTTAGTCTAGCTTTAGGACTGGCTGAAGGCACATGCATGATCTGTTCCTATTGTTCAGCTGACAAGTAGGAACTTGTTAAGTTATAGGAGCGCAATCACTTTTAAGTGTGAGCCTCTGTGCTAAGATATTAATCTAAGGCCCTTTTCTAATTGCCAACACTAATAAGTTTGTTCACGCGATAAAGGTATCACTTGCTGGCAGAGGACAAAAGGGTTAATGAATAAGCGATGCCAAAAAACAAAGCCACGTGTTGCACTGGGAAACATTTCCGCAATAGTGTGTCATTGTTCGGGTGAGGAAATGTCACGTGCAGCTTCAGACTATTTATACTGCCTAAAATCAATTTTGAAAAATGTAAGCACTGGCCGCAGTGGGGCCCTAGCAAGGATTTGAAATAAACCTCCCAGGAGGAGGATGTAATTATTTTCTCTTAATATCTAAAATATCAGGTTTAAAGGGAGAAGGTAAAAGCATTCATTCAGCACAAGTGCCTCAGTGTGTTTATTGAATGGAATCACACAGCCCGGAGGCCAGCACTGTGCTGCCTCACATGCCTGCTATCCCACTAATTTTGCTGGGATTAGAGGGGGTGTAAATGAGCACAGAATTTAGCCACGGGATTCTAAATCCACTTTGGCTGAGAAACCACACGTGGGCATGTGTACACCTACATGCACAGACACACACACAGTCTGCCTCGCACCACTGCAGGTGGAGATTGCTGTGGTATGCCTGTGGGGTGGGGTCCTTATGGCAGGAATGCCAAAAATCTTTTTAATCTTATTCACCTCACGGAAGTTATAGCCAGCCTTGACAGTGGCATTTTTGTCTTCAAAATGTATTGCTATTTTAAAAACTAGTCAAATGCACTTAGTTTAAGAAAGCCGTATTGCCTTAGTACTTTTCATTGCATTTGTGAGCTTCCACCTGTCAGCCAGCTTGATCGTGTTAAAAGGGATATCCACACAGCAGCTTCTTTGTGCAGCAGCAAATGAGCATGGGGAGCTGAACGGGAAGAACCTGTAAACTCTTTGCACTGCTGGAAGATACATTCACAGAGACTGCTGTTTATGAGATGTCCTTCTTTCCGGCTATAGAGACAGATGCAGAGCTGAACCCTTGGCATTTGTGTGTGAAAACAAAGTGAAAGTCCCACCCAGAGAAGTTTTTCAGCAGCTCTATGAGGGCTGAAGGTAGAAGGTCGGAGTGAGACTTCCTATCTTAAGAGTTGCTGTAGTACCTTACGTCATAGTGATAAGTATCTTGCAAAGTAATGTGGAAATCTCTTAAAAATTATTTCCATTGCTCTTTGCCATCATTAGTTGAGAAACTGTATTTCCCAGCCCTCAGGAGGATTGACAAGCACAGGATCTGGGCAACTCTGTGATGTTAGGGCCATGTCAAAATTAGAGTAAGGGCTTGAATTAAAATTTCAGATATATCCAGGTGACTGGAATTCAGATGCCATGTTTTCCTCTGTGCCCATCTCTGATTTTACTTAGATATAGTAGGAGCAGAACAAAACAAGCCAGGTCTGTCCAAGAGAGGAGATTTAAAAGCAAAGATGTGAGATCTACAGGAAGGATTGCTGCTATCTCTGGGCCATATAGTGTCATTGATTTTTAGGCTGATCTCTTAACTGATTCCAATTGGGACTTAGACTTAAAAATTGATGATACAGTATGGCCCTACGTGATGAAGAGCAAGGGCTCAGGTTTGCTCACAGCTCCAGTGATGTCATGCACGTGTCACTGCACTCAGCTGCAGTCAGGTCACTTGTGCTGGAAAAGCTTAGAGCCCATTACTGTGGAGTAAGGGAGCGTGTGGACCCACGGCACATCAGCTGCTTCCGAGGATCGGCCCATCTGTACCCTCTCTCCCCTCAGCTAATTAGATAATTCAAGGCAGCTTGCCTCTATGAAAGAAAGATAAACAAGTACTGAAGTAACCACAGGATAAAAGCATGAACACAGGCAATTGCAAGAGAGCAGCTGATGCACTGGAAGTTCACACCCTGTGTTACCCTGTGGTAACTTGTCTGTAAGCTGGTTCTCTCTGAACACAGTACAGAGGGCAGGCTGCAGTCCTTTACATCACCCTAACAACTGCTTCTCAGAAAATATTTGCAGCCTTTTTGAGAAAAAAGAAAAGGGATGAGCTAAAAAAACAGTCTTCCTTCTGGGGATATTTTCCATAGGTTTTGAAATACGGGCAGCCTGACAGTTCTTACTAGTTAGTATTTATTAGTACTTAAATGTAGTCCAGTTTCTATCCTTAAGATTCCAGCTTCCGTCTGCTAGAATTTGTTACTGTGGTCAACAAGCAAATCAGAGTAATAATTAAAATGGTGCCCGCTGACACCTCTGTGGTTAATGTTTGTCCTTAGTTTTTTTATAATTCAATGTTTATTAGGAGTTGTAACTTGGACAGAAAACCTGCTCTTTAAGATTAATTTACCCATATAATTATAAACTATTGTTTTTTTTAAAAATCCAATTCTTTTTACATTCACCAAATGCCAAAAACTGAACATTTAAGAATGGTTTACAATGTAAGAAAGCTTTTTTTATTTTTATTTGATCATTTAAAAATCCCATTGTTTGTCAGAATTCCACTCAGACCAACAATGAAACAAGTTAACACCTCAGATACTGAGATATAATAAACTACTAAATGGCCCCAAACATACATTCTTTCCATAAACTCGCAAATCTTGACAAATGCATGGAAATAATACTTGGGAACATATTGTGCTGTTGGAGATACTGAAACCCAAAAAACAGAGAACTAACTTCAGCCTTTAAATATATCCCTGCAACTTTATGAACTGCATTCTGATTAATGCCATAATTTGGCCCAGAAAATTTAGGGCAAAAGCTGAACCTTTTGGTTAACACACAACTGCACTGAGCTATTGCATGAGTCTCAACCCTCTTTTTTGTCTTACAAATCATTGGCCCTGAAATACCTATTAAAGGCATAAATGGGTAATTTATAGATGAAGGGCCAAATTCACCAGTGCTGGGTCTGGAAGATATAAATAACACTTTCTTGTTTCAGCATGGCTCGTTAGACTCTGCCTTCCTTTGGTGTTTTCTGATGATGGAAGGAGATTAATTTAATTTGTGGTTGGGATTTCATATGAGCCTTGCTGTTAGCGGCTGCTGAATCAGTGCATTCCTCTATTGCTCTGGCCATTTGCTGCTTGGCTGTCTAGCACACATTTTGGGCAGTTGAGGTACTTTCATTCCTCTGCTGCCACCACCGAATGGGGCACTGGGCTTTGGCATAGATTGGTAGAAGCTGACATAATTTTGGTTTGATTTGTTCTGGAATTTTATATTAAAGTTAAATTTGTTGCCTCTGATCAAGACCTCAGAGTGACCAACTGCCACGTTCCTGCTTCTAATCCAAACACCGCTTGAACACTTGTATTTGTTTAGATTACTATTATAATCAACCAATTGTTGATCGGGAAAAAAAGTTTTTTCTAGAAACCGAAACTGTGTTTTGATTGGGAAATATTGGAATATTTGTGGAAAAATTTCTTTGACCAGGAAAAGTATAATAAACTACATGCTACATTAAACCTTAAAAAAATGGGCTTGCTTTATGTTGCTTCCAAAAGGCAGATCATAATCTAACAGTATCTGGTCAATGCTGGTGGATAAACAGGCACTGCACTTAAAACACTAGGGAACCTTGAGGCAGGAAATGATATTAATTTGTAGGTACTGGTGCTTCGTTAGAAAATCATAGGTGTGAACCAAGATTTTACTAGTTCTTGTAATGTAAAAGTCTGATTACTTTGATTCCGTTCACTGGCGACTTTTCAACTAGAGGCTTTAACAATAAATTTGGACAAAACAGAGACTGTTCAACTTCAAAGCCACTCCAGGAAAAAAATGAGCCTCTGCTTGTGTTTTATATTAAAATTTATACCATCTATCACTCTAATAGATTTTCTCTATGATTTGTCCATCATATCATGAGTTCAAAATGCTATCTTTTCTCCTTGATATTGCACTTTTCAGAAAAGCAGTCCCTTTTCTAGTTCTCTCCTTTAAAGTAGCTCATAGCGTGAGAGGTCCAGCATCAAGAGTAATTAGACTAAACCATGCAGAAACCCCAATGGAAGTCAGCAGGTAAGGATAGCATTAACTGCTTAAAAACTAAAATACAAACCAGAATGTTTTAGAGGACAAGGAGGGTGAACAAATCCTTTTTATGTATACAAAAGCAAATAGGATCATGTTTTGCATATCATGTACTCTGATATTCTTAATTAGAAAAAAATTAACATATTGGGATTAATTTTCTGGATTCCATGAAAATCTATCCTTGGAGTAAATGTAATAAGATTACTGTAATAATTGCCATGCTGCTGGGATGTTACAGACTAGCAAGTTACATGCAGTTTCAGTGTATGCACACACATGTATTTATGTGGACTTTTTCTCCAAATTAGGAGGAGACTTTATACCAGGATATGGTTCCTACCTTTCTGCAAGGAATTACCTTTATTATGTGTAAACTTTTAATTGACTTCAGAAATCAAATTTATAGAGTAATTTGTTGAAGTATGTTGTATGTAGCACTTTTTCTCAACCAGTGGTCTTTCAAAGAACCAGCAGATGACAAAGGGATGGTCTCTACTGCCAGTCTGTAAAAAGAAATGCAGTATTTCTCTCAGCTCCATGAGAGCTGGAGCTGTGTTTCCAGTAACTTGAATGCATTATAAAAAGTCAGTACTATAAACATCACCACAGATAAGTTCTGTGCCTTAAACACTGCTCTCTTTTGTCATGGATGAGAAGGAAGCTGCCCACAGAAGTATGTTTTGCAGTGTAAACTTAGGTACAGCACGTAAGAACCTTGAACTAACCCGTGAATTTACCCATCATTCTGAGGTATTATAGGGGCACAACTTAACTCACCAAAATTAGGTACCCTCAACTCCACATTAGTAAGATGCCTGAAAATCCTAAATTGTATGTGAATAGCTTAGCTCAGGGCAACCCATATAAATAGACTCTGTCCATACTGTGAACTTGAACCTTTTTCTTATTTGTGACAGAAGATGCAGAACTGTGTATGTTCTACTGTCCATTTTAGATGGATACATATTCTAGCAGGATTGCAGGTACCTTGTACGGTCTATCTCCATCAAATTCTTTTTAGCCCCAGTATGTTGGTATTCATTATCCTACATGAGAACAATTATTATGTTTTAATGAAGTTTGTAAAATAATGTGGCAGCCAGACCTGGATTATAAACCACCTAGTTACATTTTAGAGTTTTTGTATATGCAAATAAATCAGAGCAATGTCTTTTCTGTATTTCTATGTGTGTGTTTTATTTTTTTTAAATACAAGAAAAATAAAACAAAGAAAGTGAGAGCTATAAGAATCATTAGACATCTTGTAAAAGGTTTCTTAGTGCCGCTGCTGACCTTCTCAGTCTGTTCTGCTTTGCTTTGGTATGTTTAACTGCCCCAGGAGGTCATTATCAGACAGTGGTGACTGTTTTGTCAGGTCTTATTGTTTAATTAGATCACAGTTTATGTCAAAATTCTAAAATTCTTTTGGCACATGCCAAAATTTTCACAGTTTTTAGTTTTTAAGTTGAAATATTTCTCAAACAATAAGCAGCAGCTACAAGGGAGTAGACAAATTTATTTAATATTTACAGTGTGCACTTAAAAATTTCTGCCTTGGGTTAAATTCATTGAAATGTGACATCTTATTTTCAAGAGTATCCTATGGGTAATCCCTTGAAACTTGTATTGACATTAATATAGGCCTTAAGAAATAGGCCTGCTGAGGCTCACATTATCTATAGGAAAGCTAATTTTTTCTACTGATCTTGCCTCCATTCATCTGAAATGGTATAAGATTGTGTAAACAAACCCTCATCTACAGAATTAGAAAATGATGTTTTTGATATGCCTTTCCTGCCCTTGAAATGATATGCCTGGAGTATGCAATCTGTGATGTACCATGTTCCTCTAATGGTAAGATAATTGGTACAAATTTCTAGAGGTAAATGCCAAACAGCCATACCACAGATTTGTTGCTTGGATGAGCTACCTGTTCCTGAATAAGACAACCTACCTATCTCTTTCTTTGCCATATTTAATTAGAGCTTATTATAGAAATTAGTGGAAAAGAGGTATATTACTCATTCCTCAGCATTCTATTCAGTAATAAATTTTTAGTTGTCATATTCTTATTCATCTTGTGCAGAGCCAAATCCATTAGTGCCTTTGGAAAGATGCAGGGTTCAAACTGAGCCAAGAGTGGTGATGTTTAAAGGATCAAAACACTAAATGACCTCATGCAGGTCCTGTGTTCTGGAAAATGTAGCTGCTTTTTCCAGCTTTCTTATATGGTCTGGTAAAGTGTATTATCTCTCTCAAGACACTTGGTGTCTCTGAGCAAAATAAACCCAGAAGCCCCAAATTTCCCTCACAAGGAGCAAGACTATTCTGTCTTGATGCTTCAGTGTACAAGACAGGAAATCATAGAAGCTTTGTGGGGTAATTTATTCCTCCAGAACTATCACCCTTCAATATCTCAGTATCACTATTCTCCAAGCATTCCTCTGTTGAATATTTATGGTGAATGACCCCCCTGCCAGGGATTGCCGTGAGCACTGTAGTGTATCAGTGCCCAGGCCTTTGCTAAAGCAAGGTCGGTGCTACACCTTCAGAGCAAGCATTGTCCCTTGCCTTGTAACACAGGAATCACTCACAGAGACACATGAATGTCAAATGTAGAACCCAGACAAGAGCAAAAGATGGAGTACGTAAGGGAGAGACTGATTTCTACTGCAGCTGGGAGTAAAGCCCATGAGTAGAACAGATATAAAATAAAGCTGCTCCAAGCAGGCTGGAGCTGCTCTGTAGTGACTCTGGGGAGGGAGAATTGGCTTGAGAACCCTAATGTCTCCTACCTTGTCTTCCTTGAAAGGAAAATGTCAAAAAGTAGTGACTGTTGCACCAAGGAGAGGCCCAAAGGTGTCCAAATGCTTGCCTGTGCTTCGGGTTTGGGTTTGATGTTTCCAGTACTCATGAAAGCTGTGAACCTTCATAGTGAAGGCAGCAAAGCAAACAGAGTTTCTGCTAAGCACAGTCATGAGGGGACATTGTACAAAACAGGGAACCCGAAATGTGTTTGTAGTCATCTTAATAAGGCATATTCTCAATCATAAACAAGATTTAAACCTATCTGAGGCCTGAAGGAAGAGATAATCAGCCCAGGTGTGAAGTTGGCTCTATTTCCCCTGGCCTGTATTTGGTCGATGCAAGGGGCATTGGGCAAGCCAAACCTGCCCTACAAACAGCCAAGGTTCAGTCACTCACTTGAAGTGTTCAAGGCCTGTCCACATCACTGATTTGCTGACAAATTACTCCCAAATATTTGCCTACCTTGACTAATGCTGCCTTGCTTTATCCAAAATGGGGTGTTATCTAGCTTGGTGCTAAGCCAAGCCCCTCGGCAGGGTCAGGCACAGGCTCAGTCCTGCCTCCTGTCAGATTAAACCTTCCCCATGCTGGAGAAATTTTGCAGCCCTCTACTGTCTGGATAGGGACTTGCAGTTAAATAAATTATATCAGCAGTCCCTCTGGATCTGCATTCAGCATTTTTTCAGTCTGGCCATTTGTCTTTAGTTCTTCTCTATTACCTGACACCCAGTGGTAGCATTTCATGACTGCCCCAGTTGCAGGCCTTTCCTCAAGTAGGTTTTGGGAGGTGTGTCAAGCTGAATTTCACTAACATGTTTGTTGTCTGTAGTGCATGCTTACTGACAAATTCCCTAATTGCTCCATTTCTATGTGGTACATAAAAACCATCTCAGAAGGTATCTTCAATTTCCTAAGCTGACTTGCAGAGGGTAGAGAGAAAGCAGAGAGAAGCCTTTCGCCCTCATAGCTCTACAGAGAAGATCATCATGTTAACTCTGCATAGCTGGGGATAGGGCCAACTCTCTGAGGATAAGCATGCCCCATACTTTCCCATACCTCAAAGCATGAGGAAAAACAGATCCACTCTGTATGTGAAAGGGTATTTGAAAAAAATGTTCAAAAGTGTGAACCGTTTCTGCAGGGTCTTTGCTATAATGCCTAATATTTGTATGTCATTCACAGAGGGAAGGATAATGCCCTTTAACACCACCGTGTCTTACAGGTTTGGGAGAAAATCTAGCTCAACTTTGAGCTCAGCTCTTGGCTCATAAAGAACCGTGTTTCTTTCACATCTGATTAATCTGCCTTTTTCTACTTTTAGACCATTTTGCTGAGTTCACGTTAGGGTTTTCTGTTTCTCTTACTATTTTATTATGAGTATTATGTGAGGTATAAGTATGTATGTTGTTTTGCATGCATGTGATATAAGGCAATCTCTGCCCTGAGGTACTGGCAGTCTAATACAGAAACAACTACCATAGAATGTGAGGAATCTGATTTTTTTCTTTTTTAGATAAAAACAAATGTGGTTAATAAGGCATCTTGATCAATTTTTTAAACGCTTAAATTACCAAATTTATTTTGACAAAGTTTAAAAAATTAAATGGATAAAATGATGCTATGTGACAATATTTATACTCAGAATCAATATGTATAGTAGTATGTTTGAGGCTGCCTTCATAAGGCCGCAACTACTTTGTAGCAGATACTACAGCACCACACAGCTCTCCTAAAGGACAGCATTGACAAGCAATGCTGTTTGTGGTATGAAGAGAGCATATTGTGTGCAGATATTTGTAAACAAAATAGGCTATTAAATTATTACTTAGTATTTATTCAATTATTAAACACCTCTCAATTAGCATTTACAATTGGAACTTTAGTGCTAAAATGCTGTATTAGATAGGAGCAATGTGCAATTATGGTTTCCTCTTAGTTATCCATAAGCTCTTTTCAAAGAATTAGCTCACTGCAACTCTCCCCACAAGCAACTGATTCCCTGACTATCTGTGGATTCATTGTGTCTACCACACAACCTCTCATTGCCCAGAGCCCTTTCTAGGTACTAATAACACCTTCCCAAAGCATTATTATGATGTTCAAGACCTGCTTATGGTATTTTGAGCTTTCCCAAAAAGGTATTTTCCACGTCACTCCTAGTATGTTTTCTGGCACTGTAACCAGAAAGAGGCTGTGTTTCTGGTGCACACATTAGCATAGCAGCATACTGATGTGAATGTGCTTGTAGTGGGGTGACAGCACATCACAGCACCATTTTGACTATAAAAACTGCTCCTGTGCTCACTCTATGGACAGCAGATTGCTCTCTGATGATGGGTCAAGGGAGTTGCTGCCTCAGGTGGAAGCAAGATGAAACCAAACCTGCATTCAGGGAGTCTCTCCTGACCCCTGCCTGGTAGGCCAGGGTGCTACTGAGAAAACTGTGGAATTTGAACTAGTTTGGCCTGCATATGCTGTGATATATGAGGTCTATACCTACCTCCAGCAAGTAAGAAGCTCTTTACGCCGATGGTAAGTGGATAGGAAAGGTGCGATACCATCTTTCTCTCTAACTAGGAGTCTCACCAGGTTTTGTTCTCCTCTGCCAAGGTAGTGAATTGGAGATGGAGCAAGTTGCCTGACATATATATATATATATAAAGAAAATTATCTCCTATTTAATTTTCAAAATGCTGTCAATATGTTCCTAAAGCTTCTTTTTTTTCACCTGTGATGGCTTTCTGTGCTGTCTCTGCCTTTTCTGTACTTACTCTCTTGGCTCTTTGTAACCTGCAAACCTTAGTCATTTCTGTAGTTTTATGTGTAACAAGCAATGGATTTGAATTAGGTGCCTAGCCCACACAAATCTCATTCTTTAAGCTTTGGCTTTGATATCACTATTAATCAGCACTTGACTTTCAGTTAGATTGCTAGTTTGCAAGTGTGGGCATCAAAACAGATATTCAGGTTTGTTGAGTGCTATTTGAATAGCTTCAGGCTATTCTTTGAGACTGTACTGGGGTGGAGCTAATGGGCAAACAGAACTTTTTGTTAGCAAAATGAGAAGATTTTAATTTTCCTTTAATAAGGAATTTAGAACAACCTGTTCACATCATCGTGAATCACCAATGTAGTATCTAAGGTATGTTTTGGTTGTTATTACTGTAGGATCTGTACAGCTACTGAACAAACAAGTTCCAGGCTTTTTAATACTGAATGAAGATATTGAAATTGGAAGTTTGCACAAGCCGTTGATAATACTGTCAGTGGGTGACTGTTCCAGTTGTGAATCCCAGACACAGTACTTTAGGGTGGTATGGGAGGTCTCTCAAATTCTGTGGATAGAAGTGTATCTCTCAGAAGTGTGTATGCAGTCCCTGTCCTTTGACAACTAAGCTGTAGTCATGTTTGCTCTGTTTCTTGTCCTGCTGATCAGGCTTTGCAGAGTGGATTCAATTAGAAGGGATTCCAGCCCAAGGTGAACAAGGGAGTTTCCTCCCCTTTGGCATAAATTGGGGCATGGTGGTTACAGGAAATGTGAGTACAAGGTAATACTCAGTACCTCCTGAGGGATTTGGGAGAGAACATGGGCAGGGCTCTATTAGTTGTCCTAAATGAAAAAAAAAAAAAAAAAGAAATTACTTCCTATATTAATTGCAAGTGTCTGGTACTTGGATCTTTCCAAGAATCCTTTGAAAAGAGTCTTCATATATCCTAATAACATGCTAAAGTAGCAGTTACTGTAGTTTTAAATTAGATCTTCTGCACCAGAACTAGCTCATTTCAGCCAGTTTTGAGCTAAAAGAGGGGTTTGCATATTTCTCCTCCTTGTAATATGGATATGTCTTTTATCTTCATTTTCCAGTATTTAATATATCCAGGGAGACTAGACTCTTGCAATTGGGATAGCAAGTGTTGTTCTAAAAATGTAAAGACTTTGACATATAAATTATGAAATCAGAGTTATTGATTGGTAATTTCAGAAGTATGGAGGAATTAATCTTGTATTTCTCTTATGGAAGGCTGAGAGAGATTAGCATGTCAATACTTCATGCTTGTGTTAGGAAGAAAAGTGGAAGGAACAAAACTATAACTAAATAAGCTCCCAACATGCAGATTTGTCAGATATGCATTTGCAGGTCAAGGAGTTTTTAGCACATGCCAAAGCTTTGGGAGGTGTGGGGTTATGAGACCCTTATGGAACCAGCTTTTGAAACGTTGCAATCTGTTAAGCTCCGCAGGCCTACTTGGAGCACTTGGTGTACCCCACAGGCTGGCAAACTGGAAAAGGGAAAAAGGGATGACTGGAGAGGTGGCTTTTTTTTTTTTTTTGTAGTTCCTTCTCTCTCCAGTTAGTTGCTTTTCTTTATTTACTACTCTTTTCTGACCTCATGAAATATGAGCTGTACTAATTCAGACTTTGGATGATATTTAGAGGCAATATGGAAGTTACACATTACTTAGTTTGCATAGTAACTCAGTAAGTCCCAGTGCACATGTCTAAGTGAATCTTAAGGGGGTTTAAATTGGTGTGATGTGCACAGTGAGGGGTCTGGAAGAAGAGGTAAACTACTCCAGTTTAGATTTCCTCCAGGCTTAATAGGTAGGCATCCTTCAATTTACTTAAACTCCCCTTAGTTGTTGGCCCAGCATCTTCTCATAAGTCAATTTCTATTTCACACTCTGGAAATAAAACAGAGCAGAAGCTCAGGATTTTGAATGTAATCAGACCTATTATCTGGTTTGATCATTATTTTGTAGAGATTTGATTGCTACTTATGATCTGTAATAGAGGTTGTTATTTTATTACATGCTTTCTGGGTATGATTGAGTCACTTAAATGAAGGCTTTCAGTTTAAGTTAGTAAGAATAGTATATTTCTGATTTCTTGTAAATAAATCTGAATTTCTTGTAAATAAATCTGCATGCATTGTACTATGAAAGCTTTTTTGTTAGCATATACAGATACAAGTGGATTAATAAAGTATAGAACTTGGTGCAAGCTAAAAATATTATTTTATAAAGCAAATACTTTTTATTTAAAATTTTATGTATGTTATCTCCAATGCTGCAGTCCCGTTATTCATCTGACAGGCGTTGAGAGTGAAAGATTCAGTTTCTAATTGGATATGTAGCTGTTAGTTCCCAGGAAAAGAAAAGCAGTGTTGCTCAACAAAGTCGAATGTCTCGAAAAATAAATTTAATGTTGTTAACATTTACTTTGTTGAAAGTAATTTAGTGAATGAGATGTATAATTGTTCACCTGCATTGCAGATTTATGAGTTATATTTTATTCACAAGTGCAGTTCCCTCAGATGTTCTTCCTCACATTACTTAAGGGCCTGTAATGGTCCTCACCAAGTCTTTAATGCTTCTGAGAAAAACTGAGCTAAGTCATTATTACTCAGTCTTGAGTCAGCCTGTAAAGCCTGGTAGAGATATTTGCCAGTCATCTTGTGAAACTGAGGACCTGGAAGGAAAAGGACAAGGAGTGGACAGTGAATAGTTGGGCAGCTCCTCCTGGAGGAGGTGAGAGATGCTGATGTCTTGAGAGATCACAAAAATTTGAAATTATGTATGAGGAATATTGCTGAAACTACAGCCAAGAAAGAGAATTAGGATGAGAGAGTATAGTCCTGACTGGAGAGACTCTGGACCTGAGAAAGGATGACTGATCAGTGGCACGTGCTGTGCTGGATTGCTTGGCCTGTTCATGCACCGCTAACACTTGGTGCGACCAGTTCTGCCTGAGCTCAGATGTTCACCCTGCGTCTGTGCTATTGCTACTCCAAAGCAGTTTAGCAACTAAAATGTACAAGAGATGGGGCTCTTGGCCAAACTGTTTAAAACTCTCAACCCTTGCACGGGCTGGGGACTCAAAAACACTGTCTACAGAAATAGCTTTCTTACACACACCACTGAACTGGTCCCAGTGCATGACAGAAGTCTCGTTTGCCCATCAAGCCACAATAACTCTGTACTTATTTACATCAAATCTTTATGGATACCTCTTATATGTGAGTCATGCAGGCCAAGCACAGCTACTACTGATAACAGAAATGTTCACCTGCGCAGCCAGGCAAAAATGTCGTGAGATTAGGGAAGATTGGTTAAGTAAAAATCACACTGAGAAACAAACAAATCTATAACGTTCTGCAGAACCTTTCAGAGCAGTGGGCCAGTTTGGCATTAGCAAGCCAAAGTGCAAATGTATCTCAGAAAGAGCCATGAAATATCATATATAGCATATTCCCCACTGCCTTACAGTACTCCAGCTGAAGAGTTCCTGTACCTTTCTTGTGCTATGGTGGACCTCAGGAACCTCACCTTTTGTAGTGAATGTGCTCACTCAAAGTTGTTTTCCAATGGACTGTTAACCATCAGAGCTTACAAGTTTTTCTGGATGGCTGCTATTTGTGTCTGTGACTGAAAACTGTCTGGGAAAGCTGTATGTAATGGTAGGAATTCAGCTATGTTACTGTGATATGCAAATAGCTACTTTGTGGTTTGTTGGGGAAGCCAAGTCAGGAGATGGCTAATTTTAGCTATCCTAGATTCCAAATGATGTCATCTTGCTCTAGAAAAAAAACCCTTCTTTTGAAAATCTTGTTATTCTACTCTTTGTTTTATTTTACTGTTACTTTCTTTTAACTGGAAGGGGTTGAAATTGGAAATGTTTGGATACCTTCTTCCCAACTTTCCTTGGACTGATGATTGTCCCATCGTTTCTATGCAGCTGCCACAATTGGCTCTATATTTATACTTCAAGTGAGCTTAGCAGACTCCTTTGTCTTAAAATACTGTCCTGACAAAGACTCAGTAGATCAGCTACTAATTGCATAAATATTTTTTTCAATAGAAAATGCCTTCTCACTTTGCGATGGAAGCTGCTCATATTTGTCTTTCCTGTGTACCACAACTTTCTCTCTGCATGGTTTCTGATCTAAGATTTTTACATCAGTCCTAGTTGTGCAGCAAAAGAGGTGGCTGAACCAAAGAGGCATTTTTGCTGGACCTGCCTCAGAAAGGAGCATGCAAGTTTAAATTTCATTTTTAAATTCAGTTTCTCCCTCTTGGAACAAATTCACTAAAGTCAAAGTATCACTTTTTATAGCCTCTGTAACTCTTTCTGGGTTTTCAAAGTCAATTCAGCTCTAACCTGAAGTAATTATGGCACATGCTATAAACCACAAGCACTGTAAGCTCAGCATGGACTGGTATATCACCATCTTGGAAGCATATCAATCTCCTTTTACTCTAATTTGTTATACACACTGTTTCTTTGGTGGCTTTTTCTTACCCTCACATTCATCTATTAAAAGAAATGAGAATGGGGCCTGTTCCCAGTTCATAAAAAAAGTAGGCCACTTTGGAACCATGGAACATAGAATTAAAGTGGCTTTCAAATAAAAATGAATAAATTGTACATTTTTCTCCATGTTATCCCTTCTGATGGAAAGCAGTACACTATTACCTTAGGGCTATTAGTAGATGAGAGTGTGTCTACTGCTAGCAAGGAGGATCCATTGCATGCATTAGTTATTGTAGCTGTACTTAATAAATTCAACTTTTTTGTGAATGCATAGAACACATACATAATAGTCTCTTTTGTTCAAGGCATCTTTGAGAAGTAGACATGGAAACCTTGGATGTTTTCTTTGTAAGGTCTGGCAGATAATGAAAGAATAAACCGCTTGCAGTGCCTCATACCTGAACATTTCCTTGATGTTTATAAGATTTGCAGAGAAATTGTTTTTCATTCTTTTTTTCTTATTTTTTGCAAGTGTTTGCTCATCCCGGTTTTGCCCAGGCCTGAATATGAAATGCCAAACTACCACAATAAAGCCTAGGCATCACAATACTTTTCCAGCTCAAGCAGCAACTGAAAGTGTCATGAGACAGCTTACAGAATTCCAGCTCAAACTTGTAGAACCAAGATGTTTACATAATTTATATAAGGTGAGACTGTATATGTATTAGGTGGTTAGCTACAATAACAGCCAAATTTTCAAAGTTACTCAGCACATTCAGCGTTTGGGCTTCAGACCTTTACAGAATGGTGATAAAATCCTTGGTCCCATATAACTGTGAGAAGGGGAAAATGACTTTTTGTTAGCCTTTTACATGCTTCAAACAATTCTTTATTTTTGACCAGAAGTGTCACTGCCTATCGTAATTATTATGATTTCTAGGTGGTGGCAATTCAAGGCCTCAAAACAGCTTGCAATAGGTAGCTTCAGGGGGTACTCAAGTATTCATATCAGTGTTTGAGCAACTAACATGACATGTACAGATGTGATGCAGAAATAAAAACCTGCCCCTCACCTTCATAAGCAATGATGGAATTCTGGTTCCACTCGTTCATAAACCTTATCGCTGACAGAAAATGAAGGAGACCTTATGGGTACTACTGAAAGTTCCTCTGCTGTTAAAACACGTATGGCTTATTGTATGCCCTTTTATTTTCTCGTTCAGACTGTTCTGAACCCGAGGAACAGCTTTGTAAAGCTCAGTAGCTTCAAAGTAAAAGGATATCAATGCTAAAGATCTCCACACTGAAATATCTTGGATGACAGGGGAAAAAAAAAAAGATAATTTTGCCAGGGTCACTGTCCACAAGGAGATAGGTGAGACAAGCATGTTGTTTACACCTTGATCTTGCATGGAAGGTCATTAAAAAACATTCACTGACTGTGGATGCACACTCCAGGAGCAACAACATGTATTCCAATCTTAAAACACTGCAAGGTGGAACAAACTTTAGGACTGCCACATATTTTAGGGTGTGTCATGAAACTTCAAAAGATATGGATCTTGGAAAACCAAAAGAAAATAATCAATAAGCTTACATGACAGATTTTTTTAAGAAAAATCAATTAACATTGTTTTCTAAAATACTCACTGACCACAAAACCACTGTGATTTCTCGTTACTAGTGGGTAAAGTTACCTCTAAGAACCTATTCCTTCTCATGCTAAAATGTACCAGAGTTCAAGAAGCATTTCTGAGACTGATTTCCCCACCACAGCACTAGTATATTTTAAAAAGAAGCAAAGTGCACACTATGAGGAAATGAGAGAGGGCCCAGAATGCCTTTTAATTTATTTTTATAATAAATATCATTAAACAGAATTTTGAAGCCATATTTTTTTTTTGTATGTAATGCTTATAATGTAGAAAGGAGCCATTTCATGAAAGGTTTAAATAAGCAGTTGCTAACATGAAGTCACTATTTTATTGATACCTGATAAACTTTCTGGGATAATTTGGGATTTTTTAACATCTTTCAAGGCTGAAAAGAAAAAAATGGAACCTTAATTTTGGCAGAAATGAAAAATTATTTCTGTGGCAGCTTCATTTGGACATGGAAAACCTGTTTCAAACCATTCATGGCTCCACCTCTCACAACCTATTTATTATGTACTATAAATTACATGTAGCAGGTAACATAAAAATTAAATGCAATTGTTCTGGAACCATAGATACAGATTGAGAGTTAATTAAATGAATGCGTGGGGAAAAATCTGTGTGAGATACAGGACTAGGGGTTCCCTGCTGCACATTTAATGAAGTCTCATCCATCTGATGGCTCCTGGACCCACTCTTCAACACTTCCACAAAAATGTCACATTCTTTATGGGGGAAAAATGTGGAATGTGCCTTACCCACATCAAGTACACCATTTTACAATTCCAATCCAATTAATTAAGCCTCTATTCTTCATGCATGAGTGGCCGTCTCTCAGTTACACACCCAAGGCAAAGCTCCAAGGGGGCCAGGCAGCCAAAAAAGAAGGTACATTCCTAGCTCTCATTTACTTAAATACATATTTTTGGTAAAAACAAAGTGTTTAAAATTACTTCAAATCAAAGTGTTTATATCTCTCCAGGGCCAGAGCATCAATAACTTATGTCTCAGGAAAATGAGCTTTTATTATTTTTATTTTTAATGCAGAGTCATAATTAAAGCAGGGAGGAGAGGACAGCCTCCTCTGTGAATGAGAAAATTAGACTCAGTGTAGTGAGATGGGAGGGTAGAAGGAGACTTCTGATGCGTGATTAAATGAAGAGGCAGTATGGTGAGGGCAGATGAGACACAGCACAGTGGGAGTACGGAAAGCATGGTGAAAGAAATAAACAGAAGACAAGATGTTAAAGTACCATAACCTGACTGCACTCCTGAAGAGTTAAAAATGAACTGATCATCTGTCAGGAAACCACACGAGACGGGGGTGATGTGATTCCAGTCCCACCTCCCTGGGTAGGAATGTTGCTTTTCTGTGATTAAGGGAGAAAAGTAACTATTTCCTTCTTATTGCACAGCATTGCACTGTTATTTTTAGCACTCGATTTCTGAGTATGTTTCCTATAGATCATCTGTCATTTCAGTGTTAGAAACAACCATGCTATTTTTTCTGTAATTAAATGGAGTCTTTTCATTTATGAACTTGCTATTTATACTGATCAAAACCTCTATCAATTCACTGTGCTGTCTGGGCACCCAAGATCGAGCTCGGGGAAGCACTTGCTCAGGTTCTCTCTTGTGCTACAACTTCACCCCAGAATAAAAGTGCACATCACAAATAGCAACATGTATAAAATGCTGTGCCTTCTGCCTCAGTATGGCCCAGATGTCAATGTGAGGTCAAGACAGGGATGACCTCTTCCAAAATTAGCCACAGTAGTATAAAATGTTGCAGCTCCTTCTTGTTACTGCCCGCCAAATGGTATTACTCTCTGTGGGAAGAATCATGTTAGTGCTGCCCAAAGGCAGTGGCTGTCACTGTAAACAGTCAATCATTTTAGTAAAAAAACCCATCCTGGTCAGTCCTGGCTTGTCAGAGGGATCTGAGGTGGGGGTTGGAAGTGGCAGGCCTTGCTGATATTGTAGCATCAGCTCTCCCCTCCTTTCCCCAGTGATGGTTTCTGTGCCAGGATGTAAAAAATGCCAGTGCAAGTATATGACAGGTGCTCTTAGGCCAGGAGATTGTTTCACCTGTTGCAACTACACCTTGGAACTTCTTTACACTCTTCTGCAGAGGTGAGATTTCCCAAATGAAATTATGTTTTCCAACTGGACTGCAGGTTGAGGCATTTCGTCCATTTACATATTGCTTCAATCTGTCATCATTGATGCTAGAAGGAAAAAATCTGAAACAGAGAGGGAAAGCTGACAAGTCCTAAAATTAAAAAGTTATTGATTAAGCCATTTGACTTGTTCTTTCATTCCAGTATTGTACTCCAGGAAACAAATGTTTAATTTATTTTGGATAAAGGGATTCAATTTGTGATAATGCCATGAAAATATAATATCCTTACAAACTCAGATTTCTCATAGGAAAATGTTAATGACTCTTTTCTATTGCACTAAAAATACCGTGTAAAAGAGCTGGTTGAATATTGCCCAAACAATGTTTTTTGAACATTTGTCAGAATTGTGCTTGGTTCAAGAAAATTCATATCCCATTTTACTATTTGCCAACAGTTATGTTAAATTTTTGTTTATGTAAAGGTTGGTTTGTTCCCTAAGAAATCAGTTCATTCAAAACCAAAAAACAGGTACAGTATCAGGTCATTAAATGACCAACCACAGTCTTCATTGCTAATAATAAATGTTTTACTTTCAAAGCAGCCTTTAAGATCAAAATTGTTCAATAAAAATGCAAACATAGTTGATATTATGCAAAGCCTAGTTTAGGTATTAGTCATCTGCAGAAAACGTATCAATGCCTGATTGTCAAATGCAATTATTAAATATACTGCCAGAACTCTGACTTGGTCCACAAATATTTATTAAAGGGAAAAAAATTCAAAACATTATCACCATTCCTTCACTGCAATTATTAAATACCATATATTGTTTAACAGAGTAATTTTTTTTCTCACTCCAAAGTGTTTTATTTTCAAAATACAAGCACCCAAGTATTTATCGTTGTTCTGATGCAATGGCAACATTACATTCATAATCAGAGTACTCAGTCAGAACTGGGCCTTCTTTGCACATAATGGTAGTAAAGGACATTCATTTCACAAAATACATAACCTAAAGTTATGTCAACAGAATAAATACCTTTGAAAATGTGAGAACATACTTCATCAACTCTTCCCTAAATTATACAGTGCAGTTCACTGGCAAGCGCTTTGTTCTCTATTAAAGTTTGACATGTTATAATTTCATAATTAGGGCTTAATTTGGGCTGGAGGAATTGCTGTTGTTTTGGGTTTTCTTAAATTCTCATCACGTTTTTCAAAAATTTTTTTGCTTTGTTTTTTAACAGCAGGTTTGGACAAACCCAGCCCTAGGACTGAAGGAAAGTTCTGGATTCAAATAGTGATTTTGGGAGAAGTGGTAGTTAGGGGTAGTTAGGGGCCATATAAACTTTACGATAGTTGCCCATGCACTCAACTGAAATTCTAATTCTAAATATAAATTCTAAATATAAACCCCCTTGAAGTTTGAGACAGTTCTACTTTTTTTTTTCTATGTCTTTCTGGTGAACCCAACACCTTTTAAGTTTCTCATGACTTTTAGATTTGGTTATAAACATTTTCAGTATTTTTCTTGTGCATTACTTTGTTTTCTGTGAACTTAGTAATTACTTGTTGGGGTTTTTTGTGACTGTGTTGGAGGTTTCTTGTAAAGCTTTTTGGCTGTGTTTGTTGTTAAAGCCCATAAATCTTACTGTATTTTATAAGACAACAGATTACTCAGACTAAGATTTTTAGTATTATGTTGAACTGTGTTGTTGTCTTGTTTTATTTCTTAAAGAACTCTCATATAAGCTGTAGATATTTAGTGATATTAATTAAGAAGCATGGTACTCATCATATTTAACCTGTAGTCTCCTTTACCTATGATCATCCAAAACTTTCTTATTCCTTTCCTTCTTTCTCACTCATAGCCTCCTAATATTGTCAGGACTGATATCATCATTTGTCCACTCCAGAAGGAAACTAGTTGGTTGGGAGGGAGAGTGGCAATGGGAAGCCAAATTTATTGTAGCAAATTTTTTTAAATTAAAAAATGGTGTTTTTCATGAAACAGTGATACCTAATATAGTTTATTTCTTTACACTAGTAGTTTTCTCCTTGTTGACTTGTCCTCTGTTCGTTCTCCCTCCCCCCTGTAGCAAAATAAGAAAAACAGATTACTGTAAATTTTGGCATAGAAGGGTATTTGCATCATTTTCTTAGAAGTCACGTGCTTTGGATTTCCTCTTGTTTATGATATATTGAAATGTCTTCCAGATGTTTTTAATTATAAAAGTTTTCAGGAAAGCAAAGTAATCCGTAATAAAATTTCCTCTACATTTTTTAAAATAGCCAATAAATTAGTGTACTGTAGCTTATCAAACTGCCACATAATTCTACATTTGACCCCAGTGCAGCAAGGTCTGGCATTTCCTTAAGACAGCTAGTTTGGTCAGAGGCAAAGCAGGCTTCCCCAGGCATACTTTCAGTTCCTCTTCCAAGGGAGAGTGTTCCCTTCCTGGGGCCAAGCCAGCTGTGCGAGTGCTCATTGGTGCGAGTGGCTCTGACTTCCTACACAAACACGGCCACCTCTGCTGCACCAGCTTGCAAGAAGCAGATGTGTCACGTGGGGTATGCCAAAGTTTGGATTCGGGACATAGGCAAAGAGAAAATATTTTAGCTGCTGGTATGTGATGCTGAAGCTGTGCTGCATGAAATTTTCATTTATAAATTTTGGGCGGGTGCCCCAGATTGCTGTAGTAAAATCTGAAAGAAAACACGATAAAAGTTAGAAGATCGGTTCAGTTTTCAAGGACATATATGTAGGTGGGGAAAGTTTTAATCATAAAAGACATTTTCAAATGGTCAAAGGACTGGACAAGCAACAATGACTCTGAATCCTTAAAAATCTTTCCAGAATCTACCCCTTGTGTTCATTCATCTGTTTGTTCACCCTAATGACACACCTGAGCGGTGTGCTTACTCTCAGCTTGTATTTGTATAAGGAGTTAAGGTCAGCAGGGTTATGGGAAATAGAAACCAACTTTGCCATTTCTGGGATTTTTCAAGCTGTGTGTGTATGCATACGTGTGGTGGGGTTTTTTTCAGAAATAATGAAGATCTGAAAGAAAGGCATAGCTTCACAAACAGCTTGGTGAAAGAGTTAGTAGGCTGTTGCTTCATGGGTTTAATGTCCTGCATGTATCTTTAAATTTGTCCTACCAAAAGATCTCTCTCTGGGAAACAGGGACTTCAGCCTGTGTCCTGAGAAACAGCAACACAAAAGAGTAAGCCTGTGCATTTGGTACTAGCCAGGTGTGGGGATTCTGTGGCACTCTGAGGTGAATTTGAAGCTTTAGGTCTAGCAGTATGATGTAAGGAACTGTAAAGTGGGAAACCGTACCGCATCCTAGTGGACTAGATCCTCCTGCCTGTCAGAATCAGTTCTTTTCCGGAGATGGGAAGGGAAGGAATCAAAGCAAAAAGAAGTTTATGTGATATCTGTTTGGGGTTTTTTTCTCCCAGAGTGTCTAAACACGGCAGGACTTGTAATAAAAGCAAATTACTGTTAATGTAGCTATCCTATCCCACATTCTCAGATGGCATAAATGTTGTCTGAATGGTGAAAGTGAGCTCTGTTGGCTTGCAACACTCGAGGCTCTTGCCTTTTCTCACTAATTTGCCTTGAGTACTATTTCATCGGTCAGATTTTCAAAGAACAGTAAACAACCATGCAAAACTCCAAGCTTTTTTTGCATTAAAAGAGTAAAAGCAAATATTTCACCTTGCTATTTGTATTTATTGCAAAAGCAGCACAGCACAGAATTTGGACCCAATTTTAGCAGAGAGGAGACAGAATGCTAGGAAACAGATGTAAGATAAATGTCCCTTTTATGCCTCTTAAAAACTGTAACTGAGTGTAGTCTTGCCATCAAAATAGAAAACAATAATCAGATATAAATAAGCTGAATTTTTTTAAAGGCTCATGGCAGTAAATTGCATGTGATTTAGAGTTCATCTGGGTAAGGATGGTGGCAGGACATGAGAAGGAAAGAGGAAAGTGCAGACCTCAATACAGTGGCAACCATGGCTGAGAACTCTGACCAAATTTTGAAAGGGATATAAAATGCTAATGCTGCCACTCCCCAAGAACTCCCCTCTAACCCCCGTCCCAGAATTCCCCCATGTTTTGAGATGCCAGAATCTGTTGGTCTCCATTCTTAGAGTACTTTAAGAACTATAGATTCATTTATTTCTTGACGAGAGTCGGGCAGCACCAATGATGTTGGCTTGTTACGTGTTCCTCCACTGCCTGCACTCCATGTGTGCTGTTGTGCATTTCCAAACAAAGTTGCCACTGAGACCAAGGGAAGTTTAGATTTGTGTTAGACTGAGATGAAGGGTATTCCTTACCTAGCAACATCTCATCTGCTGCAGTAGGTTTCTCTGCTATTTGACTTATTTTTTTAATGTTAAGGCAGGAAAACCTCTTGCCCTTCTGATGCAGTGGCAATAAAGACTCTGTCAGACAGCAGTGAAGTGAGAGGAACCACCTTTTTGGAAAACAATATGTTATTAAATGTTTGACTGAAGTTGTTTATAGTTTACTTTCAGAATCTGTAGTGCTAGTGTTACTAGGGAGTCAATATAAAGCTGACTCTTCCATCCTAAATATTTTCCATGTGGAGATTTGGGTGATTAGAGTGCTAAGGAGGATTTTCATGGGAGAGGGCAACCTTGGTGGTTAAAGTCTGATGGCTGCTTTTCCTGTTATCAGCACAGACAAGGTGGGGAGAATAGAGCTGTGAAAAAGCAACCAAAACTGAGGATTCACACATTTCAACCAATGTTATAAAATTCTTTTCTGACCAACCTTCTGCTAAATTAGCCAGCTATTACCTAATCCTGTTTTACAATGAAAAACTGGTGCTGCACTGTCCAGTCCTTGTGCCTGTGAACCAGCAGAGTAGCTGTGCTGATTTTAAGAATCGTGAGGCTTTGCTCAGATTCCCTTTTATTCCACTACTCTTCTCTTGCCCTAGAATGAAGTTTTATTGTGCTCCCAGAGGGTGCCCTGCTCCCAAAGGTGTGTCCTGTTCCAGCAGTCACTGGTAGATCTGCCCCACTGAGGGGGAAGTGGTGGCACCACTCTGCCAAGTGACAGTGGGTCCTTCTGGGGCTGTGAAGTGTCAGCAGTGTTTTTTGTGCTGTCCTCTAGACGTGGTTTCATAGGCAGAAACAGGCAGTTGTGCTTCATCTACGACTGAACAAACTTGTCCTTCAACAGAGCACTGTGCTGACCACCCCAGATCTCAGTCCCGAGGTGTTTCACAGAGAAACTTGAGGAACGTGGGAGAGAAAAGCTGAGCTGTAGGTAACAAAGAAGGTGTTGCTTTCTCTGGAGAAAAAAATTAAAGTGCTTCCTGATATTTTTGCTGAACTAAAACTGTTCAAGCCATGCTAGATGTCAGGCAAAGAGAGATGGGAGGATGACACAGCTCTCAAAGTGGCAGCTGTTACTGGCCGGCAGCACTTGCAATGAGTTACTGAGGGCAGTGAGGGGAGCAGAAGTGGTGCCAGTGTCCTGATCTCTGGATGTATTACGTGGGGTCTAATCCACCTGAGAACTGGCTTTTATTTTCACATTTCATTTGCCCTTCACAGCTGCAAAAGGCAGCAGAGCAAAGGAGGAATGGGCCCAAGGCCTTCTGGCAACCGTGTTTGTGGGAGTGCAGTTAGGTGTCTGCTCCTCATCCTACCTGTGGGAATAGGGCTGGGGAGGAACTTGTGGGATATTTGCTGTCTGGCTCATCCATCAGGGAATATTTATTTGTTCATTAATTTATTTTATGAAGACTGTACGGACTACACAGTGGAGTTCCTCACTGATCAGTCTTTGTTCAGAGTTTACAAACCATGACTTGATGGAAGTAAAACAGCATAGCCTGCCTTCTGCTCTTGGGGCTCGTGGTGTATGGCAGAGTATTAGGGGAGCGATTGTAACAACAAGCCACAGTACTGTGCCTTTGTAGAGACAGTTATTCCACTTCTTGGTTGGTTTGTTGATTGAGTTTTTTCTTTATTTAAGTTTTTAAAGCTTATAAACAGGACTTTGATATTCCCATTGCACTGGAATAGAAAAGCAATTGCGTGAAGGGGACTATCCACACAAAATTAGAAAATAGGATGCTGGCATAGCTTTCTGTGTACATTAAATTTCTGTTAAATAAAAAAGAAGTAGAGAAGCATACAAGGGGTGGAAGCAGTTACCTAGGACTTTAGGGACACTGAGTGCACAAGGATGTACTGAGAAAAGTCGAAACCCTTGGGGAGTGGGAGGAAGGGTGGCAAGAAAGGCTCCTGCAGGTACATTGACAGCACAAGGAAGGCAAGGGAAAACATGGGCCCACTGCTTCTGAGGGTATGAAGAATACAGAGCCAGGCTCTTCTCAGAAGCACCTGGGCAAAGACACAAGTGACAAAGGGTACGAACTCAAATACAGAAAACTCCACTTAAGTGTAAAAAATATGTTTTTAAATGTAAGGGTGAAGAACACTGGAACAGATTGCCAAGAAAGGTTGTGGAGTCTCTGTCCTTGGAGACTTTCAAAACTCAACTAGGCACAGCCCTGAGCAACCTCTTATTGCTGACCCTACTTTGAGCAGTGGTTTCGACTGAGCAGTTTCCAAAGGTACCTTCCAGCCTCAACTACTTTGTGATTCTGTGAAATTCTATAAATTGCAATTTAAACAAATAGCTGTGGTAGCACTTTGGATTAACACTTAAATTAATTTCTCTGTAAATCAATTGAATATTTGTTATCAAAACTCTGTCAACTTAATTTAACCCAGACCTAAGTGTTCCATAAAAGCTTTTATTGAATCAGAGGCCAACAGAAATGTGTGCAGCTTTTGATTCCAATGAAATCAACCTGTGGGGTTTTTTTAACAAATAAATAGTCTTTTCTGAAAGTGAAACTGGCTGGAAGCAAAAGTGAAACTTGCTTTATTGCTTTTTGTTGTTCAAACCGGGAGAAACAGCAATAGTAAATGAAGGTCATAGGTAGTGCTAAGTAAATGGAATTAAAAATATTAATTTTTTTACCATAGCAATGCCACTTCTAGTAATACAGTGAAGAAGTCAGAGTGTTTACTGTTATATTGACAGAGCCCTTTTGATCTTTTCTTTGAGCTTTTTTTTATGTAGCTCTTCCTCTTTTCATCACAATGCTCCTGCCCAATTCCAGTACTTCGTGGTTGTAAATACCTGTAAGATGCAAGTTGCTATAATTTGTGACTGTAAGAAGTAGACTAGCATAAATTATGCCCAAAAAAAAGAGAGTGATTTACTCTGGAATGGGTGCAGCCATGTGCTGTCATTGGCTCCAAGAGGAGGGATGCTTCTTTGTGCATGTGTGTGCCGAGAAAGGTGAAGGCTGAGTTAAAGCAGATCAGGCCTGCTTTATTTTACACAGTCCTCTTAGCTGTTCTGCTGAAAATCCTGCCTGATCCTGAAGTCCGTTGCTGTGGTTGGGATGGTAACTTGCACACATTTCTTTTGCCACTTATACCCACGAACAGCCACATGTTCCTTGCCGTCCTGCCTCCTGGCTGCAGCTGCAGCTGCTGACCGTGAGCTACGCCCGGATGACTGTAACTCCTAGGAAATGGTGTACCTTGGTTTGGTTGGGCTTATTTCAAGTAGCACATTATGCAGTGTGGGTTAAATTAATGTGTATTGCATAGACTAGTGGTACTACATGGGACTTAGAGAGAATACAGAGATTATATGTGGGTAGCTTGCAGCATTTTATTTTAATCGCTTCTAAACTGAAATAGAAGAGGTCTGTGACCCTCTACATTCCTTAAGCAGTGTACAGGAGTTTGTGCCTGTGTAATTCCTTCCGTTGCAAGCTTTCTCCATGCTTGTTATATATGACATATAGATATTCCCTCATGTAGCTGCTACATGGACTCCCTCCTCCTTCCCTTGGCAGTAATGCTGATACTTGGCAGGAACGAGGATCTTTTCTTGCCCCTTTTATTATGAGTGAACTTCCAGTACATAAACAGATTTTTCTTTAGCTAATTTAATATGCACAGTTTTATCTTATTTGTTTTGTCTTTCTTCCAGCTCCGTCTTGAAATGACTCACTGTAAAAGATTTATTTAAATTTTTGAAGTTCCTAATGCAAACTCTGGCCCAGCAAGATGCTGTAGTCCAATAATACTAAGTCTCTTTTTCTTAATTCTTAAATGTTTCCCTACCTCCTTTCCTTGTGGAATAGGTGAGAAAAGCAATTGCCTCCACTGCTTAATGCATCACAACTCAAAAACTCACTCCTTCCGTGTAATTTTGAATCCCAGCCCAGCTGGTGGTTCCTAGATTTTAGGCTCTGAATATGAGTTCAACACTTTCAAATGAATCACTCAAGTCAGTACTTCTGTCAGTCTTCTTTTTCTGTTTCTTTTTTTTCCAGAGAGTTTTCCTGATTTTACAGATGCAGACCCTGAAAATGCAGCAAAAAAAATTAAAATTTTCTTTTTTTTTGCCTGTTTCTTAAAAGTGCTTGTTTTCATTCTGTTGTGTTTTAGTGCAACAAAGATGTGTGGGATATGCTACTTTGCATTTAATTGGCCTTGTTCTTACTTACTTGTGATTTCATCAAGATTTTAATTGACACTTCAGCGTTTTTGTGAAGACCTGTCTTTTGAGGAGCCCTTTTTACCTTTTTTCATGAGCTGTTAGTGGGGTAAAGATTCTCCTTTTCATCTGCTGTCTGTGGACAGTTCTTTTCAAAGATGAGTTAATGGATAATATCCCAGCTCTCACCAGGAAGTTTGGGTTTTAATAACCTGCCTGCTTATGAAAACATATTATCAACTCTGAAAACAGAAACAGTGAAAATGTATAATGAGCTGGGATAGATTTCCAGTTTTGATTATTAGCACACAGCCCTGATCTTCATCAGTTTCTTATTGGTGCTGGTTGGATTGATGAAGTAGGGTATGGATTGATTAAATAGAGTGTAAAGGAAATCACGTAGCTTTCTGTTTTAACTTTATCCCAGGGGTAGTTGTTCATTGCCATGCTCCTTCCATAGAGGCAGACAGAGGCTGTAAGGTTCTGGTGCCTCTGTTGAACTCTGAAGGGCAGAAACACTTCTCTAGTTAGTCTGGGTGAGGATTGTTGCAGCTAAATGCAGATAATTAAACACGACACTACCAAGGGGGGCTTCTGAAAAAAATCTTACCTATTTAATGATTACTAATAAAAATGTCAAAATACGTATGGTAAGTATCATAATTTGCTCCTAATGTTTCGTTCATAGTAATATTCACATCTTAAAAAGAGGAAAAATACAGACAATTTTGCAGTAAGATCAGGGTATCTGATCTCCTTACTTTCATTGAGTTAACTGAGAGTATCATTTCAGTGAAAATTCTTAACTTAAAGTTGATCATTTTGAAGCATAAACAATTTCTCTTTTTGCATAACAGAATACACTTTGAAATAAATTTGAAATACTAAAAATATTGTTGTAAAAAGTTCACTCTTTTAAGATATAGCCATTTTTTATAACCCTTTGAATAATGTTTTCAGTAAAGTATTTAAATGAATCACAGGTTGGCAGATATCTTATGTTCAATGTGGAGATTTTGTTCAGGTTTTTTGCAAACCTGAACCTCCTGTGGAGAAACAGGGTCTGACAAAGAAATAGTGAAAATGAAAACCAACAGGAACAAAAAAAGAACAATTTGAAAAATTGTCAACCATCTTCATTCAGAAACAGTGAGTTCCTGAGCCAGAGGTATTTGATATTCCTCATTTCTAGTAGAAGGAGTGTGGAAAGGAAAGACAGGCCTGTAGTCTATCCTGCCTTTCCAGATGCTTATTGCCTCCCTACTCCAGTATGATGACTGACCTACTCAGATGAGAACCCTTAACCTGTATTCCTCAAAAAGTGAACTGGATTGTCTTAATTGATTTAAATAACACTGTCCCTGTGTGTAGGGTTCATTTCCACTAAAACAAGTGAGGGCAGAAACAAGCAGTCTTAGCTAACAGATTTGATATGACCCCCAGCAATGAGGCAATGACAAGTTGCTGAGGACAGTAGCCTTTTCATCCTGCAGAGCTGTGAGGGGAGGAGGATCTATGAACACCATGTACTTGGTCCAAACCAAAAGGCAGATGACTGAGAAAGGATATAAGATGAGCCATATTAGACCCATAGCTCATCCAGCCCTATCCTTGTCTCTGGTGTTGTCAAAAGTGGAAGGATATAGCTAATCCCCTCTGGAACACAAACAGGCTGTCTTAGCCTTGCTGAGCCAGAAGAGAGGCTTTTCAACTTGGTAGACCTTTGTACTTTTTTTATCAAGAATCCAGTCAAAGAACTTGTTCAAACCTTTGCATCCACAATATCATCCTTCTCCAAGGTGTTCCACAGCTGGCCTGTACATTACACTGGTTTGAGTGTGGGATCTGCTCTCGTTGTTTGATGCTTCTGAGCTCTCATATTGGAAGAAGCAGTGAGTGGATTCCCATTTCCTCTTGCCACACCACTTATGATACGTCTGTCATTTCCTCCCTGTGGCATGTCTTCCATACTGGAGAAGCCCATTTCATTGTTTCCTGTCCAGCAGTCATTCTGCAGCTTTTATTTTCCTTGCCACTCTTCTCTAAGCCTTTTCTATTAGTATATCCATTTTAGAAGTGGGATCAGAACCAGATACAAGGGCTCTGTGCATTTATGCACTGATACAATCATTCTCTCTATTTCTTTCACAGTGATTTCTAACATTTAATGTGCTGTTTTCTTGTGACAATTCTCTTATTTGAGCTGAGGTTTTCATTATCTGTTGTACTATCTGTATTACTTGATTGGCTATTTTGTTACCTATGCTATGCTATCCAGATCTTCCTCTTGATGCAGTAATGAACTTGGAGACCTTCACTGAATAAGTGAAGTCAGAATTGTTGATTCCAACGTGTGTCCCTTTACATTTACTTACATTAAATTTCATTGATCATTTTGTCAGCCAGCAATTTGTTTCCTAAAATCGTTTTGTGTTTCTTCACAGGAACCTATGTCTTCACTACCTCAGTCATCTTCCCAGCCTTTGGATGAAGCACCTGAATCCCCAACATTACCTCTGGAGCCCCTTTAAAGGCAGTTTTCCTAAAAGTCACTGCTGGATGATGCTGACTGATGCTGAAAGTGTAAGTTCCAGGCAGCAGGGTGAAAAGAGGGTGTTGGAGTCAGGTTCCTCAGTGTGGAAAGCTGATGTACTTAGACATTGTGCAGCGTTAGTAATTGATAGAAGTAGCTCAAACAGAGCTCCTGAATGACTGTGCAGGGGCACAGTTGGGCCCTCCACCATATGTACATATTATTACTGTAACCGTGTTGTTATATAAATGAATGATTTTTGTGTGATTTATCCACTCTACCATTACTATGTGACCAATCTCCATTACTAGATCTTATTCAAACCTTTACAATGGCAATACATGCAGCTTTGTAGTCCATAGCATTACCTGCTCTTTAGGCTATAAGACCAGATCAGATGTACATTATTGGCCGCTAGAGCACGCCTTCATGTGTTCATCAAACACAGGTCTGGAAATAGCAGTTTGGGTCTGCATCCCCACAAGAATGAGGTTTCAGTGTGACCATATAGTGCCAAAACTGTTTCCCTGGGATGAGAGCGAACATTTGTAAATTTTATGTGAGACCAAAAAGCATTTTGTTTTGTTTTCCTCCAACTGTTCTTAGGTAAAGAAAAATAGTAAATGGTGGGAAGAGACATTGAAGTGACATTCATTTCTTGTTCGGATTTTAACTAATGGTTCAGATATTCAGGCTGGCCATGCTGTAGTGTTTTCTTCCACCGTTAATACAGGTGCTGCTAGGAAATTCTTTATTCTTTTCCTTTTGATTCTGAGTCCGTTGTTTTCCCTCTCACATTGGCTTACCTGGCAAATGAGCCATTTTGATCTTTTGTTTTATGACAGAAGAACTGTAGGACAATAAGCAGTGGATGGAAGTGGTGGTTTTAAATGATTGCCAAACTAAAATTAAAGCTGCTGTTCTCTGTGACCTACAAGATGTTCCAGTGCCTTCAGAGGCATAGTGACATTGGACTATACAGACATGATCTTCCACAGGAAGCTGTATCTTAGAGCTAAGGCTTCAGTATGGATGATTTGAGGAATCTTGCCCTTAGGAGGCAAGAAGTATGTACTTACACTGTGACTGAGAGAAAATCCATTCTCTTGGTTTGGCAATTCAACAGTGAGTTCACACTGGGGAGGACAAAATAGATCTTGAGTGTTTACTATTCCCAGTTTATTCTTTTTAATAGAAAGTGAAAGATCAAAACAGCCCAGCTGCCAATGAAATGAGATAAAAGTAGTAATTTGTCTGACAGACTTCTAAATCCATTCTCCCAAACATTTTATTTTGTCATTGATTTAGCCCTGACAAACTTTTATTTCTCATGCAGCTTTTCCAAGCTTTTCCAAGTGCTGGACTTTATTTCCTCAGTCAGCCTCTTTTTCTTAAAAGAGATATTGTAAACATAAATGCATCTGATACATTGTTTGTAATAAACTGGGAAAGATCCAAAATGTCCAGCTGCCAGGAGCAGTTTGCTGAAAGGGCAGTTAGCCACAGGGCCACAGGTATAATTCCAGGGGGAGGTATGTGGGAAAGGTTTGGAGCACAGTGACTTGCCAGAGAAAGACACAAGGGTGATCTGGGCAGTGTAGCAGAGCATCCTTCACAGGAATTGCAACTTAAGAACTTTTCTGTTCATATTCAGTGTTCAAAATTGCATAATGCTATGAAACAGCATCGTGTCCTCTGTATCATCTGCTTCCCTACTGAGGAGGAAAAATCCTGTCAGAGGGAGAACCTCCATCCTGTCCTGTCTTATAGGGAACAACTTTTTCAAGTTTCCCAAAAAACTCTGCTTAAGCAGTTGCTTGGTTTATGGTTTCAGTATATACATGGAGGCCCAAATGCTCTTACACAGAGTCTGTACAGATGCATATCCTGAAATTCTCGTAGATCTCTTAGGGCTGGACAAATCCTGCCTTAGAGCAGAGGAATTCTTAAAGTTCTTTTTTTTGGTTGTGTTTGTTTGTTTGTTTGTGGGTTTTGTTTGTTTGGGGTTGTTTTTTTGGTTTTGGTTTTGTTTTTTTCCCTTTTTTGTTGCCTCTGGAAGAATGAAGTCAGTTATCACTGCAGTGGTAACTTTGTACTTCTACAGCATATGATGCAACACTGTAAACTTGGCTTGCAGAGCAGTTGATTTGTTCCTCTAAATTTTGTTTATTACTGGCATATGGATATGAAAGGGCATAATTTTGGTAGCTAGATCTAATCAGTACGTTGTATATAATGTGCATCAAAAACACACATCAATAGCAGTCCATCTTAGTGTGTCTGCATTCCGGATCGTTGTGTAGTGTAAGTTAACTGTTCCTTTCGTTTCTCCTGGAGCCCAGCTGGTCTCGCTTAATTTCACACTATTTTATATTCTGTTTATTACTGAGGCCAACAAGTATTTTATTTTAGCTGTTTGTACATATTAAACAAACATGGGATCTGGGTGGAATGTCTCTGGCAGAAACATGCTAATTCCTTATACCCTCAGAGTCCATTCCACAGTTGAAGGAGTGGACTCAGCCAATTAAATTAGGCACCCAAACAGGAAAACCACAGACACACGATTACACTTTCAGCCAAAGCTAAACGGTGCAGCATGAAAGTCATGTTGTTTTTTGGCTTTTTCACAGTGAGGCCTGCATGAACAGAGACAGCTGACAATATCTCTGTCTGAGCCTGCCCGTGGGACATGGGAGAGAGGGAATTCCTGCTTCATGGGGCTGGCAGGATCATCTCCATGAAAAGATCATCATAGGTATGCAGCAGCAGAACAGTACATTTCAGTTTCCAGATAATGTCTTAGGTGTCCAGAGACTGGGAAAGTCTAAGGATTGTAGGCTTCCTTTTTCCACAGAACTCTGCCCTGGGCACTACTCGCAATGTTCATGAATGTCACAGAGCTGCTGATCAGGTTGGACTGTCAGGAAAGGTGGTGATTGCCCCTCATTGTGGCTGCCTAGTGGCCTGTTGTTAAGAAACATGCACAGGAGATACTAATTTGGGCATTTGCAGGAACATTTCAAATCCAATCTTGTTAGATTTAAAAAGAAAGGGCGCTGCTATAAAACTCCATTTAAAGTAAAAGAGTAGGCCTGCTGTTTTTGTTGAAACACTGTGGTGCAGACAATTCTGTGGTGTGACTGCAGGATAGCTGGAGACACCTTTTTCTTGGTCTATTCAGATGCCTGAGCATCTCTCATTCAGGGAGGTAGAAATTTAGACCCAACCTGTGTTCATGCATCTTGCTGACTAGTTCTGGTGGCTCCGTCTGAAGAGCACTGAGCCAAGCTGTTACTGCCAGCATTTCCTAAAGTTTCTCATGTTTTGGCATAACACAGGCTTTGTTGTGCACCACTTCAGTGGCTGGATGCCCAAAAGTTAGGTGTACCAGTGTGCAACTTGTAGTACTTCGTTTACCTAGCCCTTAGCTGCTACGATGGTATGTACATTAGGAACCCTTAAGGGTGGTAGAAATCCGAATGTAGACTGCTTGACCAGTACTTTAGGGATGGGCAGTGGTTGATCATTGTGACTGTGGTCTGTCATGATGAAACACAGCTGTGCTACTTTATTTATTGTTAATAGAGACTGAGCTGTATATTGTGTTCTTATGCTGCCATTGCCAGACTATAGCTGGAGAGCGCTTGGGACCATGAACTAGTGCTCAGTAAAGCTGTCTGGTTTCATGCTGTGTCCTTTGTGGAGTATATTAGACTCTGAGATGTGCTGACACTTTTTTTTTTTTTTTGATTCTGAGGAGAGCTTGAGTGGTGTTTTTAACTCTGAAACTGTAAGCAGTTTGGTCCTTGGCTACCTTAAAGACGTGTCTTCACTACATGGGGGTGCAGCAGTGATTTAGACTGGCTGCAGTAACCAAGCTAGCAGTACCCTCATTTAACTGGGAAAGAGCTTGTTACTGTCCTCTTTTAAAATTCTTAAGGTCTGAAAATTATTTTCCAGTTCTTTGGTCCAGAATAGGCCAGGCTTCTTGATTTAGCCCACGCATCTAAGAGTAGCTATTTTATTTTCTAAAGAACTGAGCCAAGTTACATGCAAGTTTTTTTGTTTGTTTGTTTGACAGATCTAATTTCTGATGGTTTGATGGTATTGTAGATATTGATTACAAGTTTAGTATTGTTCCCTCAATGAAAATTGCTTGGGCATGATATTTATAGAGTAAAATAAGAGTGATCAGAGGTGTGTGACTCCTGGTTTCTCTGGGAACTGAAATTTTGTTAGTCTTTTCTCATGCTGGTGGGTGGAAAAGGCCGAGGGATGGTTGTTTGCCTAATGAGGTCAGGATACAGCTGGGAGGAAGCTTGAAACTCTGTTGCAGGGTCTGCAAACAATCCAGTCACATCAAATAGATGCCCACTGTTTGCCAAAAATCAGTGAAATAGGGAGATAATGAGGGAGATAATGAGGGTAATGAAATAAAGAAAAAGAGAGCACTGTTGTTCTTTAATGCAGTGATCTTTTTTGAGCTGTGTCATTTATACGGGTGTTTGTGTGAGTGTTGGCCCATGCTGATTTTACAGGACTTAGTTACGTGATGGCTGCTTCCCAAAGCTGAGGGAGCACGCTGTGGCTGGCCTCACTCTAGGCTCCATAAGCGGCTGCAGTAATGCTGTAGTTAATGGTTTTTGGGAAAGTCGATACCTATCTGCATTTGAAGGAACACATTCTGGGCTAAATATTGAGAAATCACAGGTATGTTATGCAAATCCTGGGTGTGCCAGCCAAGACTGTAGAAGAAAACCCATTAGGATTAATCTCTAGTAGGTTGACTAATGCAAAGGGAATGAGGTACTTTCCTGCCTGAGTCAGCAGAGATTTGACATAGCTTTCAAAGGGGCTTCACTGGAATGCAATCAGTTGCTTTGTGCAATAGGTATGCTAGTTTATTTAATTTGGAACTGCTTGCGTTAGACCAGAGAATACCATACTAAATTAAGAGAGACACGTAGCTGCATACTCTACTAATAGATTTAAACCATAATATCTTACTTAGTTTGAAGAAATGAGGTATATAATTATCCAATGTACATTAAAAGCACTAAAGACAGCAGCATATGAAAGCCGTCTTACCTCCTGCTCTGCTCTTTGAGTTTTGCCAGGTTTTTATGTTTGAGGAACCATATTTACAAGTGAAGCATTTGTTACATCCCGTGTCTATCTACTTTTCGCAGTGACTTCCACATGTAATATCAGGAAAATTAGTTGCAGCTCAAGATTATTATTGTGGTATTATGGGAAGGAGTAGCTAAAGAAGACTAATTTTATTAACAGTATTCCAAAGCCTTTCTTAGGTTGAATATTACTGACTAGTAACATTTGTGTAAAACAATGGGATTTTTTTCCTTGCAAGTGCTGCAGTCAGCTAATAGCAATCAAATTCTTTTCAGTGGTATGTAATTGTTAGCCCCATAAAAAGGAAAATAAATTGCTGTTTTTATCAATAAAGCCATACAGAGCCAAATACCAATGCAAAGAAAATTTCAGTATAATTTAAGATGTTTAATCATATTTCATTCCCAAGTAACACACTGGTATTTGTAGTTTCAGATTGAGAACTTTATATTTTGCTTCTGCATTTTCTTAAGTTTTATCTGTATTACGTGTTTCACTATGGATAACTTATTAGGCAGCGTGAGGATATATGGAGATCCTTTCTAAAACTCCTAATAATTTTTCAAAGAAAGTTAACGGAAAGGGTAGATTTTCTTGATAATCCTTTCAAAATTAAAATATAACACAAAACCACTATGTTTAAGTGACATTAAGGGTCTTACTTAAACCAGCTAAAGCTGGGAAATTCAAAGTGAGTAACTAACTCTTGTAAACTGCCCTCGTGTATTACAGCTGACAGTGGGGAAGCAGAGGTTCAGAGAGCAGCTCAGATAATAATCTTAAGAGTTTGGATATTGCCTGTGCCCCAGTAGCTGTGAGAGCAGGAGAGATGTCTTTCAAGATCATACTTTCTCATGAGAGATACAACATTTCCTTTCATGGTCATACTGAACATGGCTTTTCTCTGGCCAGTTTATGCTTTGTTCCCTGCTTCACGGGAAGGGCTGAGTAGCACACGAGTAGTCTACAACAAACAGATCTAAAATTTGAATCTGAAGCCTGGAGGATCCTGATCCCAGGCTTGCCTTGTCTCCAATCTCTACTTGAAAGAAACCCCAACTAGACAGAAGTAGAAGTATCAGAAAAATCCAGATTCCCTCCTGTTTTCATTTGGGGTCCAGTCTGACCTTTTTTTCATTGAAACCAGTTCAGTGTGAAACCAGTATGCTGTGTTTACACACTTCATTAGCTTCATATTGTCATTATATCAGATAAACATTAGTTAGGCACAGCAGGGCTTCTTAGAGAGAATCTATTGTAGAGCTCCCATGATTCATGTAATTCATACATCAGTCTAGAAGTTTATTAATATTTTCCAAATATTCTGACATATCTAAGGAAGGGTGGTGTTATATTTCTTAGTGATATTCTTTGAAGCTGAATGGCAGATTTCTGTGTAGGAAGGGGAATTTAGTATTCGTGGTTGGTTGTTGTTTTTTTGGTTTGCTTTTTTTCAAATAAGCTAAAAATACAGTTAATTTGAGGCAGCAAAAAACCTTTGCCTTTCAGCCACTAACACTAAGGTTAGCCCATATTTTACAGAACTCTTGCAAGCAGAGCCTGAAGTCTTTGATTAATGTCAGAATCTCCTTTCAGTTTTTCTCTGAACACATTACTTTAAAATTTGCATAATTGTTTAAAGTTGCACATTTTGCTGATACTGCCCCTATTAAATGATACAAGAAAACACAACATTACATTACATTACCGACAGGATCAAAACAGAAAGTGACACTTTTATGCAGTTGTGTATTTTGTGAATCAGGCAGTAATTGGAACATATTAACGGTTTCCTTGGCTCCCCCTTATCCTGCTCCGCCCCTGCTCCCCCTGAAGCCATCCGTGTAAACTCTGAGGATATTTAACACACTTTAAGCTGTCCAGTTCTATGTAGCTCCTTGTAAAGTAATTTGGAATGATGATTCCTACTTGGTGAGAGGTGCTCAGACATAAACTCACACATACACATAGCAGCACAGAAAGCATGAACCTGTTAAGGATTTCACCTTTTAAGAAATGACAGAATAATTACAGGACAACATGTCCTTCATGAGCAAAAACAACTAAGCTAAAGTGCTTTCAAGGCTGGCATGGCCTACTTCTCTTCTAGCAAGCTGCATAAATCATGAACTGCTAAGGGATTGATTCATACACTGAGTGGTGACTGGAGTCTGTATAATGGTGTATATAAACGTGTGAATAACATACACGTATGCTGAACTGAATTCAGTTCTTCATTACAGCTTGGCAACAGAACTGGGTTGATAGAGCCTGAATCCTGACTTTGTATAGATACAGAAAATGTGGAGGATGAACCATGTGCTTCCTTAATGAAGGGTAAATAAGTTATTCTATTTTCAGACCTCTTCAGGAGGGGATTGTGATAGTAGGTAAGTTGGCTTTAGGCAAAACTTAGTGTGTTAGAAGTTCTCAGTCCTGGAATTATTGTTCCTGGCTTTAAAAAAGAGATAAAAAAGGGGATCTATCATCTAATTTTCTCTCTTTGGGGGTGAATAGACATACAAGTGTTGACTTTTGCAGTATTTAAAAGGAAACGTACCTTAGTTAAAAACAAAAACAGCCCCAAAATAGGAATGTCAACTGACTTTTTGAGTTATCTCTTACCTCTCGCAGTGTCTTTCTGGTGAATCGATTGTTAAACTTCCTTGTAGTCTTTATGACCTGGAATCTTTCAGATGCTGCAGATAATCTGTGTTAGTGGGATGATGTTTCTTTCTCTGAACGCTTTAACTGGACAGATTGCACATATGCTCTAGTATTACCATTGGCCAGGTGAATCCTGAAGAGCTGTAAGCAAGGGTAACTCAACCTCTGAAGGTTATCCAGAGATTTAAGCTACATGAAAATTATGCTTGTTGGAAATACCTACTCTTTGCAGGCAGGGGTCCTTCTTTTTCTTGCACATAATGGTAGGGCCATGGTTTCAAAGTGCACTTAATAGGTTCTCTTTCTGTGCGAAAAACCTTTGCCCCTTAATACACAGTGGCACATGGGTTGGTCTAGATAGCTAACATTTGCATGCATAGGCTGTAGATTCTGTCATTTATGCCTGTAGATAATAGAATTTACATGCACAAAACTCATTTGGACTTGGCCTCAGAACAGATTGGGAGGACAGGTATTTAAGATTTGAGGGACAGATGCACAGTAGGGGACTGCTGGGGTAAATGATGGTTGAGTCTGGAATATTGAAATGGGGATGCTAAGGAAAGAATGGAGACAGTGCTCATCTGTTTTTGAGTTGTGCTGAAAGCAGAAGGAGTTTATACAAAGAACAAGGCAAGAATGATATCAAAGGTCACCTTTCATTGCGAACAGAACTCTAACTTGAAACATGAAATTTTCTTTTCTGAAATATGTTTTTGCCCTATGGTCTCTGTCCAGTGATGGCCTTTAATCAGTCTTTCATGAAACTTCAGCCAGAGCCTAGTGCTTCATGTCACAGATACCAAGTAATTTAACAGAGATTGTAGACATGTAAGGGTCAGTCCTTCAACTTGGGTGAGTTTTTAAGGCTCACTGAAGTAAATGCAGCAATGCTGGGTTTGTACCAGCTGAGAAAATGTGCTTGAATATTTAGATTGATTCAAAATTACTACTTCTTTGTAGCATGTTCTTCTATTTTATTTTGGTCAACCAAGAATAATACTCCAGTTTTGAATTTTGGGGGCATCTTTTACAGTGTAAGAGAAAGCTGGTATCCAGATTTAAAAGCTTACATTTGAAATCCCAACTAAGCAAAGCTTGTCACCTACTCCAGGGCCACAGCACAGAGGAAGGTATCATCTGAAACCAGACTGTGAAAAGTGTTTTACATTTTAATATCACAGCGATCACTCAGCCTAGCCCAGACCCACTCTTTGCTTAAATAAGATATCACTGAAATTAATATGAGTTGCATTGAAGTCAATAAGATCTTTTTCTGAGGAGAAAATTCTTGTGGCTCTGTTTTGTTACACTGACTGTGTAATATCAAGGCCTCTGCAGCAATGCACTTAAACACAACTGCGTGAAATATGGAGAGAGCAAAAGTCTTAATTTCAAATTTCTCGGGTTTGTCAGATTATGTTATATAGTATCAGCTTGTTCTGTGAAAGCTGAGGGCACAGGAGTCCCATTACACTTTTTGGGCAAGATCCTTGGATGATGTAAATTGATGTAGTGCTACCAGAGTAAGTGGAACTGTGTTGCTTTCAATAGCTCAGGATTTAGCCCACTTGATCTGAGATAGCTATAAAACCTCACTGTGCACTTGGAAAGTTGTACCCCATAAATGCTTCTGCAGTGCAGTTTTTTATAGTGTCTATCAGAAACCCACTTTGTGGCTTAAAAACACTAACTAACCGAGGTCAACTTTCTGTCGTTCTCACACCATAACTGTTAATACTAATAAGTGGGGTTTTAAGTGTACTGTCTCTTAGTATGTTTGATCTTTATTTTTAGTTTGTCACTCTGAACTGTTGGTATCTTGGACCGTTTTTGTGAGTATACAAACATAAAGAGAATGTCACTAGCGGTGACTATCTCAGTGCCCTATGTAGTAGAGTATCTTTCTCTGAAAATGCATGTGTTTACTTGCACAGAAGTGCCAGATATGTATAAACATGCACACACAATTAGTCTACCGTAAGTGTCCTCAAGTACCCACATTCCTTTTTTACTTGGTAACTAATGAAATGACATTTTTGCAAGAAAGCGTTATGTCTCATCGTGTTAGCTGTTGCAGTGTCTAATCTGAACTCCATTGCATTCATTGACTGTGCCAGTGCTTTGGCATTAAGAGCTGAGGTTGTTTTCCTGACAGACAGGAAAGTGTTTTGCCACAATTACCTTATAAGTAGATTTGTTTCTGCATAGGGAAGGAAATCATACTAAGTGAGCTATGGAAGCAGGCATCCATGTGCTTTTCCATTAGTATATGGCAGCTTGTATTTTCGTAAACACAAAGATAATGTAAAAGAATCCATTTTTTCAGTTACACAAACAGTTCAAAAGAGATTTGTGATGAAATGGCTTCTAGCAATCTTTAATATTTCATGGTCATCTTTGGG